>CM036589.1:34722500-35292500 GCA_020745705.1 Hemiprocne comata | reverse complement strand
GCACACTACCTGTGTATTCTGTCACATTCCTCCACTCACACTCACTGTCTGCTTAACAAGCAGGATCTATAAAAACATGGTCTGTTATTCCCTATCACTGGTTGTTGGTCTGTACTTCACTTGCTTCCTCTACCAAGTTACGTCCTCTGCCGAAATAACTCTGGCACTGAGTCTGTTTGAGGAAACTGAGGCACATGGGGAAATGTACAACCAAAGAGATGATGAGCCCTTCCTTCCTCTATACCTCTGGTCTTCATAGGAGAGTCAGCAGGGAAGAGAAAGGGAGGGCTTGACACTTAACTCACCCCTAGTGGCATTACTTGCAAATGGAGATAGAAGAACGTCAGAATTCACTGCAGGGCAGAACAGCAGCCTTTATTAAGGGTGGAGGGAGATGCACTTAAGGCAGAGAAAAAGGCAGCGAGGGAAACAGATAAAACAGTGGAAAGGTGGCATGGATTTCAGAGAGGGGGCAGAGATTCTCCAAGGCACATCTCAAACAGGCATGGAATCCCTGAGAGAAAGGTAGTGAGAGACACCACAATACAAGCAAATATCTGGTGTTGGAGAAAGACAAGTGTAGAGGGAAAAGGTGAAGCATGTACCATCTGCTAGAAGACACCTCACAGACAGGCAAATGAGAAAGAGGGGAAAGAGACTGCTTGCAGAAAGGAAAGAATATAGGCTTTAAAAAGGAGAGGATAATAAAAGAGGGCAAAATAAGCAGCAGAAAAGCTGACAAAAGACAGACTTCAGATGGACAGAATGAGCCAGAGACAATAAAGTACACAAACAGAAAGTTAGAAAAGATACTAGCATACACTAGTGAATCTTATTTATGGTCTCATGTCCTGCAGTACTTCACTGACAGAGCATCTCAGATCTCTCTTTAATGCTGCTATTCACTCTACAGTTCAGTAGTCCAATTAGTTAACTGGAGAGCAGCAAGGCTGTAAGATCTCATATCCACCAGGATGTGCATGGCTTTTTGCAGTGTGTAGGAAATTGGCCATCAGATCCCACATGGCGTATTTAAACCACCCCTAAGGGACGTATTTCCATCTGCTGACAAATTTAGCCCTGACGAGCAGCAGCTGGTTGGCTGCACCTCTCACATTGAAGAAAAGCTTTGTGCCATTTAGGGATGGACCTGGATATAGCATGTCTGAGCTACTAACTGATGAGCGAGCTGCTGTTCAAACCGATAGCAATAAAGACTTGCAGGCATCTAACAGATGATTAGAGAGTTCTAATAAAAACTCTTCTTGGATGGTAATGCATCATTGCTCTGACACTGTCTCACTGACCTAGTCTTTCTGCCTACCTCTCTGCTCCTCCCATCACCTGTCATTTTTCTCTCCTACTCCTTCTAGCTAATCTCTCCCTCCCCTGTGAGTAAGAGAGCTTCCTTGCTGTCTGGCTTCCTGCCAGACTTCTTCTGCCATATCAAAGCTTCACAGGATTTAAATCACAGCTGAAAAAAAGTAGTTCTTTAAGTATTCCTTTTCCTTTTACAGATTTTATTTCCAATTCAAAATTGTGACTACAGTATCTATTTTCCAAGCCTTTTGGCAGCCAATCTGGTGCAGGGGGGGGGGGGAGGGGAGAAAATCTAAAGCTAGAAAATTAAGAAACAAAATGAGGCTGTATTGAGGCTGGCCAGGTCAGCAGAGTGCAGGAGGGAAAAGCAACCCACTAGCTATTGCAGCAGGGGGCTGCATCTGAGAGCTGGTCAGGAATGAGAAATCTGTGTGTGAGAGGACAACTGGCAATCCAAAGATCAGAACACTAACCTCCTACATGCAGTTTGGATTTGGAGAGACAAGAGGGAAAAGAAGGTTATTTTTAGAGGGTGGGAAATTCAAGGGCACACGTGATTTCAGAAGGATGGGACTAAGTTTTAACCTGTAGCTGTCCTGTCACCTTAGCTGCTTCTCAGATGCAGCACTGAAAGCTGACATTCATTCTTTGTCTTAATCATGCCTGCCTGTTGCCACAAACTGTCTTTGAAATTTAGCACGGGTTGTAGCTACTAGTGTAACTCTGTAAGTGATACAGCAAACTACAAAGGCGTAACTAATGTGTATATGCAGCACGGACTATTACACCTTGGTAGGCTTGAACCATGCCTAGCCCACTGGGGTCTATAGGTGAATCAGCAACATCAAAAACATGCAGCCTTTAAAAAGCTCAACTGCAAGGCAAAATAACTGTTCCACAGAGTGATATGGCTCTCTGCTTTCCACCCAAGTGACTTGGTGTCAGCATTCCTTAATGAAGCTACCTGGGAGAATAGCTTACACAATATTTTAGCACTCTAATTTGCTTTTCTTACAGAATAGCAATAAATAAATTTACCAAGGCAAACTACTTAGGATTTTCAAAACATTTTTATGTAGCCACTCAATCTGAAAAGATAAAGTTTGGGAGAGGGTATAACCACAGTTTTTACTGACATCAGGGTGTGTGTTGAGCGCTTCTCAAACTCCATCCTACATAATTGGCATATATAATTTATTCCTGCATGTACTGTACGAGGAATGAACACAGTGTAATCTTCCTTCAAAAACTGAAGGAGTCACTTCCAGCTGTGCCACTCACAAGGCGACAGTGACAACAAAGCATCAGGAATAGTGTGGCCAGCAGGAACAGGAATGTAATTCTCCCCCTGTACTCAGCACTGGTGAGGCCTCACCTTGAGTACTGTGTCCAGTTCTGGGCCCCTCACTTCAAGAAGGATATTGAGGTGCTGGAGCGGGTCCAGAGGAGAGCAATGAGGCTGGTGAAGGGACTAGAGGGAAAATCTTATAGGGAGAGGTTGAGGATGTTGGGGTTGTTTAGCCTGGAGAATAGGAGACTCAGGGGGGACCTAACCACTCTCTTCAACTACCTGAAGGGAGGTTGTAGTCAGGTGGGGTCTAGGCACTTCTCCCAGGCAACTAGTGACAAGACAAGAGGGCACAGCCTGAAGCTGCTCCAGGGGAGGTTTAGGTTGGATATTAGGAAGCACTTCCTCACAGAGAGGGTGATCAGACATTGGAATGGGCTGCCCAGGGAAGTGGTGGAGGCACCATCCCTGGATGTGTTCAAGGAAAGGCTGGATGTGGCACTTAGGGCCATGGTCTAGCTGATGTGATGGTGTTAGGTCACAGGCTGGACTTGATGATCTCAAAGGTCTTTTCCAGCCTTGGTGATTCTGTGATTCTGAGATCACTGTAAGAGGCAAGGAATCAAAAGTACATTATTAAACATAAATCAGGAAAATGGAACTGATCTAAACTTTTCCTCTATGATTGTACTGTGAGAGGAAAGAGGTCCGAGGCAGGCAACCAATACCTTGATTGTGCCTTAATAACTCCTTTCTATCTTGAGCATGCAAACAGCCTGCTCCTGCAATAGTCACCGATTTGCAGATTAGGCTGTAGGAGCGAAGCTACTCACGTACTTTCTTTCTGAAACAGTTTCCTCCTCTTGGAGTCTGTGACCAATAAATGGCATTTCAACCAGGTAAACATTTTCTAATGTTTCAAAGGTAATATTCAAAATACGACATTTCCTCAGAAAACTTGTCTCAATTCTGTCTAATATACCTATACAGGTTATTAATAACTTTTGTCTTTATTCATCCAGTTACCATTCTCACTAGTACAAAATGCCATTATAGAAAAACAAGTTAGATTTTACTGTTCTCGCTACACTAAACAGTTTATCTGTAATTGTGGACAAAAGTTTCCACGTTATCCTTACTAATTATATTCCTTCAGGCTCACAATCTTCTGTTTCCAGTTAATGCAGTTCTTTCAGTTCTCCTCTTGTTAAAATGCATGAGACTGGGGGTGAACACACTGTTCAGATGCTGATCAGTGGGCTCATCCTGTACCTTTACGGTTTTGTTTCAGGTCTGCCCACCTGTCTGGATAACGAGGGAGGGATGAGGGAGACAGATGACTGTGTGAAAGGGGAAGCCATCACAAGCCAATGCACAGCCATTTTTCAACCAGAATGAGAACATTCAGAATGCTGTTTATCACCCAAAGTAACACCGTATCTGAAGATAAAGCATACATCTCATTTATATTAAATTGAATTCCAAATTCAAATGTTATTTCAGTAAATGAAACATCTTCATCTCCATTTTAATGAGATATCTTAGATTTTCCTAAATGCTGCTTCTAAATTCCTGTTTCACATAAATTATTTAAAGATTAACAGAGGTATGAAAAGAATGAAGAAGTGAGCTTTTTTCTGCCTTAAGAGAAAATAAGCAAGAAAGGTCAGGAAACACTCTGAAATGGTGTTCGAACTCAGACACCCAAGAGTGGCTCCTGACTTCAAGCCTGGCCACGCACTGAGGTTACATTATAGGTTCATTCAAGGAAAACAGACCTATCAACACATCTCCTTCCCACACACCGTGCTGTCAGTGGCAGTACTCTGAAAGGAACCACAACATATTCCAGACTCATCCTTGATACAGAGAAGGTGGAGCTGTGACTCCAGGTCATGTTCAAAGTCACACAAATGGTGTGATTTAGAAGTGGGCTTCATCTAATAGTGGTTTGTTCATTTCTCCCCTGGCAAACTAGATGCCAAAGGCCCATTGAGAAGGAGCCCTCTCTCCATGTGTAGGCAGGCACACCCACAAGGATCACTTCCTGTGGCAGCGCATGGCAGCTGTCTCCAGTGTGGTCCTCTAAGCCCATTAAGCAGTAGCTGCATAAGGTGGGAAGAATGCATTTGCACTACTACAGAGCTACAGGAGATATGCATCAACTGAGCTACTGCAGACACGTTGCATCCATCCTGCCTTCCAGAACAGGCCCCCCTCCACCCTGGAATGGACAGCAGCCCATGGAAGACCCATGACAGAGCAGAGGAAAACGGCAAGATGGAAGGAACCACAGAGAGAAACCTCTACATCTTGACCATAACCCCCTTCCCACTCCACACCACTCCACTGGCTTCCTTGCTGAAGGGAATGAGTGCAACCAGTGGTGGTAACAAGGAGAGGAGTTGATCCTGCGAAAGGGGGGGATAAAAGTCTTTTCCCTATGTGTCTTAATGATTGTCTTTTTCCTTCTCAAATTAGTAATTATATTTATTAAAAAATATATATATATATAAGCTGGCAATAAATCAAATTAATTTTCCCCAAGTCAAGTCTGTTTTGTTCACAATGGAATTGGTAAGTCATAGAATCACAGAGTCATAGAATGTGTAGGGTTGGAAGGGACCTTCAAAGGTCATCTAGTCCAGCCCCCCCTGCAGTTCGCAGGGACCTTTTTGACTAGATCAGGTTGCTCAGAGCCTCATCAAGTGTGTGTTTAGTTCAACTCAAGAGCTTTTTCTTTCTTATTTCTCCTATTTTCTCCCTGCATCTACTGAGTGACTGAGCTGTTGGGTGGGAGTTTGGCTGCTGGCTGGGGCCAACCCACCAGATACAGCAGAGAATCTGGGACAAAGCCTGCAAGCAATATTTGGTTTTATAGGAGGAAGGACACTGGTGGGCAGACGAAGAAAGGGAAAATGATGGTATCTCAGTCTTACCCTGTGTTCTCAGTTACACTCCAGTTTTGCGTTGGAGTAAGTGAAATCACTTACATTAACATGGCAGTAATCTAAGAGAAGCATCTGGCCTCCAGTTCTCACCATCAAGCAAATAAAGAGCTATTACCTAAACTATGCTCTGGGGCCTATGCACTCTCTCCCACTCGACTTGAGCAACAGTAGTCCCAGTGAGCACATATAATTATTTGTTTGGATCATGTTCAGATACAGAATTGTGCCATGGAAGGTTTAATTATTTCTGCATGAACTAAACAACAGGTGTGGGCATGATAATAATCTTTGAATTTGCAAATTATTGTAGATTCCTTCGTGCACTGATTAATGTAGCTAGACCAAGTGTTTTAACTGATTTTTGAAACTCAGCAGCCAAGTCCTGGGTGTTGTCTGTGATTCCCTGGTAGGTGTCAATCATAGAGACAGGCTTTTATTTCACACTGTGTTTTCAACTCACTTTGGACTGCAAAGGGCTTGAAGGTGGCAGAGCCAGGTTAGTACAAATCAGGCTTCTCATGTGTCCCTACAAACCATGGTGTTCAGTTTTGCTCCTGGTTCATAACAATGTCAGATGACACTCTCCATGTTAACTACTGTCTTGCTGGCATCCTCAAGAATATTACCTAGCACAGTTTTTTACCATTGAAATAAGGGTTCAGTGATAGCTCCCCTAAATGACTATGAGTAGCTGTGGTACTCTTACACTTCAAGACAAGGTGGCAGCCAGTAGTACACCCTGGGCTAAATGCAGCTCCTTTGTGGTAGAAATGTGTCACATTAACTGTAAGCACACAGAAGAAAATAGCTGAAATAAGTGTGGTGTTTAGATCCTTACTAATCCAAGAGTTGATTAACAAAGACAAGACATTGCTGAGAAGAAGGATCTTCCCTCTTTTAGGGACATCAGCTTCTTTTAATTTCAGAATTTACCTGGACATGGGAGCTGAAGCAATGCATGTGTGAGAAAGAAAGTCAGGAAGCACAGAGGAAGGTTACTGTAGTAACCCTCACAACAAGAGGAAGGACATTAGGCATCTCTGGATATTTTACTTTTTATGCTTTTGGTTTCTCAAAGGTTGGTCAGCTTTGCTAGATGGTCTTTATCCTCATTTCTCTCGTTACACGCTTAACCACAGGACAACCAAGGAATAGTCCTGGAGCTGCGACACTTCACAGAAATTCATGCACAAGCTAATCCAGGATAGCTGTGAGCCAGTCAGAGGGCTATAAAAGAAAGAACTGGACAGGAGGCCTTGCCAGTAAAAACTATGCGAAAAACAGGAGCCCACCCAAAGGCATTCAAGGGTCATTTGAGACACTCTTGGAGATTGCCTAGGGAATACCATTCCAGAAGGGCATATTCATCTCCTGTATCACTTCTGACAACCCTGTGTGCAAACCTGCAGTCAGCTGAACTCAGCCCAAAAGCTTCTGGAAGCAGTAAGACAAGGACTGCGGAATGAAAAGGAGTGGAAGAGACATTAATGGCATAGGATGGAAGAAGCAGTCGTATCAGGTTCTGTGTGATTCTGTGTGATCAGGTTTGCAAAACCTTGTTGGTCCATTAGCTGAAGTGCAGGAAGTCCCCCTCGTGCTTGACATCCATATGCAAATTAGATAGACCTCTACCTGCTAAATAACTCGAAAGCATTCCATCTGAGCAGTCTAAATTCTATGTGTGCATGGAAGTGCTGGAATTTATTCCTCTAGATTTCATGGGTGGAATGCATTTCTCCAGTCCTAGATTCCACAAAAGACTTTCACTCACCTCAGCAATGTCACGGGCTTCTGCCCTGCTACTGGCATGACAGTTCTGGGGATTAAGTCCTGTTTTTTTGGAAAATAATAAAATACCTCTATCTAGCCCAATGCGTCTTTATTTTAATCAAACACTAAGTCATATATAGGTCTTGGAGGATGAGTAGATCTATTAACCAATATCACAATTTCAGAAGTACTTCAGACTACATGAAGGGCCTATAAATGCTTCAAGCTCTTAGAGAGATATTAACTACATTTATTACAATTTTTTTGAAAGAATTAACTTTTATTTAGAAGTCTGTCATATCTCCCAGCCTTCAGAAAGTAAAGGTATGTTACATACCTTTAAAGTCTTTCTTCAAAAATATGTAGTTAGCATTTAAAGACCAACTAAATTATAAACAGTAATATACCCATAACCAGCTAATTTTAAATATAATCAGCTTACTCCATGCAAGAAAAAAATAATAAAGGAATACATTTAAGAAATGAGCATTGGTCTGAAAATGTTGTGTAAGCTGCTTAGATTAAAAATAATTCCACTCACAAATGAGAAATAAAATGCATAGGCTGCATACCATGAATCAAACCTGGCCATGAACTGGGGGTATCTGACATTTCCATCTTCATCAAGGCGGATTCTGTCAAGTAGCAGCTCAAACTCTTCATCAGTAATCTCCACACCAAACCTGAAACAAACAGCAGTTAGCAGCACTCTCTTGCGGAGTTCACATTTGGGTCAACAGTACCCACAATACCCTGAGCATATGGCTGCCATTAACTCTTTGTTACTGCTTTGGTCCTCCAGATCAAGAGCACCACGTGAATATCAGAGGTTAATCAGGGTTTTGATCGCTTCAACTTTCTCAAAGAAAGAAATTCTACCCTAGAATCCCGGCATTGGTGGGGCACAGAAATAGAAATACTAGCATATTGAACTGTGTGCAATTGTCCTCTATAAAAAGTTATTCATTACACTAAAACACTGGTATTGCTTAAACTAGTTAACTCTGAAAGGCTTTTTATTTGGACTGTTTAGCATGAAAGTAAATGTAGAGAAAAACGGTCTTTTCGAGAAGCAGCTTCTTAGTGCTTTTGGAAAGCATTTCATAATGGCTTTTAAGACATTTTGTATACAAATATTTAAAAGTGGCAGTGTTTATTCATCAGCAAGAAAGTGTTTTCACCTCTCCAGAACAATCAAAACATAATCCTTGAAATACTGGCATAAACAGGAATGACTTAAGCCATAATAAAGAACAAGGCGTTCATTCATCATTTTGCAAAGCTGATAAAACTCAGCTGACTTTTGGGGGGATAGATTTCCCTTTTGGCAAGGTAATGAAAGGGTATAAAACCCGTAATATTTATTTCTTGTTTTCATCATTATGCTTTCTCATTTTACCTAACTCAAGAAACCTTTCTATTAGAGTGACACTTGTCTTTCACTTATTTTGGGTATTTCTGACTCAGAGGTTTGGGGCATGGAGAATGGTTCATTCTGTAGAATCCTTTACGCTGCTTGATTTCTGAGGAAGTCTGCTGAGGAGGGCAGATACAGCTGTTTTTGCATTTGCCCTCTGCTGACAGTATCTTATTTCACTGGCTTTCAACTTCACTTACCTACATTCACTTCATTTAGACACATGCATTTAGGGAAGTTTGAGTTCTGTCAATACACATAAAATCACACAGAAAAAGAAACCAACCATAAACCTGCAGCATTATTTTTTTTTTAACCTATGAAGAATACAAAACCTAACTTGGCTGGAAGTGTCTGTAAGAGCAACTTTTCAGGAATTCATATCTGTTCTGGGGTTAAACAGTCACACAGGTCATTTGAAGACTAGGTATTTGCATATGTGATCAATGGACAAAATCTGTTTGCTTACACAATCAGTTAAACAAAATCTTCTGATAGTTGCTATCTCCTAATCTTTCTCTCGATCACTTCCATCAAGGGATGTGATCCCAGAAAGGAGTTTAGGCAGTTTAGGTTGTATGTAAGGCATAAACATTGAAGAGTCTATGTGAGAACCAAATAGTTAGGTAAATTGGCCAACTTGTAGCTCTGCAACTAAAACAGATAGACTGTTTAGTCATTATATTACTTCTCTGAACCATAGCTACAAAGAAAGCTGAACAGGTTCCACATAAAGTAACACATGAGATCCAAGGAAGAAAAAGAGCAGCACTTTGTGCAACATTTATGGTTTTTTATAGCAAGCATATGTATCTGGGGTAAAGAAAATAGCTTTTCATGTTCATTATCATCACTATCTTCAAACATGCAAGAGAAGAACAAAGCCACAAACTGTTCAAAAAGAAAAGTGAAGCTTTCTGAGCATTGTTCTGGATTTAAAGACAAAGAATTGCTGTCATTGAAAAAAAAACAGAAATAAGGAGAGGAAAATAGGCTCACGGGATTGGAAATTATTTTTCTCTCTCCATAGCAAAAGGTGAGTGTCTGGTTGTGCAAATGTAAGTGTTCATATGAAAAAAAAACCAAACAAACATAAAGTGATTTTTTTGTTGTTGACCAAGAAGATTTTTTATGTCAAATCACGCAGAAAACCCTTCACTTCTTCTGGTAACCAAACAGAAAAAAAAAAACAACCAAACAAAACCAAAACCCAAACCCCCTTGATAGGCATATGAGTAAGGATTTTCTTGGTACTGAACCCAATCTGATCATGGGTTGTTACTGAGAATATTTCTCATGCTATAGGTTCAGTATAGCTCTGGATAACTAACTCCCTATCAGCTAGCTGGCAGCCTGAGCTAGACAGGCAGCTCTTTAATGCGGAGTGAGCTGCACCGCTGCAGCAACCACAATGAGAGCTTCTGATCAGACTCCTTCTGTAAGAAGAGTATCCCAAACTGCTCTCTGTAGCAAGCTACATGAAGAGATTAAAAAAAAAAATAAATAAAGTGTTGTCTACATTTAATGTTCAAGAAAGTTACTGAACTGTCTACTGCCAAGATGAACTTATTTTTACTCACATGGAAGAATTAACTATCTCTTCCCACTGTGTAATTTCCCACTCCCAGCATTAGTCTGTAACTGTGATCTTTGATACCTGATCTGGGCAGCTGAGCTCTGAAAGCCCAGACATATACTTGAAAGTGTACAAATACATTTTATATGAAAAATATCACCACCATTTAATGAACTAAACAAACAATGTCATTTCTAGAAGGAGGGTGGGCCAGAATCATGCACTCTTGAACACTTTGCTGTAGTACAAAAGCGTATTTAAACTTTTTTGACTGAAGCTTTGCCAGTGACACACAACTTGTCCTTGAACATGGCTGGGGAAAAACAGAGGTCTGGGAAGAACCCAGTGATCTCTGGGTGCCACACTCCATCTTAGGAGATGTCAAAAGTCATTTCAGTGTCAAAGATCGCCAAGCTTCCCAAGTGCATCCAAGGAGATGGGAGCTGGTTCTGAAGGTCTGGTCTAAGAGTATGCCTGTATACATTCACTTTGTAGGGTGGTGAACCCTATTGGAACAGGAGGGGAATCAATGCAAAGTTCTGGGCGGCTTTCTATCCCTGCCTTGTGCTGTTTCTGCAAGGTCAGAAAATACATAGATTGGTCTAAAGGAGTAAAACTGGGAGGAGGGACTGGGAAGGGAGGAACGAGGCTGCATCAACTTTGCATTCTGACATTTTCTCCATTATTAAAATTCCAAAGACCCACTTTACATTACTGATCTCAGGATTTCTGGAAACATGCTGTAACTACATTACACCCATTGTGCTCACTGGTGTGGAAACAGAAAAAGCATTGAATGACGAGAATCTATGGCCTATACCATTTGTTATCCCAAACACTGATATTATACCTTTCATTCTGAACTTCCCCCAAGCTTTACAAACACTTCCACAATATACAAAAGGAGTAAACAGGAGGATCAAGTGCTCCACCATGCAAATCCAGCCACCTGAAACTAAGCAATGATTGAATCAAATAGCAACAGCACACAAAAATGAATCATTGGGTTCTCCAGGGCACATTTTCAAAGGCAGGTGCAATGGGCAGGGCTTGAGAAAAAGATACCCATTAACTGGAGGGCTAAGCCTATTTAGGCAGAAGCTGATGCAAAACGCAAGGGACTGGTTAACAGTGAGGTTGAGAGAAAATGCTTTGGCAAGAAGCCCAGAACTCTGGCACAGGGAGCACCTGCAAAAAGTCACAAGTAGTTTATCGTACCAATACCTACATTTGCACATATGAACTGGGAAACTGTTATTTGCATTTTATTGTATGTTTAATATCTCCAGTAACCCCAAATGAAGGCAGTTCTCACCTCCCAGATCTCAATTGAAAGAGACAGAGAGGAAGATAAGGTACATTGGGAAATTCAGCAACTGTTTCAGTTGCTGAAGTGTCTTTTAACAATCTATAAAGGCAGCACTCCTGGGTACCAAGCTAAGAGCATGTTTTTACGAGGTCATTAGTGGAAAAAAGAAGATGCAAAAACAAACATCCTCTGCAAGAAAGCAGTTGGGAAGAAACACAGAAAGCAGAGATGAAGAATTTAATAGGGCATGAAGACTAGCATGCAACAGAAGCAGAGATTGCAAGGCAAATAACAGAGCAGATTAAGTCAGATGGATAAGCAAGCCTAAAACTCTGATGGGCATTTGAGGCAAGAATGAAAGTTTCTGATGATATGATTGTAAGGACAAGTAAGTGGGAGGAATTTTGAAACAGGGCATGATATGGCCAGAAAAATAAACTAAGGGGATTATTCCAGCAGTGTGACCTCAGACCTGTCCAGGGAACATGGGTAAGGCAGAGGTACTTGCAATTGTAGAGAAATAGCAGGCAGTTGTGAGGTGCAGAGCCATACAGCTGCTGTGTGCAAATGTGGGTTGGAAATCATGGTTTCTGCTGGCAGGCAGAGCATGAATTCACTACATGCTGCTTTTGTTATGAAAACAGGACCTCTGCTCAGCACCTCTTGTGCATTTTATAAGAGATCACCAGGTATCTTGCCTGTGAAAGCAACATTAATGAATCAAAGAATCACAAAGGAATCAGAAGCAATCTCTCTCTTTTGGCATTTTTTTAAGGAATCAGCAATAGCAAGTTGGGCAAGTACTTAATATTTATGAAAAGAGAATTTAACAATGAACTTCAAGGACTCTAAAATAATGCTTTATTGGCATAAATCACAGGTTCTACTTCCCTCCAGAAAACCTTCCTTTTTCCACCTCTCATGGTACAAACACTACCTGCATGTCCTCATCTGTGGTGTTGGTGCCTTCAGTCCTCTCATCACTCTCCAGGAAGACAACAGATGTAACTCACCAGTCTTTACCTGGCAGGCAGCTTTCCTGAGGGTGAGACCTAGCCATGTAAAAACTAGGCTCAGAAAGCTGAATCACTTCAATCTCTGTGTGAAACACTGCCTGGGAAAACTGACCTGCAAGATTTAGAGGCAGGGAAAGAAAAAAAAACCACCCACAAACCAGATCGTCTCCTCATTATTTCCTTATATGCTGCTGTCCCTCTGGTTTGTAGTGCTCCAAATAACCCAGGTACTGCAATTAAATTCCAAGTCATCAGTAGTTGATGCTATTGCCATAACATCTTTCTTGCAGAATGTTTTTCCAATTAATCCATTTTTCCGCCTCTCACAGTTATTCACCAACATTTCACATTAACCAGGCTGCTCCATTCTTGGCATTTAGATTTACATTTACATACTGGCACGCTGTTCAGAGCATGCTTAATTCAAAAGCCAGATCCTTCACCCACCTAGGCAAGCAGCAGTATAACACAGCTGTCTTCCCATTTCATCACAGTTTCTGCAGTAAACCATCAGTCAGAATGCTGCACACTTCAGCAGCAACGCAGGGCTTAACCCAGTGCTCTGGGCAACATGGTGCTCCTACAGCTACAAGTTCTTTCAGGTCTTATTTCTATCCTGACATTCAGACTCTACAGGTAGGCAACAAATTGGCAGGGATACTGGATCACACCACAGGTTCTTCATAGTCTACTCTCCTCCCCACAGAAGCAAGGCACTTAAATGCCTTCTAAAATTTGGCCCA
The DNA here is from genome assembly GCA_020745705.1 of Hemiprocne comata. Taxonomy (NCBI): domain Eukaryota; kingdom Metazoa; phylum Chordata; class Aves; order Apodiformes; family Apodidae; genus Hemiprocne; species Hemiprocne comata. The sequence continues at coordinate 35,279,110 of CM036589.1, read as the reverse complement.
AAAGTCTCTTGTCATTTTTAGTATGCAAATACAATCAAAGCAAGAAAAAAGTCATTCCATGGGAGCACTGTGAAAAGGTAGCACCAGGAATGCCTGGCTCCTCTTTGTTTCCCTATAAAAAAAGAGGTCTCACATTTAGGTAAGCACACAACAGCACGAAAGTGGTGAGGGGAGGGGACAGAGTTTGTTGAGGAGGGTTGCAGAGGCCACCATGTTTTAGGTTCTGGATCACTTGCAAGCTGAGATCCCCACAGTCTCACAATTAACATAACACTCCTACCCACCCCTTCAGTAACATCTCAAGGAAAGGGCTCTGACATTGCTAATGTAAAAAACAAAAAGCAAAGAGAAAATACTCCCATTATTACTCCCTGTATACATTGTGAGAAAGCATAAGGAAGTTCATACTGTGTCAAAAAAATGTTTGCTATTAAGAGCTAACAATGCAGCATGTGGTATGAGTACAGTATTTTGTTGAACTGACCAGTTTGCTGTGTGTCCTTTGCTTCTGTATCTTGGATTATTTCACTTCTTAGATGCAAAAAACAGATTGTTCAGCATGTCTTGGTAGTTACATGACTTTTTGTCATCCCCCCAGTACCAGTGCCCTTCACAGACTGATGGATTTTAGTTACTGACCTCTGCCTGCCATAGAAAGGAGTAGGGATGTATTGTCCACAGTTACATAACATTAGGAAATAAAACCAGGTCTCATAAACTCTCATGTCATGCCACTTAAACCATCCCTTTAGTCCAATACCTTTCTATCCTTACCAAAGGAATTTCCCAGATCCCAGTTCTGTGCATTTCCCCTCAGGTAAAGCTACCTCAATGCTACCATGTTTTTTGTAGTACTGTAAAACTCATGCTCAGACAAGGTCTAAGCAAAATAGTGGTTAAAATGCTGCAAGCTAGCACCACCTATCTGTACTGAATGTGCCACAGGCAGCAGCAGTCCCACTTGCTGCTGAGTAAGTCGTAGAAACAACTGGAGTTGGGAGAAAATGGAAATCGCAAAAATTAATTGTGCTTGACTATTAAACATCTTTCCATGGTAAAACTAACACCTACAAGAGCATTTTAAGGATGTGCTGGTGCAAGCATTTCTCATCAACTGGAGTCTGTCTTGTAGCACGTTCCTCAAGAGGTCAGTCAGTTTACCAAATGACAACAGTAGACTGCCAGTGCCAACTGCACACTAACTATGGGAAGTACAAGGCCTTAGTTCCACCTCCTTACTAGTGCTCCAACAGCCAGTAACAAGTCAAAAACCATCTCAAGAGGCCTCATGCAGATTCTGCCAGAACACATGATCAAGAATTATCAGAATTCTCTTCCTCTGGCTGCTAAGCTCACAGAAGACATTGTAAGCAGGAACACCATGCAGGACCATTGCTGTGTCCTCCACATACACTCTCAGGGCTGCTTTACACGGTGCTCAGGTCTAGCTTTCATGCCACTGATGCCTGAGAACAGCTGGTATCCAAGAGTTGCCAGCAGCCTACCATCCCCTATGTGTGATCTATGAAGGAGGATGATATAAACCCCAGCTCTTCATCTGGACTGTCAACATCACATGCAATGGAGGGCGTGAACTGCTTTGGCTGATCCTAGGAGCACTGCCACACCTATAAACCGTGGATGAAAAATCCAAGCTGGGTAATAGACTATCAAACAGAATAAATGATTACTTCTTGCTGAAAAGGACTTCTTTCAGAAGCAGCTTCCTGATACAAGAACTGCAGTGTTTGGGTGCCCTGAGGGTAAAAGAGGTGCTGTTTCCCAGCTTTGAAGAACAGCTGGAGACATTAGGGCAGATTTCTGAAGTTAGATGCAGACACAGCAAAAGGAAGTCGCTCAGAGAGTGCAGGTAGCAATGGAAAGTCTTTATTACAAAACAACAACAAAAAAGTGATATAAGAAAGAAGAGCTTTTCATCCCCACAGGATGCTTTCTCTGAAAAACAACTTTTCACAACTGACTTGGAGGTACTTGCTACAGCAACAGAACTCTTACACTATATGGACTAAAGCAGTTGCTATTCCATTTTCATTGAGGCTGCCTGGACAATTCCACCAAGCACCTCTCAGCAAGAAGCAGCATCCCAGCTGCAGCTTTGCCAGCACCGCCTGCTCTCCTCACAGCTGGGATCTACACACCTCAGCTGCTCCCTCATGCCCACAAGGATGCTAAAAACATGCTGGAGCACAAGAGATACCTCATGTCTGATACCCTGGAAAAATACATATTCAACTCCAGTCCAGATGTGATCGGAAGTCCACCAGTTAGATCACCCTGCTCTAAAATCTGCCCCCATATGCAGATGAGTAAGATAAGAAGGCTAAGTGCAAACCAAGTAGCATATGAGTAGTGTATGTGCAAAGCAGGCAGCCTCAAGAGAGCGATATCCTTGTGTCACAGACTAGGAAAGTGGATACCTTTTTCCTCTGAAAGCAGATGTAGATCTTTCCCAAAATGAGTGTGGGCAAAACTTGGCAAAAAATGCTTACATTTCATTAAAGCCGAAGGATCCAAGACATGATCCAACTGGCTTAAGCAGTGTCATTTGTAAGGAAGCTTAGCCAGCAGCAAATATGACAAATAAGTATCTTCTGAAAATGTCAACATTAACTCGTCATGATACTTTTTTAAAGCGTCAACTAATCTTAAAATTAGCTATCAAGTAAAAAGATAAAAGTTCAACATTTTGAGGGTTTCCCTAGAAGTTTTCTAGATCTCTTAGCAGAGAAGTGTAATGCTACAAAAACCGAGACAAAGCACACAGTTTGGTACATCTTTTACCTTCGACTCTCATTGGCTCACAGGCTCAGTGAGGTGAACCTGGTCTTAGTGTGGTCCTTTCCATTTGCCAATGCGTAATGCTCCATGTGAGAACAGGGGGAGGTTCCACACATTTTGGCCAGATCAGCAGAAGTGTACAGCTTCATCATCTTCATATGCTGATGACTATAACAACTTCAGCCTAAACGTAAGCATCCTGTTTCTTAGCACCATTATACAAGTTTTGTTCTGCTGGCTTTATTAGGATTAGACTAAGATGAAATTAGTGTGAAAGAGCGAAAATTAGAGCTCTTAACTCTTACAAATGCTAACGGGATCTTCCCCCTGCAGCAAACCGCCAGTCCTGATTACTTAAAGTCAGATTTCAAGGTCACGACTTGGGCCAGTCTTCTCTTTGCAGTTCACTTCAAGAACTGATTGAATACTTGGCACAGCAAACACAGCACGTGTACATGAGGCAGAGATTTCTCCAACAAAGTCACCAACTGACTTGTGGTTAAATTGTGGTTAAAAGACAGCTTTTCTTAATTATCTTATTATGTCAAGCTCTGTGGAATTCAATTAAGATATCTATTGTACTGTAGAAAATCTAAAACTGCATGCTAGTGCTGTCAAAGGGTCATAACATAATTACAGTTCTGTCCAGCACTCCACCCGCTCCTCTCTCCAACCAAACTCTCGATGAACTAATGAGAGATGTGCCAGGCTGAAAGCAAATTACGGTTGAACACAGCCTATTCACTGCTTCATTTACCAAAGGGCGCCCTGCCATCTAGTGGCTAGGACGTTACAAAAATACCAACTTCGGTTTTCCACAAGAGGAACTTCGTAAGAAACCTTCCCACATTGTTGTACACGCTTCAGATTTAACTAAAAAAATTAAATTTGCAAAACATTGTACGCTGTATATCACATTCTAAAGACCTATGTAGAGAGCTACTAAGAAAAGGCACACGAAGTAGAAAATTCATATCCTCTATCCATGTTGCATTGAAATACAGGATATATGAGCAACTTCTACATTGAGTTCTGTAGCATACCTTAAATATTAAGTTACCTTTTCTAGTTAACTTTTAATGAGAGATTCATGCATCATAACTTCAGAGAACCAAACCACTGGATATTTTTTCCTGTATACAGTTGAGTTTTTTCTAGCCAATTACTCTGAAGTAGGAGTTACAGACTACATGGTGACAGCAGTCGTTTAGAAAGAAGTAAGTGGAGGTGGGGGAGATTAATTAGGGGTATACAAGAATGATGAAGTACAACCACAGTATAACAACCACCCAGCTGTGTCGCAAACTGACACGTCTGTTCCAGAAAGGTCACTTTTGTCATTTGCTCCAGACACATACTCCCAGCCCAACAGCTTCAACTCACTATTGAGGACGTGCTGAAAACTCAGTTTTTGCAAGGCTGCATGATTGCTAGTGCTGACGTGAGAGGAGATGGGTAATATGATGGGAAGGGAGAAGCAGCTGAGAGCTGCCATTGAGTCATCAGGATCCTTACGCCAACTATGAAACTGTCCCCTCAGTTTCTGATCTACTATGCATTAGTGTGAGCAGCTTTGTTGTACTGGGTCTGGCTGGAATTGAGTTAACTTCACAGCAGCCCATATGCTGCTGTGTTTTGGATTTGTGACTAAAACACTGCTGATAACACACCAGTCTTTTGGCTATTGCTTGAACAGTGTCTGCACAGTATCAAAGCTTTATCTTCTTCTCACGCTGCCTTCCTCCAGTGAGTAGGCTGAGGAGGGTGGGAGCAAGAAGAAGGTAAGAGACAGAGCCAGGAGAGCTGACCCAAACTGGCCACAGGGTTATTCCATACTACATAATAACATGCATAACAAAAAAAATTGGGGTTGGGAGGGGTTGGGATTGTCTTCCAAGGTAGCCATTGATCAGAGACTGGCCAGGCATCAGTCTGCTTGTGGGAGGTGGTGAGTGATGGGTTTTTGCATCACTTCGTATTTTTCCCTTCACTTATTAAACATCTTTAGGTCAACCCAAGAGTTTTCTCACTTTTGCTCTTCCTGTTCTCTCCCCTGTCCTGCCTGGGAGAGAGTGAGCAAGTGGCTGTGTGGGCACTTAGCTGCTGGCCAGGGCCAAGCCATCACATCCATCCAATTAGCTTCTCATAGCAAATACCACAGACAGACATTTCAGAGCTGAGGGTCCAACTCTAGTCTTGTGCTGCATTGATTATGCAACTATGTACTGAAATGGGACCTTCAAGACAAGGAGGTATTTAAATACATCCAAAGGAAAAGTAAGGTTAAAAGAAGTAGTGAAGAATTATAGCTACTGGTGACAACCCAGATAGCTGTTACTTCCTTGTGGAAAGGAGACTGTAGGAGGTGCAGCTGAGCTTGCTGATCCCAGTCTGGAATAAGCACTGCAAAAAAGGAATCTATTCCCAGAGGTGAGCACAGAAGAAAGCTCTCTGTGAACACCTGTTTGACAAGACAGCTCCACATCCCCCACAGTCTTGGAAAGACTTGGGTTATAGCTGTGGGAGCAGGAAATGGGATCTCCTCCAACCATCACCTGTTACTTTCCAACTCAGAGTGACTCCCCTCTATCCAGGGCAACACCCAGAAGTGCCCACTAGTGAAATGGGTGAAATGGCTAAAGAATCTTGGACACTCAGTGCAAGACATCATAGAATCATAGAATCATAGAATCCTAGGGGTTGGAAGGGACCTCGAAAGATCATCTAGTCCAACCCCCCCTGCCAGAGCAGGGTCACCTAGAGCACATCACATAGGAACGCATCCAGGCGGGTTTTGAATGTCTCCAGTGAAGGAGACTCCACAACCTCTCTGGGCAGCCTGTTCCAGTGCTCTGTCACTCTCACAGTAAAGAAGTTTTTTCTGATATTCACCTTGAACCTCCTATGCTCCAATTTGCACCCATTACCCCTTGTCCTATCACTGGTCATCACTGAGAATATCCATAGGCATACCATGGCCAGAAAAAATGGAAGCTGGCTGCAGATGGGCTGCCACCTGAAAGGATTAGGGAGGGCCCTTGTGTAAAGGTATTTGTTGCTGTGAAAACACTGACAGCAGTAACCATTCCATATCTGAAATAAATCTGACCTACAGGAAAGTGCTAAAGAGGAACAAGATTTGTGCGGAAGCAATGTAAGTTGGTGACTAATAACCACCACGAAGCTGACGCCTCCACGCATTCAGACAGACTGCAATCAAGGCATTATCAGGAGCTGTCACACTCACTCCTGAACAGTGCTGAGACCTCCTTGTTGGAGACAGCAGGAAATGTGTACCCAGGGAGACAACTCTTGAAGCTACAGAGGTATCTCTGCCTTGCTTTCTTGGTAGTAGGACTGAACTGCTCTCTGTAACTATTCAGAAGGAAGTGCAAATAAAACCAAGTAATCATGCAATATTGCCCTTAAAGATACAGGATATTTGGTGACCTGTACAATCATACCACACTGATACCTAGATACTACACTGCCCTAGACAAAAGACAAGAATCTCTAAAGTGACTGAATAGGACATGCAGGAATAATCATTCTAAGAATAAAGAAAAGCTTGTCAGAATTTTAGTCTTGAGAACATCAGGATGTTTGGCACACTTTGAACAAGGAGGTGGCAGAGGATTGTTCAGCTGTGGCTTGCAAATGAAAAATCAACTAGAAAACCCGTTATTACCCTGCTCCTTAAGAAATCTGATTATTTCACATAGTTTCCCTTATACAGAAACACAACATGCCCTAAATGGACTTAGCTGCAGGCTCTGTGGAAAAAGGGAACACTCTTAGGAAGTTAAAATTCTATCTACCCCACAGGTAGATGGTTCTGGGTAAAGACAATCTTTCTTACCTGCACTCAATCACTGCCTGAAACTCCTACTGACTAATCACCTTCCCCTTAAATTTGTCAGTTTTATGAGGAAAATGTAAAAAAGATAAAACACAATTCCATGCACACTGAAAACAAATGAGCCCTTGGTTAGTGAAAGAATTGACCTATTTTAACCAGAGATTCCACCACTTGGAGAAAGGGTCCAATTGTATTTCAAATACGTTGCCTACCGTACATGGTAAGTGGAAAATTGTCTCCCTTCCCAGTATACAGCTACAGCCCACACTGTACAGGAATGGCATAAGACTAAACGGAGTTTACAAAAATACTGCCTTACATAAACAACTTATCAGAGATTTCAAACAAGGACCTGAGCACAGTAATGAATCATTTAAGATGTTTTGCTGACATGTTTCAAACTAAACATTTACTTCTGAACTGGTCCTCTGTGACCAGAACTCTTCCAAAATAAAGGCCACTGCACCAAGAAAGCCCGCAGCCTCCAGTTTTCAAGCATTAGCAATAAATACATAGCAGAAGATCCACACTCCATTTTTGCTAACAGTGCCAAACCCCAACTGCAGGGCAGTCACAGCATTCTGCAAAGAAGAGAGCAGGCACCATTCTGGGGTCCAGTAGCTAGCATTTCTGTTGACCCAGGGGCAGAAGAAGGCAGTGAATGGAGTATGTGAGACACCCACCACCTGACATTTAGCCAGATGCCAAGGTTTCTAAGCTACCAGGGATTCTCTTCCACAAGGGATATTTCTACCTGGCTCCTTAAGGCAGTTACCTGTCAGCTTCATACTGCAGGAGTGCAAAGGTGATAGATAGGGACTGAGGATTCCACCACTGACCACCATGTTTGCAGTTTGTCTGCTTCCCTATAGGATTAAGAGCACACTGATGGATGTGGCTCTGCAGAGCAATTCACAGCACCAAAACAAAACAAACAAACAAAGGAAAAAAGAAAAACCAGGAAGATCCACCATGGTATCCTAACACTTCGCATCTATAAAAGCCACCGAATTAAAGACTGATGATCCTTGCAACTGTGTGCAGATGTCCCTTCCTGAAATGAACCTGCTGAAGCTGCCACTTTCCCTACAATGGAGCCCATGAACCCTCAGCAACTGTCCTTTCCCACTGATGGGTTGTGCCAGCAGGAAATGGGTGTGCAATTCATCTGTCCCAATGCAGGTATCTGCAGAGCCCTTATCTACATGTCAACTAGCTAACTAGAATGGAGAGACGCAGACATTTCTAATGCATGATTTTTTTTACACATCTCAGAAGGTGCCATGTAGGAGCATCAAATTATGGGATCCTATCCAAAGACTATTATCTTTGGAAAACGATCTCGCTCTTCTACCACAGGTGATTTTTCCATGTTTCAAACTTCACAGACTTCAGCAATTTACGGTTACAAACGGCTCACAAATTAAACAAAATAAATGTGATTGGACAGATGCATACTAGAACATGGCCAAGAGCGAAATGAAATTAGACTAAAACAAGTTTGCCAGCTTGGCTTCAACTGCAGGTACACCAGATGCTGGGCTGATTCTCCCATCTTTCATTTCTCTGTGAAATCTATGAAGGAAAAGACACAACCAGATTTTATCCATTCCTAATTTTTCAACCAACACTCTCAAGTTCTGAGACTACAAGTGAAATGGATTTGGTTTTTATCTTCCATTAGAATTGTTTTCTTCTGTGAATGCTGACATGGTGGAATCAAATACTAGCCAACCAAACACCTGGCCTATGTAAAGAGCAATATTAGCACTTCCAGTCAACGAGGTCCTCCCGCCACCCTGGCTGAGATGCAAATACTGCTTGTTCAAATCAGCATCCCAGCCAGGAAATGGTATAGTCTCTTCTCTCTTCTGTTATCAGGAGCCTTGGCAATTAAGCCAAATGACCCCAAAACTGAAGAGCAAACCAAGTGGAAAGGAAGGTTAAACAGGTACTTTTACTGGTTCTCTGTCTTCCCCTAAATAGGCCCAGAGTTATGGCCTGATTACTGTTTACAATACAAGCACAAAAGTCATCACCTTTAAAGCCAAGCTTGAGGTTGCAAGCCTGAATTTTAGAAAAGGGTTTCTCTGGCAGAAATAAAAATAGTCACTCCTGAAGTCAGGGGGAGACAATGACAGCCTCACAGCTCTGCTGTTACAGTCACTTCCTAAAGCAAAATCACAGTTCTAAAAATCATTAATTAACTCACGTATTTTGATAGAAGGTTTGATTTATTTTATCATTCATGAACTGACTGTAAGTCACCGCAAACCTCTGTATACTGTACAATTTGTCGATCAATGACTACTGTTGGCTTTATTTATCTTTGTACAACATTAGCTGAGTCACAGGGGTTTTTTTGAGTTCTACCTTTATTTAGATTTTTTAGATTTTTTTTTTCACTAGTCAGAAAGAAAGAAGTTTCTTCTTTTTGAAAGGGAGCCATCATTTGCATTCTCTCAGGCATCTTGAGAATTAAACTTATTTAGCTAAATCAAAACCACACACATTCAGGACAGTATAAAAAAATGAAACATGAATATCACATTTAAAGATCTGAACATTAAGATGATAATCAACTATAGCGAACAAACTGTAACATGTTTTGGGAAGTGAAACAGCGGTTTTCCTGATTAGTATACCACAAGCCTATTTGCTTCAGTAAGGCCATGAAATCAGCTCAGATGCAGCTGTTACGTCCCAGAACACAGACCTACACACAGCTCTTACAGCTGCCAGGGATATCTGCAAATGTGCAGGCGTTCAGGACTACGCATGCTCCAAGTCTAGCAGGGGTGTACTGCATTAGGACTGCGAAATGCCCCTCGATGGCGCTTCTCTTTAGGTCTGATGGAAATATCTGACTACTTCTGTTTTCCTTCCACATTGTCTCACAGATTAGCTATGGAAAAAAAAAGTCCTAGACACCTCTATGCATCTGGTACATAAACGAGAGTTAATTATGGATGGCTGTAGCTTTCTACACAACTTCACCTCACATGCTTGTAAGCAAAGAAACTAATAATTATATATAATAATAAGAAAAATAATAAAATTACAAAAATCTGACTTACAGATGGAAATTCCTTCCTCTGCATCTTCCCTGCACACTGAAACACAAACAAGCATGCCAGAAAGTATGATTTCTAAGTTACAGATGCTTTGCTCAGCCATGAGGACACTACCAGTGCTAAAAAAAATAGAACTATTGGCTATATTCTGTTGCTACGAACTGAACTGCTGATGAAGATTTCAACTGGGTGAAGCACTATATGAAACAAGATGATTAAATAATTCATGTATTCATATACTTCTTTTTTCCTAGTTACATTTTGTAAACATTTTGCTGGATTTTATCGCTGACTTTTACATTTCCCCCGAATCCCAACAGCAGAGGACAGCACTACAGCCTGGTTCAGTCTGACACCAGCCTCTGGAAAAAGACCCGTGCAGATTTTTCTGCTGTTTATCAGAAAGGTTATTCCAGGATACTTCTCCTGCACTGGGCATACACTCAGCAGTTAGAGGCCCTGTCTACTTTGTAGGTATCTCCGGCTTCCCGAGTCACCCCAGCTATGGAAGGCCATGGATCCTGGCTCTGGTCCAGGCTGACCTATTCAAGGGAAAATTAATCCTGCTTCAGAAGGCCAATGCTAAAATAAACCCACGCTTGCTGAAGAGTGGAGAGGTGGCAGGGAAAAGGAGCCTATGTAAATGTGTGCTTCTTGTGCCCTGCTATAACCAGCCTCCTCCCACCCCCATTACTACTTGCTCAAAGCTGAGAGCAACCTCCCCTACTGAGCAGTGCCCAGTAGGAGAAAGTGCACAGCTCTAGGGTAGCTTTACCAAACAGCCGTGTCAAGGGGATCTCTTCTTCTCTGGAACTGAGGGTGTTCTAGAAGTGGAGGGAAAAGGGGAAGAGGAGTACTTTGCTTAAGGGTTGTTTCGTTTTTTTTAAATCTTGTTTTGCAGAGGTGAGAGGCAGAACAGGAGACAAAAGTGTACAATAATAAACTGCTGGGTACCAAGGACACTGCTGTCTCACAACTTTCATTCTTCTAGCTCTTCCTCCCTGTGGATTATTACCAGTGAACGAGAAAGCCTGCAACTTCACAAATGCCTCACAAAAACAAAGCAAAGCATTGAGGGAAATGCATGGAAACCACAGAGACTATTTCCAATTACATACAGATCTATCTATTGTATTTGAACTGCTACTTCTGACCTGAGTCACTGGTCTAGTTCTATGTACAGAAAATGGGTGCCAGCCTACAACACTGTAACAACTGGAAGACAAAATATACATAAGCAGCAGACTCATCCAGCCTGTGGATGACCCCTCTGTCACTGTGATCCCTTAGAAGGTCCAGATAATTTATCCCAGTCTGACTTTCAAGACCATATAATGTTTGGATGATTGTTCCCACGATCTCCATTTCCCCCACTATATATATTCAGAACATGCCCTCTCTTTTTTTTCCCACTATAGCTGTATGGAAGATAGAGAATAGCAGTTTCTCCCTTTACTGCATCCTACTATCACAGAATCACCAAGGCTGGAAAAGACCTTTAAGATCATCAAATATACATAAGAAGATAAATATAATATAAATAAAAAATATAAATAAGAAGAAATTAAATGAAGTGAAATAACAGTTCTTTCTACAGTATTGACCTGTAAGACACTTTCACAGCATATATTAATTCATACCTACCTATAATACAACTATACATAGTATATATATTAATAAACTAATATTAATTTCGAGCAATACAGCAACATTTAAGAATGCACCTTCCTTTCTTTTTACAACTTCTAAGAAAATATTAAAAGGTCTCTTTTCCCATGGAATGAGAAACAGGCAGTCATTCTCTAGGAATGAATGAAATACAGTTTGGATTTTTGCCAAGTTGAGGTAACATACCGCCTAAGCTAACTATTTCCTGACTTCTGCTTCCACCCTCATTATTTCTTCCCTCTCATATTGTGCACATCATGTCAGCAGGGCAAATTCAAATCCAAAGGAATTTTTTTGAACTGGGACGCAAACTAGATCTTTTCCAGAGGGAGTTCTGAAGCAATAAAACACCCCATCAAGGGACACAACAGATTTGACACCACTTGCTATTTTAAATCAATCTCAGATGTCTTCTTCAAAGATACCTCTTGCCTTGTTTTAACATGAAGCTTTGACCTGGACTCAAAAGCCTTTGGAGATGCTATATCCTGACCTGGACAGGTCAGACTACACAGAGTAGCACCTTCTAACTGTCAGACCCATGGAGAGAATCAGAATCTACTTAGAGCTTTGCTTTGTTGTTTCTTTCAGCTGTCCAACAACTGACCACTGTCCACAGGTCTGCCTGCAGCTGACCGGATCAAGTCATACAAGAAGTAGCAGGATCAAAAGCTGCTGCATACAATTCTCCAACTTGACAATGGTTTTGTTGCAGTTTCAGCCTGTTACAGTGCAGAACTGGAAAGATCTGTTCTTAACTGCATTCTCCTCAGTGATAACAGACATGAAAAATTACTTACTGACAAGTCACCTATACAGGACCAATGTTCTAAAATAAAAGACATTCTAGATTATTACACAAATTTTTTTTTTGAAGTTGGCAAAAGTTAGAGAAAAAGACCAGATCACTGCAAACAAAAAAACCAAAAGGGCTCAGCGTATACCACCCACAGACAAAATTAAGATAACATCTGCTAAATATTAGACTAATTCAGCTAAATATGAGACTAGCTGTGAGGCTAAATATCACAGAATAACATATCAGAATTGATCCATCAGAAACTATGCCCAACAAACAAGCAAAGCAGACAGAGCATGTTCCAGTTATTAAAACGTTTTAAGATCCATAGCCTGCCACAATTTAAGATAGAGGCCAGAGTGGAGAGAAAAGAACGAAGCTCTGTCACACTGGTCTCAAGACAAGCGATGCTGAGAATAACCAAAGAAAGGTGCCCATTAGGACACGTGTACCCTTGTCTTCTTCAGCTCTGTCCCAGACATCACTGACTGTTCCTTTGTCATCCCCACCCTCAAGTAATCTCTTCCCAGCCTCCACCCCTTTAGCCCTCTATCTGTTTCATCCAGTTTATGTTTCTATGGGCTTTTTTCCATTTTATTCCTCACTGGATTTTGTTTACAAGGCAGAAGGAATCAACTCTGACATCCACAGACTCTCTCAAGCGCTTTTCTCTCCCCTTGGAGGTATGGTTATTGGCCTCCCAGTTGCTGACCGTCTTGGCTGTTCTGCAGAACTTCCTTTTCTTCATGCATATATACACTGGACTTCAGGATTTTCTTCTTAAATAAATACATTTCCTTGCTTATGCCCATCTGGTCTAGACCGTGTTTTGCCAAGAAAGGTTGGACCGGATGATCCTTGAGGTCCCTTCCAACTCACTATTCTATGATTCTATTATTTGGGTAACTTTTGACGACCAAAAATGCTGTTCTTGGCAAAGTCCTGATTAGCTCTGCTCCAGGTAGCTTTAGAGGAAAATGATTCATGAGGAAAACTCACTGGCGTAACAGAGGATCCCAGCTGGGAAAAAAGTGCAAGTTGCTACTAGTGTGCCTGTAATTTAAAAGGACACTAGGCCCTTTATTTCACTGTCCCATTTCACTAACCTCAGCTGATCAGATAAATCAAAATAACATTTTTTCTGGAGCAATGGCCCCACTCCTTCATCTCCAACATGACGTGAAATTAGGTTGCAGACATTGTACATACCTGTTATTAACAACTACCTGTCTATTGCTTCAATGTCAGGGTACCCATATACAGGGACAGGGCAGCTATATAAGCAGACACGGAAAACTGTCACATGCTCAGGCACATGTGACAAGGCTTATCTCTCTATTAACAAAGCCCCTTCCATCTTTGACTTGGATCTCTTCCTTGAGTCTCACATACCAGTTGCAAATCCTGCTGATCCATTCCTACATATTAAGGCTGAAAAGTGTTTCTATCTATTCAAACAGATCAGGCTTTGATTCAAGCTCCCATCACTTTAGTTATGACATTTCTTTTTTTCTGGTCTGTAAATGCTGTCTTACAATCCTATTACACATCTAGAACATGGTGCATAGATCTTAACCACTATCTTCATGTCTTTCCACTGATTAATGTTTCTCTACCACAACAAGTATGAACAACCCTTGTTTATTCTTTCAGCCCTCTATAGCCAAGTCTGAAAACGTTGGCTCATGCCTACAGCCAGATCAATCAGATCACTAAATTAGTCTTCATTGTTTATTGCTTACATTTACAAACTGTCACTTTTTTTGCCTTCTTCCATGCTTCTCCTCTTACTTAGGAGGAACTGATCATAAACATAAACCAATCTTATACAAGGAGAATTTACTACAACCCTACAAATCTTCACTGAAAAAAACCCCAACCAAATATATTTCTGCTTGGCATCTTGTCAATACACTGTCTACCCATCACTGTCCATGTTGGGGGTCAGGATGGTCTGGCTGACTCCTTGTGCTCCCCCGTGTGTGCAGACACACGTCCTGTCAGACACAGACTGCTGACTTTTGAGAAAAAAACTTCTTTTATTTTGTGGCTGGCCTAGACTCGACATTAGAGTTTCCAGTGTCTTGCAAATGCAAATAAACAAGGATACACAATACTTTGCAAAAGCTGATCTCCTGTAGCGTTTCAAACTGGCTATTCACACATCAAAGCAGAATGCAGTCAGTCACTAATCTCTTCTGAAAATGTAGATCTAGGTTATTATTTTAGCTCAGAATTTTCATGAACAAATTCCAGTGTCTTTATGCTATGTCAGCAGTACAGAGCACCCACAAACTCAGCCACCTAATCCTTCCCAAGCTGCAAAGATCTAAGGAAGATGAGGCTTAACAGCTGGCTTTCAGTAATTCAGAAAGAAAAGCTTGCCTTTTCAAAACTGTTTGAAACATTTATCCACAAAAGTAACAGTAAATATTCTGAATGTAGAACACTAAACGCCAGCTAACTGTATTAAAAGCCAAAGTTCCTTTCACTTTTCTTTTTTTTTTTTATGGCACTTCCAGCTAGTGGAAATTGCTATCCTCAAATTTGGTGGTGCTGGTAGAGTTAGTAATAAGTTCCTTACAGGATACATTTGAACTCCTACAGTAAGTAGCATAAAAAGCCTCATTGTACATAGGAAAACAGGCATTTGGAGCAAAAACCAAACAAATGAAGAATAACCCTCAGAGTAGCAGACATATGTCCTGGTCCAGATCTGCTTTTGTTAAAACTGTTAGCAAGCCAAGTATCTCCTGGAAATAAGATATCTAGGCTTAGGGAAGAGACAGCAGAAGCAGCAAAAGTGGCTATTCACTTTCTATTCACTGCTTTCTTTAAATACTGGCAATCACAGGTAACTAGTATTAGTGCTACAGAAAAATCTATTACACCAAAGAGCCTCTGTGGAGTGGAATAATGACACACAACAACTTCAAAAGCTAACTAGAATTCTTATGATAAAGACTTTAATAAAATGTAATTTAAAAAAAAAAAGCACACACAATTTATATGATCTACAAAATGCCTTTGTTGTTGTTGTTTTTAAAGTCAATATAAATGAGGTAACCCAAAGATGGTGGGGGACTGGCAGGCAAAAATCCCCTTCAGGTTAGACAGCCACCCCCTGGTCTCATTCCAGGCCCCCTATTCCCCCCTCTGTCACTCACCATACACCAATCAGCAGGGCACTGGCTGACACCTGAGTGCACATGCTGAGAAGACCTTATGAGTATGGACAGTCAGGCAGCAATTGTGAGCACCACCATCACACAAGTCTGTAAGAAATCAGCAGTAGAAGCCCTGAGACTTTAAAGGGATATTTACTTTCCTGTGAAAACTGGAGACACTGGGCCACATGAGTGATGTAAGAGGGAGAAAAAGGAAAGGTTAAGGGTACATACTTTAAACAATAATCCTTCCAACCCATTGCTTAATTCTAGGGATCCCCTATACTTCCTACTTGGCACCTGCTTCCAGTCCTTGCTCAGGGAAAAGGTCTTTTTTGGGGTGCTCTCTTCCCCTTTCTTAGAAGCTGGGGAAAGACTCTATCTGCTCTGGATGGCCAAGGTGCAAAGGGTGCCTCTGGAAGTTAAAGCTGTCATCCGCTTCCTAGAGCTGAGGTTCATGAGAACAGACCTCTACCTCAGCAGATCTAAGAGCAGCAGAGAGCAAGATAGACGGGGGATCAAATTTCATCTCATTGACTCGTGCTAACACACGTCAGTGAGAAGAGATTTGCTGTCCTGAAGAGAAAGTCTCTTTCTGGAATGGCAAATCCTACTTCCATTATTGATACTATATTATCAAATCCAAGCAGAGCCCATTACCCTATGCATTCTCAGTATAACATTGTCCTAGGGGCTCATCTTAATGCCTCTTAAAGGCAAACTCCAAGGTATACCTCTACAGCTTGCTGCATTGGCTTTCACAACACAGTCACCAAACAGTGAATCGCAAGATTTTCCCTTCTTATGAGGGTCAGCCAGAAAGAACAGATGAGAAACACTTGAGACTCGAATGCTTCCCTAAGAACCAGGAACTGAGTGAAGGCAGGGTTTCACTACAGCCTTTACTCTTCTTTCACATCCGGTGCAAGTTGCTTGGGCAGGTGCTTCCCGCAGTCCCCTCCCTCCTCCCTTCTGAGGGGACTGACTGCCACTCTTGTCTGACCTTGCAGGGTTGAAATGAGGGTACAATGCAGGAAGACACACTGACTCCTCTTCAGGAAAGCCTGGTCCTGGAGCATGCCGAGGTATTTAAAGACCTCAATGCTTGCAAGTTCACACAATGTATCAAACATGAAGTTGCTCTCTTTCGTCCTTGACTTTGAGAGGTCTAGCCCACTTCTGGTTACTGATGCTCGTGAACATTGCACCACCTCCCAAGTTAACTATACACCCCTGATAACCTTTGTTGACAACATCCCTACCAGGGCGCCTGCCCAGCACCCACATTCCCCTCAGTCTTCGTGGTGCAAATCCATGCACACAAAGTCAAGGCTTAAAGCACTCTTGCTTCTTCAAGCTGACTTCAGGCAACAAGTTGACCGGTCACTGCACCCAGAACTCTCTGAGCAAGCTTTCAGCCCCCAGCGCCAGCCTCTGGCCTGTAGGAAAGAGTTAACCTTGCCTGAGGTACTCCTGCCAGCTTCCTCAGTCCCCTCCTGCGCCTCCCGGGAGCTATTAATACAGCAGGCACATGCTCTGACATAGCGTTCCCCGGCAGCGACCAGATAACTTTAATTTGCCCTTTAAACGTCCCAAGCCCCGTGGCTCTCGCAGTGCTTCTCCAGGGGAACATGGCGGCGCTGCCCCGCGCCCCCCGGTGGGGCGGGCTCGGGAGGGTCCCAGCCAATGTCCGTGCCCCAGGGGGTGCCTCCTTCTATCGCGAGAGGCCACGGGGTATAAGAAGGGCGGTGGGGGGGTCGAAGCTATTTGGCCGGCGGTGAGCGGGGGCGGTCGGGTGGGGAGGTGTGCGGCTCGTTGGCTCTCTCCGGGTAGGGGGTGTTGGACCGGCTACCAGCATGGGTGACCAAGCCATCAGCTTCCTCAAGGACTTTTTGGCCGGTGGGATCGCTGCCGCTATCTCCAAGACGGCTGTCGCCCCCATCGAGAGAGTGAAGTTGCTGCTGCAGGTGAGGAGGCGGTGGGGGCCGGGGGTCGGCGGCTCCGCTGGCGGCGGTGGGAGCCCGGCGGGGCTGCGCCACAGGTGGGTGCCGGCGTGGCGGGCGCCGGCCGGCGTGACTAAATATGGGAAGGATCTCGGCCGGCTCCGGTTACGCTGGAGCTGCCCGGGACCTTCAGCAGCGCCTCGAGGGAGCGGGAGCCGGGCCAGGCGGCGGGGTAGGCCCCGTCTCTGCCCTTCAGCGGGCCGCCGTTTGGGGTCACCCCTGCAGTGTCTCTCTCTCTACCATCCCACCCGTCCTGCTTCTCCTCTGTACAGGTCCAACATGCCAGCAAACAGATCACGGCAGATAAGCAGTACAAGGGCATCGTGGATTGCATAGTCCGCATCCCCAAGGAGCAAGGCGTCCTCTCCTTCTGGAGAGGCAACCTGGCCAACGTCATCCGGTACTTCCCCACCCAGGCCCTCAACTTCGCCTTCAAGGACAAGTACAAGCAGATCTTCCTTGGGGGAGTGGACAGGCACAAGCAGTTCTGGCGCTACTTCGCGGGGAACCTGGCATCCGGGGGTGCTGCCGGTGCCACCTCCCTCTGCTTCGTCTATCCCCTCGATTTTGCCAGGACCCGGCTGGCAGCTGATGTGGGCAAAGGAGCCTCTGAGAGAGAGTTCACTGGGCTGGGCGACTGCATAGTCAAGATCTTTAAGTCTGATGGCTTGAAGGGCCTGTACCAAGGATTCAGTGTGTCTGTCCAGGGCATCATCATCTACAGAGCAGCATATTTTGGGGTTTATGACACAGCCAAGGGTAAGAAGTGCATGGCGAAGTAACTGCAAGGGAAGATCCATCCAGTAAAGGCACTTGGCAGTACAAGGACAAGCAGGACTTGGCTCATTACCAGTTCAGGGTGCTAGTGCTAGAATATGCACAGGTGTTTCTGAAATGCATTCCTGCCTCTCTTGGTTTGCTGCTCTGAAGCCTTGGGTTTGCATTGTGTTTTCAGACACTTCTCAGTTTCTTTCTCTGTCTTAAGGCTTCTACAGATGGACTTGTATGGTAGCTTGTAACTCATTGCAGCTCATGAGACAGGCCTGGGAGGGTTCTGCAGGGGAGACCTTTTGGTCAGGGAGCGTGAAAAGGGCTTAGATTCAAAAATCCAACAGTCCTATCAACTTGTTTCACTCATAGTACTTGTTAAGTCAAATATGGATGAAGGGAGAGTTGCAGGCTTGATTGAGTTGTGTTGATTGAGTAACTCCTGGGTGATCGTTTCTTCCACAGCCATCTGTCCCTTAAACCTTTCCCTCTGTACTGACTCTGATCATTTGTTCTTGATGACAGGTATGTTGCCTGATCCAAAGAATGTGCATATTGTAGTGAGCTGGATGATTGCCCAGAGTGTCACTGCTGTAGCAGGGCTGGTTTCTTACCCTTTTGATACTGTGCGACGTAGGATGATGATGCAGTCTGGCCGAAAGGGAGGTAAGAATAAGTACTGCTATGGTGTTCTGGAAGCAGAAAGTTCCATCTCTGTTGAGATATGATGGGAGATGCTGGGTATTTTTATCTTGTGGAAAACTAATGATCTTACTGGAGTCCTTAAAAAAAAAAAAAGCTGTGCGAAACATTTCCAGTTATTTCTGTCATGTTTACCTAAGAGGCTAAGAGGTGATTTGTTTTCACTTCCATGTGGAGAATTAAAGTTGCTTTTCACTAATTGATTACTTAATTTTAAATTCTTTGCTATACTTTGCTTATTGCTTGTTTTATATATGTGAAAGTTGAAACATACTTGCTGTATAACTTCAAGCCTTCTGACCTTTGTCTGTTTCCACAGCTGATATTATGTACAAGGGCACAATTGACTGCTGGAAGAAGATAGCTAAAGATGAAGGAGGCAAAGCATTCTTCAAAGGTGCCTGGTCGAATGTGTTGAGAGGCATGGGCGGAGCTTTTGTATTAGTACTTTATGATGAAATCAAGAAATACGTCTAAAACTTAACATCATAATGTAGTTCAATTGTTCTCAATCAACTTTTTAAAAAAATGTGCTATTGTGATGTAATGGACAACAAAATATTTCCTAGGGAAACAGAATAAAACTTATTAGTAAATACCTGGTTGAGATGAGGATGCTTTAATTTAAAAATTGTCCACTACATCACAGTTATATTTGTATAAAATTTATTCCAACATTTGTATTGGAACCTATGTATATATTATACTTCAAATTTCCAATAATACATTTTGTCTAGAGACAAGACTTAGGTGATCTGTACCTAGTTTAAAATCTAATATTGTGAACTCTTAGTAGAGTGAGATCTTCAGAAATACCTGTTGTACTAAGTGATGTCTCTAGCTACCCAGTCACAGTGTGGTGACATTTATAACATGAATTAAAATCATGTTTTATTCTAAAGCTGTATTTTTAAATATGATTTTAAGTTAAATGCATGTCTGAAAATACCAACTATTCTGAAGTACCAGGCTGAGTTCCTAACTGCAGCCTCTTTACTGACAAATTATACAATTGTGGTTGAAACCATAATCTGGTTTTTCAAACATACTTCGCAGAATATGGAAATACAAAGTAAAAAGTTGTCTGTTCAATTGAACTAAAACTGAAATAATGAAATAAATTATATATTAATGAACTTTTTCTTGTTGTTTTCAGTACACTGAACACATTACAGGTACATGTCCTCTCAGGTGATGTGCTAACTGGCACACTATTAGTGATTGTCTGGTACTGTCGCTAAGCCTCTTGGAAGTCTTTTCAACAGACTGTTAGGTGGAACAACTTGATTAGTTCTACAGTAGTAAAACCAAGTAGATTCAGCTTGAGGTTACTTCAGCCAGTTGTCTTGCACATAAGCTACCCTCTGGTTTTAGCCACTTTGATAGTTCGTTTATATTACCCTTGACTTTGAACTGTCTTCATATGATATTGAATAATTGCTCCTTATTTTACTTGAGAAAGTAGTCTAGAATGGAATACTTATTTTACTGACTGTACTTCCAACTACACTATTATTAACAATTTGAGCTGTTAATTACCAGTGAGATCAGAACATGCTCAGCTTAACAGTTTTTAAACTTTGGATGCTGCATGGTTGTGAAGGCACTGAAGAATTGGCTCTATCATTAGGTGAAGGAGGGAAAATGAGTTCTGTTAGACTACAAACTAATGTTTATATATCCACCTCAGAAAAGGGGTAAGCCTAAGCAAGTAATACTCAAATAAGCTTTTATTTCAGCTGCATGTGTTTTCATATGCAGAAGGTACCCTTGTGAATTTTTGATAATACTTGAATGCCTGTCATTTCTAGTGCCCCAGGGTGGAAAAAAAACTGGAAACAAATGTTGGAAATGCACTAGCTGTACTTACAGGTAAAAGGCTGATTAGTTACACAGCTGGCAAACTCCAGAGTAGATGATGCCTGGGCTAGTAGCATTGATAAGTGAAGAGTATT
Organism: Hemiprocne comata; assembly: GCA_020745705.1. Classification (NCBI taxonomy): domain Eukaryota; kingdom Metazoa; phylum Chordata; class Aves; order Apodiformes; family Apodidae; genus Hemiprocne; species Hemiprocne comata. The sequence goes on along the minus strand of CM036589.1, from coordinate 35,258,316 downwards.
GCTCAAGTGAAGGAGTTATCACTGCCTGAGATGGAACAGTCTTGCAGGATTTGTCAGGACTGTAAGCTGCCCTTCCCTGACACCTGGTCTCACAGCATTGCTTGTGTGAAAGCTGGAGCAATTACACATGCAAAAGCAATCCCCTGCAAAGAGTAATATCCCTTGCTCTGTGAAAATTGGAGTATAAATGGAACAGGTTCCCCCCAAAAAAATGTGTTTGTGGACACTGTCTTAGTCACATGCAATGTTAACCATCAGAGAACTAGCCAGTTACTCTCCTGGACTGAGAGCACACAGTAGATGGAAAATACTATGTTCAGAAAATACTTAAAAGTGAACATGTCTTTATTTCTGCTTTTACGCATGTGCACACCCTGTGGCAGATTCCATGCAGTACTCTCCAGAAAGATACTTGGGGTCAGAGTTCAAAGATGTCGATAAAACAACCATTGACCTGAAAGCAGCTCTGCACCAAGTCCCTGGCATTCAGTGTAACACTTGCTGAAAGTGTAACCTAAAGTCCAGCCATCAGCTCTGCAAACCTGGAAAATAGAAGACTTTGCAGTCTATCTCCAGTTGCTATTTGAACTCCAGTCAAATGAACCTCAGCTGTCACAGACAATAGCACTGCCCCAATCCTTTTGTACCTTTGCAAGAGTTAGTCACAGACAAACTATGCAGGCAAAAGCCTGCATCAAAAGCCTTATTACCTTATATCTCACACTTGAATACTGGGAAATCCACCCTAAATAGGCTGGTAACATATCCTACTGATACAGAATGGCAAAGGCCACCTACCACACAGCATGCACTACTGCCCAGCTCTGAAAGGACACTGGCTGGGGAGGGAACTGAGGTACACTGATCTTTTGGATGAGATGAAGTTAGGAACTTCAGGTGGGTCTGAAAGATAAACCCGTCTCTAAAGAGTGTAGCCTACTGCAGAAAGTGGGAGGGGGAGAATCTGTGACAGCAGTCTGAATCTTCCTTACCTTTCTGAAGGTGATAGCCTCTGCTCTCTGCCCTACACCTGTCATAGAAGCAGTGGCCATCAGTTCTTTAGAAGCTATAGGGAAGAGTTTAAGACATGGTGAGAAGCATAGCAAAAGGACAAAACCTTGCAAAGTTGTTAAAAAACCAGAATACTCCATCTGCAGGGATGCCAGAGTTACAGTTATTGAATAATGTCAGCAGGAGATGTTGAGTCCCACTAGCCAACCTGTGATGTCAGGGAAAGCAGCATTATGCCCCAACTGGCAAATCTCAGCCCTGTGTTCCCTTTGTGAAATCCCTCTCACTGCTATCTTTCAATAGCATGTCCTAGTTCTAAGAGCCACTGTGTGGTGAGAACTGAGACCTGTCATTTTTGTTCCAAGCTCTGACCACATACAGTGGAGAGAACTAGAGAACTATGATTTTTTTTTTTTTTTTTTTTTTTTTTTACACAGTCAGAGGCCAGAACAGAAATCACAGAGGACAGCATTTTAAGACTCTATAGCGAATAACACAGGTGGGCCTGGAACCAGAAGTGAAAGCTACAAGGATCAGTGTTGCCAAATCCTGTCTCATTTTCACCAGGAGGAGAGTTACCAGGAGACATATAGCATTTTCCTCAATCCAAGGTATTAGAACCATGCATCCTGAAGACAAACCAGATCTGTATCACAAGCATTGGCAATCCCTGACAACATCTGAAACACAATGACCTTAACATAATTTCAGGCCTCGAAGATGGCTCCACATGCAGCTCTATGTTTCTGTATTTCCTCATTCATCAGGTGACAATGACATGGTTCACCCACTATTTTGGTCAAGACTTCGAGCAGGCAAACACCACAAAGATGTGCTCAGGGTACTGGGTTCATACTTTGGTACTGAAGGAGCCTCTTCTTCTCCCTCACCATTTGACTTGTTGATATATCACTGTGGATTCATCATTGCCTGCATATGACAGTCACAACTGTGCAGCTAGAAGGCTTGAGGTAAGGCACTGCCCTGAACTCCATCAGAGTGATGTGCAGCCTGTATTCCAGGGAAAACCACAAGTTCTCATCTGCTAGATGCCTCAGTGAACTGCCCAGGTTGGGAAGGCAGGAAGTTATTTTTGTTTACTGACCATAGAGAACAAGGAAAAGCAATGGGACAAAGAAGTTATTAGTGATTTGTTAGAACAAAGTGTCTCAGGCTTTTTACAGGGGTTTACCCTGACACTCATTAGATGACAATCAGGAAAATACAGTCAAATATGAAGTCTACATATATCACAGAAGATACATAAATCCAGCCAGCCTCTTGATGAGGACAATCAGACAAACCCTCATCTGAGAGGCAGGATGGCAGCAGAGATGCCTCACGATCTTCAGTAAAGACTGCAAGTAACCTGATAGAAGACAGGTAATGACAGCCAGTAATGACAGAGGAATGGTTTTGTGCGATTCCTCCAAATAAGCTGGAGTCTCTCAGGTTTGCTGGGATTAATAAAGTTGTAAAGGATTTAGCAGCCTGTTTGGGAAAATACCCTTCATGTGGGACTTATCCAGACAGGGATCACAGAATCACAGAAGCTTAGGGGTTGGAAGGGACCCCGAAAGATCATCTAGTCCAACCCCCCTGCCAGAGCAGGATCACCTAGAGTACATCACACAGGAACGCGTCCAGGTGGGTTTTGAATGTCTCCAGCGAATCTATTATCACTCGCTGTTGTTCTCATATCATCAGTGATCTGAGCTAGGGCCTTCTTTAAGACCTCCAGTATTGTAGAAAGACTATACAGCAGAACACTATCCTGGAAGAAACAGAGTCCCCAGTGAGGCAGGGACACATCTAGAGCACATGACAGAGGCACCACTCCATTCCTCCTAGTAGTGAGATCAATACACTAGTGCTATCACCCAAACTGGCAATCCTGTCACTTCAGCAGGGAGATTGGTTCTTACCTGAAACTGTGTTAAACCAGCGTGGCACTTCACTTTAAGAGGAAGCAAAGCAGCTTGCACTTTCTTTTCAAAGAGATCTTCTGGAGTTGGGGGGGGAAGGAAGTAGAAGAGAACATGATGTGCCAGCTTAAAATAAAAAGAGAGAAGATAAAATGAAGACCTGTCAATACAGGCTATTTTTTAAAATGCACACCACAGTTACTAACAGGTAAAGTGTTTCAATGAATAAACCGATTATTTGCATTTTCCTCCACTTAATGTAGTACAAAACACTTCTCACAGAATCACCAAGGCTGGAAAAGACCTTAGAGATCATCAAGTCCAGCCTATGACCTAATACCACCACACCGTCTAGACTATAGCCCTAAGTGCCACATCCAGGCTTTCCTTGAACACATCCAGGGATGGTGCCTTCACCACTTCCCTGGGCAGTCCATTCCAATGTCTAATCACCCTCTCTGTGTGGAAGTGCTTCCTGATATCCAACCTAAACCTCCCTTGGAGCAACTTCAGGCTGTGCCCTCTTGTCTTGCCCAGCCCCCACCTGACTACAACCTCCCTTCAGGTAGTTGTAGAGAGTGCTAAGGTCCTCCCTGAGTCTCCTCTTCTCCAGGCTAAACAACCCCAACATCCTCAACCTCTCCCTATAAGACTTTCCCTCTAGTCCTTTCACCAGCCTTGTTGCTCTCCTCTGGACCCGCTCCAGCACCTCAACATCCTTCTTGAAGTGAGGGGCCCAGAACTGGACACAGTACTCGAGGTGAGGCCTCATCAGGGCTGAGTACAGGGGGAGAATTACATCCCTACTCCTGCTGGCCACACTATTCCTGATACAAGCCAGGATGCCATTGGCTTTCCGGGCCACCTGGGCACGCTGCTGGCTCATGTTCAACCGGCTCTCAACCAGTACTCCCAGGTCTGCTGGGCCGCTCTCCAGCCACTCTTCCCCCAATCTGTAGTTTTGCATGGGGTTATTGTGGCTGAAGTGCAGGACCCTGCACTTGGTCTTGTTGAATTTCATGCTATTGGCCTCAGCCCAGTGACCCAGCCTGTCCAGGTCCCTCTGCAGCTTCTTCCTACCCTCTGGCAGATCAACACCTCCCCCCAACTTGGTGTCATCTGCGAACTTACTGAGGGTGGACTCAATCCCCACATCCAGGTCATCAATAAAGATATTGAATAGGACTGGGCCCAGTACTGATCCCTGGGGGACACCGCTGGTCACCAGACACCAGCTGGATGCAGCTCCATTCACCATCACTCTCTGGGCCCAGTCATCCAACCAGTTTTTAACCCAGCAAAGGGTGCACTTGTCCAAGCCATGGATTGCTAGCTTCTCCAGGAGGATGCTGTGGGAGACTGTGTCAAAGGCCTTGCTGAAGTCGAGGCAGACCACATCCACAGCCTTCCCCTTATCCACCAGGAGGGTCACCCAGTCATAGAAGGAGATGAGATTGGTCAGGAAGGACCTTCCTTTCCTAAATCCATGTTGGCTGGACCTGATCCCCTGGTTGTCTTCTACATGCCACTTGATGGCACTCAGGATGATCTGTTCCATAATCTTGCTAGGCACCAAGGTCCATGGCCTTCTTTGCACTTTAATACCAATTAAAAAATTCTGAAAGAAGCCACCGCAATGATAAGTAATTCATGTTAAGTATTTTATTTCTTATGATTTACAAAAATGACATACAAAATGGTCAGTCTTTCATACCAAAGTTAAATAAAATAAGATGAAGCAATTAAAAGTAAACCATTTCATTAATTTCTTTACAGAAAAAAACCCACATGAACATTCAAAAGTATTTAAACTGTGACCCTTCATACTTACATTCAAGGACAAAAATTTTTAAATAGTGAATAATTTTAATTAGCACAATAGTACAAATAAATACAGCAGCACTATGCAAACTATTCCTTACAGTCCCTATCAATGAATAATAACAGCAATAAAAAAAAAAACCTGTTTGCCACAATGCTGCTTCAAGTTAAAAGTTCAAATATTGTCAAACAGCTAAATTTGATCTGCAGGTCACCAGGTGCAGAAGCTCTGCCAAACTATCACAAAGGACCAAGTAAAACGTTTGTTACAATGCAGAATACCTGAAAGGCAGCCCTCATGCAAGCACGAGCAAAGAATAATGAACTTCCCTTTTCACAGGGCTAAGACCCACCACTACTGAGTACAGCTTTCTTTTCTTTACGCAAAATACAAAGTGATTTCCTGTATCTCTTCTGGGAGGAAGCTGGGGAAGCAAGCAGGGTTTCAGCAATATCCACAGATAGTGGCATCACAATTTCTACTCTTTCAGACTGCAGTCCTACCAAATAAGGTCACTGAAAGTTTGCCTTTATGTATAGAAATAAAGCATACCACTTACTACTTGTGATTACCAATTCCATTAAATTTTGCTCCCCTTGTAAATAGATGTTGCTACTGAAGCTTTTCTGACACTACTACAAATATACAATATACACATTATATAAAAAAACAGGTTAAGAAGCATAACAATATTTTCTGTTTTCTACTCATGGTTGGTTTTTTGTTGTTTTGCTTTGTTTTTTAAATACTGGTTGCTCTCAAAATCAGATGTTTGAGTTTCCTGCAGCTCAAGTTCGTATCTCCCTACAGAGAAGGGCAAGGTTCTGCAAAAGCAAGGCCATTAACTATTTCCCTTGCCTGGTATTTTCTAGCTTGAGATGGAACTAAAACTTAATCTTGTTTAGAGTGAATCTGAAACTGCGGTTCTCTTCAGTCTTTACTCTTGTTCAATTAGCATCAGATGCTTCCTTCCTACACAAAGGTCCAAATACAACTTCCAAAACTCTCTTAAATCTGGAAGAGACACAGCCTTGAGCCCAAAACAATGTTCAATATATAAATGTTCAATACCTGGAGTGCAAGAGTGGCAGAAAATAATCTTCTGCAGCCTTAGTATTCTAGCTAAACATGCAAGAATACACAATCTGCTTTTCACCCCTTCATGCTGTAAAAAGAGATTATTTAAGTCAGAAGAAAATTACTTTTCTAAAGCCAGGATGAAATGCAACAATGATCTGGGAATTAAGCATATGAATTTAATGCAATATTTTAAAATGCTATTTTAAAGATTTTCTTTACATCTTGTGCCTATAGTGCAGCAATTCTGTCCTTCCATGTTATGGATACAAATTCCACTTCAGATTCAAGAATAAAATAAAAATCAACAATTTATATTTAACTTCTCCATTTAAATATCTCCTCCTCTTTCATAAATTCTTCCTGTCATGGAAAACACTGACTGAAGTGAAACTGTTCAATTAAAACCATTTTATAAGCAATTATATCATACGCAACATATTTTAATCACTGAACAATGCAGAAAATATTTTTGCACATTGAATTTACAGAAGCACTAAAACCAAAAGTTTGAGGCTCATCTCAGAATGTGAGGCAAAGAACATGCTTATAACCAAGCAGCACGGACATTAGTGGGCTTAGGTCTCTGTAATGCCCCACTGGCTGAATCAGACATGGGTTTTTCGTTCCTCTGGCTCATTGTACTTAGTACCGTGGTTGCTCTTGAAGTGCCTCCTGTTAACACACACACAAAAGGAGTGAGAATACTTATGCCAGGTACAAGAGAAAATCTCATGCTATATTAGTATTGCAACACTCATTACTATAGTTTCCAGAAAAAAAAAAAAATCCCAGTAAGTTGTATACAAACCCAAAATGCTATGACTTGTTTGTAAATGGTCAGGACATGGAATTCATGTCTATACCATAGCGTTGTGGTTCTTTAACCTGACATATATGGCTCTATGGGGACACATTATCTACTTCAAAATATTACACACAGTTTCTAAGAGATACAAGGCTACTTGTCCTTTTAACAAAGGGTACTAGCAAAACGAGGAATACTTCTTTACAAAATGGATTTTTTTAAACCTTCTTGGAACAGTTTATTAAGAAGATAAATTTATTAGAAATTTAGGATGGTAAGGAAGAAATTCATACTTTTGGTATGATTATAAAATACCACTTGAATGATTTCTGTGTGATAAACCACCAGTCTAAGGAAGACAAAAAAAACCACTTATTTGTCACTCTTAGGAGTAAGTGCTCCACAATTCTGAATCATAAAAAGATAAAACAAATGCAAAGAAATGCAGGAATCTGCAACTTCAAAGTACTTACTGGAAGGACTAAGCTGGCTGAAAGCAGATTTTCCTCTTCTTACAGAAGGTGAAGAACTCAGATAGCTCATCTGGCGCTGATAATCCTTCAATTGTTCAGAACGCCTCAAACCAGCTGTTGGTTTCACTGCTTCCAGTCTTTTCAGGAAAGCCTTAATATTGAAGAAAAATATCATCAAGAAAGAGAAAGAATTAACAGGAAGCTATGAAACAAACATTCCCAAATTGATTTTTATTTAAACTGCAAAAAAGCCCCAAATTTTTAGTACTGCACAACACAAACTCCTTCACTGGTGACCAGCATTGCTCATATTCAATTATTTCTCAGTGTTACAAGATGACACTAATAGTAATTATTCCTTACTTATCATTGATTCTATGTTGAGTACATCTTTAGTACCTCACAGTTCTCTACACTTTATTATACATTGGAACAACACACTTGTTTGGCGGTAAGAAAGATTGTGAGAAGTTGGGCTGTGCTCTTCTAATCCTACCTTTGGTTGTTCCACTCCTTTAAATTTCCAGAAGGATGAAAAGTTGTTTGGTTTTTCTAATCATTGCTTTGCAAACATACTTACACCATTTTATACTGCCCTACAGGATCCCCAGAGAGAATGACTGACCTCAATTCTGTGAAAGTAATGTCAAAAGGAAAGCACAAACAGCCATAGGACACTATTTTTTTAATCCACAATGTACTTTTAAGAGATTCTGTTGAAGTTATTGTTACAATTTCCTCTTGTTTAAATTAATCCTGGCAATCATGCAGCAGGCATTCAATTAGAGCCACTACTTACACAGTATTTGTAAGATAAAGACAGTTTCCTAGTCTGCATAACTACTTCTACTTGAAACAGGATTTATTGGTTTAAGACACTTCATGATCTAAAAAAAAAACAAACCTGATGGCAGGACAAATTTTGAAGTACCCAGCTATATACAATTTCCAGTTAACAATTTCCCATTTTTAATACATTCTGCCTCCAGTGCTTGCCTTGCATAGATCTATACATTCCTTCCACTAACTAATTTCAATTCATTTGATGGCCTACAAACATTTGGCAATGACACAACCATTGCTGGTCAGGGTTATGACATGTATGCTATCAATGAGAGACAATGCAAACTGTAATTACACCCAGCCTCCAAAGCACTAAAAATACCTTTATTAATAAGGATGTATTGTCTAGATGCATACTTATATTGTAGAATCTGTAGGTATAGCCATTAAACTGTACTTCCTATGAAACAATCATTCTTCCCTACTCTCAGTCAGGTATGATTTGTGTTTTTTTTTCATTAAAAAAATTACAGAAAGTGACTTATGTAATAGCATAGTATTAATAGGATGTTAGTTGTCATTGTCTAGCTGTAATAGGAATCTACAAGCTCTTGGCAGTTTCTGCATGGGCACAGGCAAACCTGTACAGAGTACTTAAGAGAGTAAGGACACGCGGTTTTGGCTCAGACATAGCATGTCACGAGTGCTTGTACCAAGTGCCAGTCAGTTCATCGTCAAGTGGAAATACCTAAGTAAGCAAAAGTCAAAGGAAGGACTTGAGCTAGAAATAGCTTTTCACTAAAGCCAGTTGCAGAACATGAAATGGCAGACTTGCCTCTCAGAACACTTCACTCACAACTTCATCTGCATCTCCTAATACAACTACATACATTTAGACTTGGAGAGATCACTTATTTACCTTCAAATATTAAAAGTGGAACCTCTCTATACATTCACTTCAATCACAAATGGATTGATTGGGCAAATTGTGGAAGACTTCCTTGTGGAAGACTTCCTTGTGAAAGTCAAGCATGTTTAAAGTCTGCAATCCAAATGTAACAGCCTCATAGCGTTTGTGTACCTTAACACTGCAGTAATTTCAAGCTTGATTCTGAACATACAATATTTACATATGCTCACTTTATTCTAGTTTAAATACAATTCTCTGCTTTTTCTTTTATGTTTGTATTTTGCAAGTATCAAGTCCCCACCAGTAAAGTAAAAAAACAAAACAAAAAACAAAAGACCTCTCTCAGTACTAAAATATTATTTTGAACAGGTTAACACTGAACTTGATAAAGACATGAGCTATGGGAAGAGCAGATAAAGATTCTGTGGTGCAGAAAACTCTTCTAGGGAAAGAGAGAAAAGCTCCTGCTTGACCTCCCTTGACCTCTGCTGCAAATGGTACCAAGGGCAAGTTAACTTACAGGCTGCTTGAAGTTGTGAATTTTGCAGTTTGGAGAACAGCCTGCTGCACACAGAAATGAACTCATCAACACATTGCAATTGGCAGTGCTGACCTACTAAATCTGTAACCTGGAACTAATCCGATTCTTATGTTTTTATTACCAACCCTACAATCTTGAGGTCCTTAACTGTAAAGGAACTGCCTTGTACAATGGTACAAGTACCTTGAACAAATGTTCTGTTTCAATTATACGCAGCTACTAATTCTTTCATTATGTTCTCCTTTTGAGAAACAGACTGTAGAACACTGCCACTTCCCTTGCTCTTTTGAAGTGCTAAATCTCTGGAGCCTTAATCCTGCAACACTAAAGTAAATAGAAATTGTCATTAAACTTAACAACTAAAGAATCAGATAACATAACAATCTATGTGCTCAGAACCAGATTTAAGGAATAAAAAAAATAAATAAGTAACAGACGCTAGCGGCAGGGATGTCATTAGTTGCTCTAAATTGCATTGTAGCTCCTCAGAGCTCTTAATTCAAGCTGAATACACATACAGTATCAAATCACTGATGACATCCCAGCTCGGAAAATGCCTTCCTTCCCCCATCTTCTTTTACTTTACTATAACACTGAGTTTACAATAGAAGTAGAATAATAACATTAAAAAAAGAAATAAATCACCAGTGTTCCTGCATTATTACCTTCTAGGAATAGGATAATCCTTTATAATTCTAGGCATCTGGACATAGATTAGTATCTATGGACACTAAAATATATATTGTCAATGACAGAAAGAAATGTCCGATTGTCAATAACTGGAGAACAAAGGAACTGCTATACTGTGGGCCAAGAGAAACATTGCTAATTCAACTTTGGACATACCAAGAGAGCACTAAAGCTAATTCTAATGCTCTGTCAGAAAAAGGAAAAAAAAAAAAAATCAATACACACTTTTCTGCAGCTGTGTTGAAAAATAAAGAAAAAAACAACACTGGAAATGCAGCATTCCTAAATTGGGTTCAGAAGTAAGGTAGGAAATTATACTTTTTCTTGGTTTACTTGGCTTTTTAAATGCATGAAGGTTTCAGTTTCACCTCCTTTGAATCCTAACCAGCTGACTAGTGTGCCTTGACAGCTGTTCAAGTTTATTTATATTATACCTCCTCTAATGTCACTGATGTTAGTGACCACACTGACCCTTTGCAGTGTCCAGGTGGGGGAGGGGGAAGCAGATAACAGTGCATTCAAGCTTTCTTTTCTTTCAAAACAAGCATCTGCAGTTTTCTTTAATTGCCAGTTGCATTAAATAGCTCTAACTTAAAATGCCAAAAAGCCAGAAAGACAGAAAAGTCTTTTTAACTGAACACCTATCAAGTTTATGTGTGGCTGGCATCATCACAAAGAAAGTAGGCTAAGACTATGAAAAAAAAAACGCCTCACAAAACTGAGCAGTGTGCAAAAATAACCAAGGCTTTCCTCGAACTTGCCAATTAGTCTTTATTTTAATTACCACAGTGTTCAGGAATCTCTCATCTGGGTCAGGAATCAGTAGACCACAAAAAACCTAACCACAAAGAGCCTATAGCCTAAATATTATAATCACAGAATTGCATTGTATTTGCACTGCACTGCAGAATATTTTAGTCAGGCACACCTGCCTGCCAATCCCACATCTTGATTGCTTCCCCTGATGAGAGAGCCATGGAAATAGCTTTTTTTTTTTTTTGCATTGCACTTTGTACTCTCAGCAGCTAACAACACTTGGTCTTTAGTCTTGGCAAACAATGGCTTTGAATCCAGTAAGTGAAAATATGTTATAAACCCCTGTGTACTTGAGTTTCTAAGGAGCCATCAAGGGAACACAAATATTTCTGAGCTCCTAAGAAGACTCAGAAGACTACACACTCTTTCACAACTGCATTCCCTACAGCATTCTCCTCCAGACTGAGACCAGTAAGGCGAAACAACCTTGGTATTCTTTCTACAAGCACCTAAGTATGCAGCATCCAAAACTGATGCTCTCAGACTCAGGAGTGGTCCTCAGGGATGGGACAAAGGGAAAGCAAAATAAAAAAACAACCAGCATGTATTACATGGAGGGAGGAAAGTACAAGGTGCCCAGGCATAGCCCTGATGTGCCCTCCTCCTCCGGTTTCTCTCCATGCCAAGAAGTTACCTCCCTGGTTGTTCATTTATAGCAATACAGTACTTGCACTTCTAGAGGAAGGGTCAGGTTTTCCAGCAAGACAAAGGCAGCCCAGACTGCAAGAGAAGGGAAACAGTTTGGCTGAAGGATCTTTGTGCTGTTAAAAACCATGATGAATAGAGCGTATGGTGGGGAGAAGCATTACTGACATGTGCAGCACGGATGACTCAGGGAACCAAGCAGGTGAAAAAAGACAAACAGCCCTTGCAGAGAAACACAGTAATTTATTTTTTTTTTTTGTGTTGGAGGGTGACTATACTGGAACTGAAATCAGAGTTGGATCTGTCAGGGGTCAGGGTAAATTTCGGGGGAGTATGAGGTGGGGGAATAATCAAGATGGAGTGTTACGCACCATGAGTCAGAACAGAATGAGGTAAGACCAACACACAGGGATACATGGAAAGACCAAATATCCACAGAAAAGGAAAACATGCTCATGCCCTTGATCTAAGGTTTGAGAACTGCTATCCCAGACCTTCTGAAAGCTTCCAGTGAACTTCCAGTGTGAACTCAAACGGCCACTTGTTCCCTAGGTACCTGGCTGAACACAGCAGCTTAGCCCACTAAGGTAATTTAACACCTAAATCACAGACACACTAAAATACTCCAACAAGAACAACATACAGACATGAATCACTTCTAAGTCTAGATGAAGTGACTGATGAATGGTGTAGTGGCTGCAAAACTGTATTTCAAGGTCTCCAAATGCTACCTGTACATACCAGTACAGATTTTTGCATCACAAAATAAACCATTAAAAGCTGAAATGGTGTGTAGTGTCTAGTCTATGAAGCTGAGTATCTTATTTATACTGGCAGAAATGACGATGAATATGTCAATACAGATAGAGATACAAATATGCAGACATGGGAAAAAAAGTAAAACATCCGTTACCCTTATATCCCTTTCCAGTGGAGCAGGGATGGGGTTGGAAGCATTTTCTGAATCAGCAGCCTCCTCTATTGGCAAGAGACACACGCTGGTCCTGCTATCTCAGATAAGCAATCAAAAGCAGGTTCCACTTAAGAAAGGACACAATCAAAAGCACCAAGTACAAAATTCTGACGTGAATTTTAACAGCAATCTCATTTGCTTACTGTGCTTTTTCCATAAATTGCTAATCACTACTTTATGTAACTACTTTTCTTCAGAGCAATGCACCTTTTTTTATTCCATCATAGCAGCGTATGTTCCCTGTACCTCCTTGCACCCCTTCACAAAGCTAGAGAGCACCAAACGACTTAGACTCCTCTCTAGTTTCCTACTACTTGAATTACTTTCCCTGCATCACTTCTGATGCCAAATGTGTGCACCAGAAATCCAGCATTTCTGGTAACAGTAAATACAGGCATTACTCCAAGAGTGTTCTAGTGGAACAACTGAAGGTTTTCCTCAGATAAGGTTTCCCTAACCTCAGAACAAGAAATTATAAAAGCTGTACTCCAAAAGGAAAAAAAATAATACTTCTGCACCAAAACTGTTTCATTCCCTGCACAGACTATTGTTGTAAATTTATATTCTTGAATTATTTACAAAACCCTGCATCCTTCTCCAGCAAACATTTCACAAAGGTGTATCAAGCAGCATATCCACTATGCAATACTGCAGGCCTTGTATAAGGAAAAACAAATTGACAATCAACAGAAGATTGATAAGGAAGTTCCATGGAACTCCAGCTCTTCTTCTCTACAAAGGTGAATAAAGCTCCTGACCAGCAGAAAACAAGTTCATAAAACACATACTTCTAGCTTTTAAAGTAAAAAACCTCAAGGGGCAGGTTAAGGCAGCTCTTTGCAATCTCTGAGAAAAGCATGTCATACTTATAATCCCAAAAGGTAGTGCTAGAAAAAGAAATGGTACAGCTATGATGCTCTAGGTGTACATTCACTTAGAACAATAAAAAAGTAAACAGAATTGCTCAAAAATTATAGCCATGTTAAACAAAACATAAGAACTGTACTGATGAGTCACTCTTCCAAAAAGAAGAGCACAATATATCATCCTGAGTTTGGGGAAAAGAATAAAACAAATGTTCTTATAGTCCAAACCAGCACGATGTCTTAACATAAATTCTAAGGAATGATTCTGATGTCAAACAGAAAACAAAGCCTAAAAACATTTCTTTCCCAGACAATGAGAAGTATTGCACAACCGTAACAAGTAATTTTTCAGTTTGTGAAGGATATTTTTTTTTTTGGTCAACTGTAGTCTAGCAGAGCTAGGGATAAAGTTTCCTGCTTTGAAAAATTTTAACAATCTAAATTTCTGAAAGTTGGAAGAACTAAAATGTAACAGATTTTACTGAATAGGTCAATTAAACTTCCTCCATGTTGATTCTATATGTCTATCTATAAACAGGAAATTGCAACCTAAACTTACACAGAAGAAAAAAGCAAATAAATTACTTCCAGTACAAGTTTCCAAAATATTGTAACTAGATTTTATCTCCTTTTCAATATTATATTATAATTCAATCACTAAAAATATCATACTCAAATCAGTATTATTTATTTGACAACTCTGTAAATAGACCTATAAGTTAGTCTGAATTTCTATTTTCTAATAAAAGTAACTTATTGTGATTGCCATTACCTTCAAATACTGTAGAGTATTTGTATTTGTAGCAGAGTGCTACAAATATTGAAAGAGATGGAAGATATGAGTCAAAAACCAAAACTGACATTCGCATCGTACCCTCTGTACTTCACATATAACAGGTTTGATGCTATCATATTGCTTTATTTTTTGCAATCCTTTTCCTGAGGCAATTGTGATGCGTGAATATAGTTAGACTATTATTCAAAGACATGAGTGTGTTAAAGATAACGGTTATTCCTCTTTAACTGAGTGATACTATAGTAGAGCAATCTCATACAGAGTAAAATCTATTTTCATCCAATGAAAGCATGATTTTTTCCCCCCAAAACCCCGTATGAACAATTACACAAACAGCATAGTAAAGGACATTCATTGCAGACTTACTGCAGTAAAGCTCCAAGTGCTCTCTCTTCCTAGTTTAAGTATTTAGCAGTAGGTCATCTGACAAAACACAGTCCTTCTCAAATCAGTTCTCCAAACTTACCAGGTTTTCTCTTTCAATTCTTTGTTGCTCCTTTTGCCTGTTGAGGGCAGTGTGGTACAATTTAGGAGGCGGCACAGCTGACTTCTTCAATTTGGTACTTCTTGGCTTTGCAGACTGTCTGGACAGTTCTTTTAGCAACCTTTGGTTTTCCCGATCAATCTGTCTTACTTCTTCATTTGTGAATGAATAATTTTTCCTTGTTCCTTTAGATGGCTGATCGATGGTTAGGTTTTGTTCTTTTTTCTCCAGCTGTAAGAAGGCTTTAAGATAGCGAAAAGTAAAATACTCAGATTAAAAAAAAAACAAACACATACCAAATCTAGCATTTTATTATTAGGATTTATTTAAAGACCTGAAAAACCAAGGTATGTTTTCACCTCCTGCCATATGAATTCCAGGTTTATGCATTTCACAGTTTTCAGGGATGCTCAGCTGTACTCAGTACATTGATTTTACAGAAGTTTCACTACAAAAATCAAGTCTAATTTTGGCCTTAGTTAAAACCCATCTGCTTCCTTCTCCCTAGGAATCCCCCTCCTTCCCATTTATGATTGGTAATCCAGAGGAATTGAACAAATGCAGCAAACAACTGAGCAATACAAGAGAATCAGCAATATGCACACACTGTGTAAGCATTTGTGTAGAATACACCTGTTATTTAGAAATCAGACTATAACTCAGCCTTACATGCATGGTCATTTCTTCTGTGTGGTCTGTGTATTCCTGATCCCTGCCTTGACTTGGATCACCCCTGATCTCTAACCTTACCAATATGCTTGCCCAACTTCTGCATTGACATATTTTGCTCAGACTTCCATCCTTTAATCTTTTTACTGTAGCTACTATACTACCAGCAATCTGTGTAGTAAATTTTATATATATAATATATATATGTGCTAACAGAGCTACCATTATATGACACTAAAGCACCATTGAACACAACCATCATCACAGTGGTATCATTCATTTATAGCACCAATATAAACATCAGAGAAGTTTCCCAGGCAATACAAAACACAGCTTCAGGAAGACAGGACTAGAAATAACTTTACAGAACCAAGAACTAAACCATAAATTAGTATTTAAATGTTTGCACATTGGAACAAAGTTTAGATCTCCTTCCCAAGGTATCTGAAGTATCTGTCACAGCTGAAGGGCAGAAAAGATGTTTCAGACAGAAAACTGACACTGGGGAAGCACAACTTGGAGATGTAAAATACATTTCCAGAAGTTAATTTGTTGATCCATTGCTCCTAAAGCAATCCTACATCATGTTGGTGCAGGAATTGCAAAGGGAAAGAAAAAAATTGGATTAAATGGATGAAGATAAATGAGTGAGCATATATAACAGAAGAAAAATTACTGGGGCCTGGCAATTTCAAACAGTAGAAGACCAACGTATTAAAGTAGAATATGAGGTTTCAAGACAAAAGGACAAATAACAGACACTTAAACTTATATAGCAAGACAAGACTTGCACATTTGCAAGAGAAAAAGTGGAAAACTTCATTTGCAGCCAGAGCCAGCTATACTTATTAAAGTTCACTGGAGCTTTGATACTGACCTATTTCCAAGCCTTTGCTTTCTAAAGCCCTGCCATAGATCTTCTGGCAACTGTTTTAAGAGCTTTGCTGTCACAGTATTACCCAATCAAACTACTTCATTATCTATGGTACAGAAATGGCAGTATCTGATTAGATTTTTCAGAGCTTAGACACAGACAAGGAAGCCTCACTCAAGCCATTCCCCACGTTCCTCCAATATCACAGTGCCTCCAGAAAATACCCATCATTCTTACCCCTAGAAGTCTAACAACAAGCAAAAAAAGCATGCAAAGCAGAAGCTTTGAGCAAAGCAGAAGCTTTGATAAAAGCAGAAAGAAAAAAAAACAGCATGCAGTAATTCTTCCTCGGCAGACACTATCACATCAGCAATTTTTTGGCAAGGAACATCTGCGGCAGCCTGTTTAATAGCTTATAAACCTCGAAGCATGACAGGCGTGTTCTCACTTCAAACAAAATGAAACAGTCTTTCTTGAAATATCTCAACTGAGTTCATCCCCGAATTGATGCAAGCAAATATTGCTACTGTCTTTGAGAAACTTAGAAACAGTATACAGAACTCAAAATCCAAAGAGTTAATGAATTTAAAAATCCCCCTGGAAATTAGTAAACTTGACCCATCAACACATAACCAATACAGGCAAGAACTGCCCCTAGGAAGCTCTGACTGGGAGGTTGCTCACTTTAGCAAGTATTAATTTGTCAAGAGAAGATGCAAATCACCTCAAAACCAAGACAAAGCAAAACAGTGCAGATCAAGTGTGCCAATAACAGGTTAATATAATATAAATGTCTTGAAAAGCATCTTTAAAATTTAGTAAGTTATTCTCAAGGGAAAACTAACTCAGCCATCAACACCATTTGGGGAGACAAATGTGAGATGAGGCTCATCTTGATGGGTCCCTACTAGGGACAAAAAAGAAATGTACAGAAAATAACTAGTGCCACACAATTCACAGAATCAGAGAATCACAGAATGGTTTAGGTTGGAAGGGACCTTAAAGATCACCTAGTTCCAACCCTCCCACATGGGCAGGGACACCTCCCACTAGATCAGGTTGCTCAGAGCCCCATCCAACCTGGCCTTGAATACTTCCAAGGAGGGGGCATCCACAACTTCCCCAGACAACCTGTTGCAGTGTCTCACCATCCTCACAGCAAAGATTTTCTTCCCAATGTCTTACCTCAATCGACCCTCTTCCAGTTTAAAGCCATTATACCTTTTCCAGTTGCTACATGCCTTTGTAAAAAGTCCCTCCAAAGATTCATTCCCACACAATTCACATGGTAACAAAGCTGCAGCATACTAAATATATCCTTATGGTAACATGCAGAACCAGCACTGCAGAACACAGTTGGAAGAAAGTAATTTGAACAACCATCTGAAGAATATATATGTATCATGTTACATAATTGATAGCTGTATGATTATAAAGCTGTTAAAGGTATTTCACCTTCTGCCTTACCTTCCATAGCATCTCACAGGTTAAACAAGACTGCACATCATATGCAGGAGTGGAAATCAGGCTATGGCAAGGAACAGCTGTTCAACTGAAGTCTTGTCCTAGCTTTGTGGCACCAATGCTATTGGTGATGTAGTCTCTTACAAGAGACATTTAAGCTTCTGAGTAACTGTCAGTGTTAATTCCAAACAGCTCTTTTCTTTCTGTGAAAGGTGTGAACTAGTTAAATTCCATTTAAAGCAGCAGCATTCACAATGAGGACATTCTGAACTAGAAATACAGGTTTCATGTCTTCACTAGTACGTAATTGTTTTAATTCTCTATAGGGTACATGGCTATACTTTGGTGTAGAGTATATACTCTTATGATGAATTATAGCTATGAACTGTAACCAGTAAACACTGATTAACAATGCTTTGAGATAGAACAGCATCAAGACATTACTCATCTTTTGACTTGCTCATTTTCCTGGAAAACCCATCAGCTGTGATGAAAAAAAAATTAGCAAACCAACAGAGCAATGACACAGAGCAGACACTTTCCCCTTTCCCCTCAATGCTGGTCAGTAAATCCTTTTAGAAATACTGACTAAAAGAGCCCTGCAGCAACTGCTACAAGCAGCACTGTGTCACTTTGTCACTCAGATCTCCTAGGGGGCAGTGGCATGCAAGTTATGTAGCATTGAACACCACAAACATTTTACGAGAAGCTCTCAGGCAGTTCCTGTGAAAATGTATCTATGTCCATTTCCATGCATTGCTCTACTGGATACAATTTTAAAGACTGACTTTACTCTCACCTTCCAGCTTCTTTAGTCACATCCCCCCAAACACAGACTTTTCTTTTTTCTTCCATCATTCTTCCTCCTTTATTACGGTCTCCTAGGTATTTTTCCTGTCAATATATTTTCCTTTTACAGTGCCTCATCTGCACCTTTTACCACTTCGTCACAAAGACAGCCTTTCCCACTTGGGTCAGGCAGAAAAGAGAAACTGAAGCCCATTTTCTTCAGTATGCTGTCCATTCTTAGCCTCATTCATAGAATCATAGAATCACAGAATCCTAGGGGTTGGAAGGGACCTCGAAAGATCATCTAGTCCAACCCCCCCTGCCAGGCAGGGTCACCTAGAGCACATCACATAGGAACTTGTCCAGGCGGGTTTTGAATGTCTCCAGCGAAGGAGACTCCACAACCTCTCTGGGCAGCCTGTTCCAGTGCTCTGTCACTCTTACAGTAAAAAAGTTTTTTCTGATATTCACCTTGAACCTCCTATGCTCCAATTTGCACCCATTACCCCTTGTCCTATCACTGGTCATCACTGAGGAGAGCCTAACTCCATCTCCCTGACACTCACCCCTTACATATTTGTAAACATTGATGATCATTATTATTGATACTTAGGGTAGAAACTGATCTTACTACTGCCAACGGCTTTCTAACAACTCTTGAGGTTAAAGGCTTGTTAACAGTGATAGTGCCAACTTTATCACAACTCAGAAGAAACATATTAACATATTAACAAAATGAAAAAATTAAGAAACCATGGAAGTTTTGCTGTGAAGTTATTCAGTGGAGCCTGAGCCAAAACCAGTAACTAATCTGGATATGCTATTGATTTACAGAAGACTCGTTAGTTTTACACCAAGGTTCAGACCCAACAGGACACGGGCAGCAGCACATTTTCTTAAAGGGGTTGTCCTGGTTTGAGCCAGGGTGAAGAAAACTTTCTCTTTGCTGATTTTTTTATTTCAGTGAACTTTTTCTTAGCAGCGCCAGTGGACTGATAACAACCAAGGTCACTTCTGACTGTCTGCAGCCTCCCCCCCTACGGGGGAGCAGATTAGACCGAAGGCAGGATCAGCAAATCAGAATATTCCCTTCTCATAATATTTTCTCTATTTGGCTTTCAGTATAGGTTAAGACATCATGGAAGTCAAGAAGCCTTTCGCTTCCTTTTCCACTCACTTTTCTGCTTACTGTCGTAACTTCTATCGCCCTCTCTTTGGCTCTCTTTTTTTTTTTCCTTTTTCTTCCCAGCCGACACCCGAGGGCCCCGTCCGTGCGCCCGGACACTCCCCCCTTCAGCTGGAGTCACCAGGGAGAAGAGTTGCTGTGAGAGTCGCTGGGGGAGGAGGGAGGGGATCGGGTGTTGCACATCCCTTTACAAATATATATATATATATATTCCCTTATCACTAATAATTAAAATCAATCTGTTTCACTTTTCAACCCAGAAAGCCTCTCTCTCTCATTTTTTCTCCCTCTTTCCCTACCTTGGGGGAGGGGGGTGGGACCGAGAGCATTATTGTTATTGGTTTGACTGCCAACCCAGAGCCAAACCATAATGGGGTGGAGTGAAAAGACCAATTTAAAAGTCTTTAAGTTCCTCAGTAGTTTCTTCGGTTCCTCAACTGATCTTTTTATAGTCAGTCTTTTGTATGACCCAGAGGAAGAACCACAGTTTAAATTCCACAAGTAGCTCTTTTGAGCATCAGAGCTGCAATACAGCAAGGCATCAGATCAGGCGACACATTAGAAGTAGTTTTGTTGTTCTTCAACTTGGTAAGTTAATAAATCAGAGTTGTGTTTTTCTTAGTTAAGATCACCATGTCAAAACAAACCATAACCAACTGAAGCTTATTCATAGATAACCTTTTCTAAATCTCAGCAAATGCAACACTGATCTCCTTAGGAACTGTGCAACAGGACAGTTAGAAGTTTAGCAGAAAAAAGACAAACAACAGAATGCATACTGTGTCACTTACTGAAAGAGGATCACTAATAATACAGGGCAAGTGCTTGTTCCTAACAAAGCACGCAGAAGGCAGAGGACATCCATGAAATCAGTGCTTCTTAAACAATGCAGTAGTAATCTAACAAAGCACTCAGCAAAAGACTCTACAGGTCTTTCTGAAGTAGAAGTGACACTATTTCCACAGTCCAGAATAAGTCTTCTAACCCTAGAACTTCAAATCAGCAGTAATAGTTTCTACTACTTTCAAGTTTACCTGAAAAAATTGCCCAACTTGTACTCCGCAAAACCGCACTTGCACAGCATCATATTCCTATTCTCTGCACACTTACTATGACAGAAAATTATGTAATCCAGAGGAGGTATGTATGTCCGATATGCATTGAATGCACTTGAGCATTCACTGGCAACAACACTGTTTTCATGGCAAAGGCAGTAGGTGTCCAAGTGAGATCAGCACAAGCCTACAAAACCAGGAACAAGTCACCATCAATAAACAAAAAATAATCCAAATCCCATGTAAGAGGTAAATGCATATATTCTAAATGTCATGAAATATTTCAGGTACATTTATTGTTATATCACTCAACCATTTGAGTTTCGAAGTTACTTCAATTATTTATTCAACAATGCACCCACACTGCTCTTTAATCACAATGCTTCAGTGTTAGAATAGTTTGTCTGACTATTTTTACAGTGGCCAATGACAACATGAGGCAGAACTACAGTTTAACGTTATGGTTTAAGGTTCTTAGGAGTTTATAAGTCTTGGAACAATTAAATATTATTTACTTGTAGCTTCACACTCTATCAGTTGGTAATTAGTAATTTAACTAAATCCCTACTTACCACTTCATTGTCAGCCAGACCATAAATCAATTATTTGATGGAGGGGGATAAACAAACAGCAGCATTCGCATAAAGACTTGCACAGTGTGCAGTTCTACTTCTCATTTACTGCTAAGTGGTAAAAGAAAATTCTCTGATATTCACAGGATTTCTATGAAAGCTCGTTTCCATGGAGAGACACCTGACTTTCTTTAAAGCAATAAACAAGCTGTTTATTGCTTTCAGCTTACCAGCTCTGAAATGACATTGCAGAGCTTGAAAGGCCAAACCTTATATAAAACAGATGCTAATTAGCAAATCAAATGCATTAGGACAGGATGATAAGGCTGTCCTAACGGCATTAAGGCTAAAATTAAAACCATGTATGGTTCAGTGTATCTGTTGCAATCCCAGTACAGGAAACTGCATTAAATTGCTTCAGTGCTTACGCTTTTGAGTGGTGTTTTTTTAATACTGCTCCACTACCACATCTGTAACACATTGGAAAAAATAGAAAAGGATTGAAACACTGTTCTTCATCAATGTCTAGTAGTTCCATCTAAAAGTCTTTCTGCATAGTATCTCTGAACAGCTATAGAACAGTCATTATTTCATGTCACAAAACTGTTTAAAAATATTTTGGAAAATTCATTACTTGATGGTTTTTCAAGAGAAGGAGAACATGCTTTTAAAGTATAAATTTTCCTCTTGAAAAACATATGCTTAAATAGGGCTGCTAGTTTTTCCTTACTATAAAGAGAAATACAACAGATACCTTACAGATGCAGAATGGTTTTTTTTCCCCAACATTACGCATTTTCTGATGGATCTCCTTACAATCGTGAAGATTTTAAATCTGCTTTCAAACTCTAAATATAAGAATAAGCGGATAATTGCTCCTCTACCTCCAAATGAGTTACTATGAAAATGATGCATATGTATACACAAACACCATTAGTTCAATCTATGACAAACTGAACAAATCTCAGTGAAAAATACATATATATTTACTTCAGCTGTAGAGTTCAGGTATTAATGTATGTATTACCCAGGAGTCTTCTTTAAACTTAGATATTGTTTAACAGCTATTCTACAAATACACTAGTTCGGCATGAATGAGCATATAGATAACATATCCCCTAAGAGCAGAAAGTTTAGTTATAAAAAAATTATCCTATTCTTGAGTGACAAATTATAGCCAAAAAAAAGTTAAAGCAATTACTACACGTTCAGCTGAAGCTGCTGTTTAGTTTTCTACAATAGGTTTTATTCAGAAACACAGATCTTTTACTTTCATAGTAATGATATTTATGTAACATTGCTTTTCAAAGGAGCTGTAGTTTACAATACAAAATCAGGGGCACAGAAGAGGCAAAAATATTTATCAGAGAGCATATAGGTCAGTGAGATTCAAGGACAGAACTCAGGTCTTCAGCCCTTCGCCCATTGTCCTACTTATCCCGTCACACCACCTCCTCAAGTTAATAATAGCTAATACCATGGATTTGCAGACTAATTCTCACAGACACTTCTGTAAAATAAGCAGGTATCAACCCCATTTTATAGAGAAGAAAACAGAGTGCTAAATTCTTTAGCACTCTATCTATATACCTTGTGCAATCCCATTACTACTGTTTTGATACTCAACATAAATTCAGATAAAGCGATATACAGCATTTTTAGACTACAACTCTGTATTCTGAACTACAGAAATCAAGAGCCTTGTCTAAAGACAGAGAGCAATTCTGTAGCACACTGGGATGAAAGTGGATGAGTGTGGAATTCACACTCATACGCTTAACCCTTCTCTTTATCTGTATAACTTCAATTCCTTAAAATTACATGGGGCATTGGATCAAGCAAACAGCATCTGAAAAATTTCCCATTTTTTATTCCCAGCTTTCTAACACTGAGCTTTAAAAAAGCACTTCCTAAATCAATTTTCAGCAATCCATTTATTTGCATATTTAATTCTCTTCTTGTGTTCAGACTACTTGAGAGTGTTCCAGAGAAGGAGGGAAGTCTGAGATTTTTATTACAGGTTTTGAATATTGTTCCGCGTTACTTATTTTGATTTTCTGAAAGATCTTTAAGGTTCATAGCAAAGCAGAAACTGCATTGACTCACAAAAGAATAACATCATGAAACAACTGCAAAACTGTATTTCGACCTGAAAAATTACTGCTCACATCCTGCTCCTTCATCAATGTGCATGCAAAACCATGCCAGTACGGCCACACACCTGTAGATTCTGAAAACTGCACATATTATTGTAGTTCTTCCTTCCCTTTCATAGAATGATAAAATACAATCATAGAATGATTTAGGTTGGAAAAGACCTTTAAGATCATCAGGTCCAACCTTTAACCCTACTCTACCATGTTCACCCCTAAACCATATCCCCAGGGACTACATCTATATGACTTTTAAACACATCCAGAGAGATGGTGACTGAACCACCTTTCTGGGCAGCCTGTTCCAATGCCTGGCAACCCTTTCAGAGAAAGAAATGTTCCCCATGTCCAGCATAAACCTCTCCTGGTGTAGGTTTAGGCCATTCCCTTTTGTCCTATCACTATTTACTTGTGAGAAGAGACCAGCACCTACCTCTTTACAATGTCCTTTCAGGTAGTTGTAGAGAGTGATAAAGTCTCCCCCTCAGTCTCCGTTTCTTCAGACTAAACAGCCCCAGTTCTCTCAGCTGCTCCTCATTAGACTCTTTCTCTAGGTCTTTTCACCAGCCTAGTTGCTCTTTGCACCCACTACAGCACCTTGATTTCTTTCTTGTTTTGAGGTGCCCAAAACTGAACACACTACTCAAGCTGGGGCCTCACCAGTGCCAAGTACAGGGGGAGGATCACTTCCTGAGACCTATTAGCAACACTATTCCTAATACAAGCCAGGATGCCAGTGGCCTTCTTGGCCACCTGGGCACACTGCTGGCTCACATTCAGCTCATTGTCAATCAGCACCCCGAGGTCCCTTTCTGCCAGTTTTCCAGCCAGTCCCCCCAATCCTGTTGCATGGGGTTGTTGTGGCCCAAGTACAGGACCCAGCACTTGGCCTGTTGAAGCTAATACAATTTGCCTCAACTCATCAAATCCAGTCTGTTTAAGTCCCTCTGCAGAGTCTCCCTACTCTCAAGCAGATGAACACTCCCACTCAACTTGGTGTTGTCAGCAAACTTACTGAGGATGCATTCTATCCCCTCACAGAGGTCATAGATAAAAATGTTAAACAGAAGCGGTCCCAACACTGAGCCCTGAGGAACTCCACTAGTGACAGGCTGCCAACTGGATTTAGCTCCATTGGGCCACTGGCCTGGCCACCCAGCCAGAGTTTTATCCAACAGAGAGCATGTCCATACAAGCCATGAGCAGCCATTTTTTTCATGAGAATGCTGTGGGAGACAGTGCCAAAGGCTTTATGGAAGTCCAGATAGACAACATCCATAGCCTTTCCCTCCACCAGGCAAGTCATTTTGTCATAGAAGATCAGGTTTGTCAAGCAGGACCTGCCTTTCATAAACTCATGTTGACTGGGCCCGATCACCTGGTTGTACTGTATGTGGTGCATAATGGCACTCAAAATTATTTGCTCCATGACCTTCCCTGGCAGCAAGGTCAGACTGGAAGTCCTGGACTCCTTTACCCTTCAGGACTGCCTTCCAAGGGATTTTGTCAATTAGTCTCCTCAACAGGCCAAAGTCTGCCCTCTGGAAGTCCATGGTGGCAGTTCTACTGACTCTGTTCCTTACTTCCCCAAGAATTGAAAACACAATTTCATTATCGCTATGCCCCAGATGGCCTCCAATCATTACTTCTCCCATAAGTTCTTCTCTGTTCACAAGGAGCAGGTCCAGGAGGGCACCTTCCCTGGTCTGCTCCCTCACGAGTTGCATCACAAAGTTATCTTCCACACAGTCCAGGAACCTCTGGGACTGTTCTCTCTCTGGTGTATTTCCAGCAGACAACTGGGAAGTTGAAGTCCCCCATGAGAAGATGGGGTAGTGATTGTGAAACCTCTCCTCACTGCTTATAAAATATTTCATCTGCCTCTTCATCCTGGTTGGGTGATCTGTAACAGACTCACAGAATCACAGAATCACCAAGGCTGGAAAAGACCTTAGAGATCATCAAGTCCAGCCTATGACCAACACCACCACACCATCTAGACCATGGCACTAAGTGCCACATCCAGCCTTGCCTTGAACACATCCAGGGACGGTGCCTTCACCACTTCCCTGGGAAGTCTATTCCAATGTCTAATCACCCTCTCCGTGAGGAAGTGCTTCCTAATATCCAACCTAAACCTCCCTTGGAGCAACTTCAGGCTATGCCCTCTTGTCCTGTCACCAGTTGCCTGGGAGAAGAGCCCAGCCCCCACCTGACTACAACCTCCCTTCAGGTAGTTGAAGAGAGTGGTAAGGTCCCCCCTGAGTCTCCTCTTCTCCAGGCTAAACAACCCCAACATCCTCAACCTCTCCCTATAAGACTTTCCCTCTAGTCCTTTCACCAGCCTTGTTGCTCTCCTCTGGACCCGCTCCAGCACCTCAACATCCTTCTTGAAGTGAGGGGCCCAGAACTGGACATAGTACTCAAGGTGAGGCCTCACCAGTGCTGTGTACAGGGGGAGAATTACATCCCTACTCCTGCTGGCCACACTATTCCTGATACAAGCCAGGATGCCATTGGCCTTCCGGGCCACCTGGGCACACTGCTGGCTCATGTTCAACCGGCTGTCCACCAGCACTCCCAGGTCCCTCTCTGCCAGGCTGCTCTCCAGCCACTCTTGCCCCAGCCTGTGGCGCTGCCTGGGGTTATTGTGGCCAAAGTGCAGGACCCTGCACTTGGACTTGTTGAATTTCATGCCGTTGGCCTCGGCCCATCGATCCAGCCTGTCCAGGTCCTCCTGCAGCCTCTTCCTACCCTCTGGCAGATCAACACTCCCCCACAACTTGATGTCATCTGCAAATTTACTGAGGGTGGACTCAATCCCCACATCCAGGTCGTCAATAAAGATATTGAATAGGACTGGGCCCAGTACTGATCCTTGGGGGACACCGCTGGTCACCGCAGCTCCATTCACGATCACTCTCTGGGCCCGGTCATCCAACCAGTTTTTGACCCAGCAAAGGGTGCACCTGTCGAAGCCATGGATCACTAGCTTCTCCAGGAGGATGCTGTGGGAGACTGTGTCAAAGGCCTTGCTGAAGTCAAGGCCAACCACGGTATCAGCCTCGTTGGCCTTCCCCCTGATTCTTACCCATAAGGACTCAACTCTATAATTACCCTCACTAATTCGCAAGCATTCTTATGTCTCCCTAATATAGAGGGCCACCCCACCATCTCTTCCTCATCTATCCAGTCTGAAAAGTTGGTAGCCATTGATCGCAGCACTCCAGTCTTGCGAGTCATCCCACCAGGTTTCCATGATGGCAACTGTGTCGTGGTTTTCCTGCTGCACAACAGCCTCAAGCTCCTTTAAAACACGATTTTACTCCTGTCTAATGAAAGCCAACATAAGGACTACATTCACATGCTGCACTTGTCTTTGGCAACATGCAGAACCTGCTTCTCTCCAGTATTCAAGCATAATCTTCACTTTGCCCCCAGCTACTGTTACCTAGCAGATTTCTGCCATTTTAACTAAAACTAGTTCAGTTATTTTCCATAGGGCAAACAGAAGGTGCACGGCAAACTGCAGTACCTGGTAACACTCACTTCAGTAACAGCCTACATAAAATGACAACTTTCGGATGTAGCAACCAGGTATCATCTTTAACCATCTCTCTTTCACAGTTCTGGTCATTAAAGACTATTTCTAAAATCAGTGATGAAGAGAGAAGCTGCACAGCAATACTCAACTAAAAAGCATTCAAAGTTCAGCATACAGCATGGAGAATGAGACTTTCAACTAAAACGGTATTATTTGTGAGATTTAAAATTATTCAGAAGCGCATAACTCACAATTTGGCTTCTATCAAGAACAAGCATAGCTTTAGGAGATGTAAGGGCATGATAATTTTTTAAAATCTTCTTTAAATTTTAAAAATCTATTATAAAAATGAATAGTTTGCAATTTGAGCACAAATACCTATCAAGGCCTTATACTATAGAGGACAAACTATTTCAGTTCCATTTTAATGTAATGGCAACATTTTTTCTAAATGCTTCAAATGAATTCTATTTTAAGATTCACAAACTACCTCACTCTTGTTCTGGTCCAAAACTTGTTCTTTGAACACCATGTGCTTTTAACAGATTTCTTTCCTTTCTTTGTTCTTGTGATTCTTTTTTAATACAAGAGATTCTAGTCTTCCCAAATGTTCATGTTACCAATGCATAGAATTGTACAAAATTAATTCCTGTACACTCCCTAGAAACAATGCAGTAACAGGTCACACTGAAATTCTGCACATTTCTGTGAATCTCTGGAAATTAAACTCACATAACTTCTGCCAATGCTTAGGTCCAGGTATATTACAAGCATATTTAGCTAACATTTTAAATGACATGCTTAGCGGTATAGATTACTAGAAGAATATTATACTTTAAAACCCAATTTGAGACATTCTGACAATAATTTAAAACTCTTTCATGCACTCAAGTCTGGGCTTATAGTGCTCTCACTTGAAGCAAACTTCACGGTTATACAGTTTTGATGAACATTTAATGCAGACATGGGAGTCGGGGGGTAGGGGGGGGAAGATTTGCACCTTTTTTTGTTTTTTGAGTATGGAAAAACCTGGAAGCAGTAACTCAGGATAAAGTTAGCTCCCATCTTCCCAGATTAGTTACTTTCCACCATTAATAATCCTGCTCCATTTAAACTTCAAAATACCCGAAGTAATTAAGCTATGTTGTGCTTGCCAATTCAGAAAGGCACTTGGGAGTAATATGCATGTTAATCAGGAACATTAGCTGCCAGACTATATGAATTCTACTTCTCATTACTCAGCCTTTATTATTGTTACTTAGAATTGTTTTTCAGTTTTGGGAAAAAATTATCCCCCCCCCCAAACAGAAATTAATCTCTGAAAATACTTACTCTGAGCTATAATACCCATTTGTTTTAGGGATGAGATGAATCCTTCCATAATCACCAGTTATTAAATAGCTTCTTGCTATGAGGGAACAAATTAAGATGTAGGACATCATAATTCCAATTGCCTAGCAACAGCTCTTCTAATATCATGTTCTGACAAGTGGTTGGAGCCTTTTCTAGTATGTAAGAGTTGCTGGAGCACAAGGACTTTCAGAGATGACAATAAGCTCTACCTTTCTTGATGGCTAGTTCTGCTTTTCTTACTATCAGAACAATTTCCATACAAGTAAAATCCTCATTTCTACTCACAGGAAAGTTAAATGATGCATACATTATGTTTCTAATCCTTACTCACTAGAGGCTCAGTCTGGCAAGATGCCAAGTAAGAAGAAAGAAAGAGGACCCAGGCAGTTTCAGCCATGCCAAACCTAGTGCAATACAAGAAGCCGGAGTTGATATGTACCAGACATTGCAAGAGGTTTTCCTCACCTGAGATCAGCAGATTTCTTGAGCCAAGCCTCTTCTATTCTACAGATGTTACTACTGAAAACTCTGGGCGAGGAAAACAAGCGCAAAAGCACTGTGTAGACCTAAAACATGTGCATGAGATCACCCAGTGC
Organism: Hemiprocne comata; assembly: GCA_020745705.1. Taxonomy (NCBI): domain Eukaryota; kingdom Metazoa; phylum Chordata; class Aves; order Apodiformes; family Apodidae; genus Hemiprocne; species Hemiprocne comata. Next base: position 35,229,441 of record CM036589.1, on the reverse strand, counting down.
ATTCTTACCCAACACCATGAAGGTTTGCAATGAATGCAGTGAAAGAGATACCCAGTTCTCTCTCCTACACTTTATTATTGAAATTTAATAAATCTAATTGCAAGAATCAACTGTTGAAGTTTCAGAAAAGATTATCTGCTATTTTACTCTTTAAAATACCTTTATTCAACTTCAAGCTATTTTAGAAGGCAGGTACTTAGTTCAGAAAAAGAATTTAAAATAATTCTGTTTCATTATCAAAAATGTACCAGAAGTTTAAATATACTGATACTATTTATCAGGCAATGTAGTTTTAGACTGCCTTTCAATTTTGAAGGTTGATAACGCAGCATTTTATCAGAAAGGGTGGTGTTTTCATTTTAGATAGTATATTGTGGCATAGTCCAATAAACCTCAATTTCTCAAAATGCATGTGCAGTTTTATTATTAAATCTGTTAATATCTCAAATCTGATTTAGAGATTCACCCCATCTGTATATCTTATCAACCCATACTCATAGACATGCTGCTTCTTTCCACTGTGGAATCATTACTATTTACCTACATAAGAATTCAAAGAATTAGATCAACACAGCTGAATCAGAAACCAGTTTTAAAAATACACACAGAACATGAAAACCTCATTCTTTTCTATTCAATTGTTCTCAACAATGTACAGATGTCATACTTTGTAAAAAGAAAATTTAAAAGTCACCTTTCAAAAGCTGATTCAGGTCCATGGCATCATGCAAGACTTTTTGACTGTATCTGCGATCAAACTCGGAATCTAACAAAAAAAAAAAATACAGATTTAAGATTGGATTTCCCAGCCCCATAGGTTTTACCAATTTTGTGTTGCTCTTACATTCTTCAAAATTACCATATAATTCTTGGTTTATGTTTTCCTGTCTTTTTACTTTTAGTTTCTTATCATTTGATGCTGCAAGTTCAAAAGACTGGATAGGACTGATGTCTGGAGTTGATAGAGGTGTTACATCGGTCACTGTGTCTTCAGATTCCTCCAAGTAGTCACCAAGCTTTTGTTTTCCTTCTGCTAATTTCATTGCTGACTTGAATTTTTGTTTTGGAGATAGGAGAGCATTCCTACAAGCATTCCTCTTTGGGGAAGAATGAGATGAATCTGATAAACAGCTATCAGAATCTGTATCAGAACAATCTGTATCTGTGCTTGAGGATGAGGATGAGGAAGATGAGGATGAGGAAGAAGAGGAGGAGGAGCTGATATTAATATATTTTTTGCTAGCCTTTTTTATGTTGTTTGACTGTTTAGCTGACTTTGGTCTAACCTTCTGTTTTTTGCCATCATCACTACTATCTTCTTCATCTGTATAATAGTCTTCTTCACCTTCTCTAACTATTTTGGGGATTCCAGCAGAAACATTCTCCTGTGATCCCCTACTTCCTGCAGATGTCACTCCAGAGGTACCTGCATTCTCCACAACTGGAGAAAGTGTCAAAGATGAAGCATCTCCAAGATAATCTGTGCTATTTTCTAGGGACTGATCCTTCTGCAAATGTTTCTGCTTTTCTTCATTTTCCTCCTCACAACACTTTTCATCTTTTGAATTAGAAACCAAACCAGGGTCTGCAAGAGCTGCCTTTATACTTCCTTTCTCTATACATTCACCATTTTCTTCAGCTTTCTTTTTCCCTTCCTCAAAATCGCTGTCAAAGAAAGCATGATCCACTTCACCGTCTGATACATCTTCAAATCGGTCCATAATGGAATACAAAGTGCCACCTGCAAACACCAGAATAAGTTTCCAAAGGTTAGCATAAAAACAGATCCAAACACACTTTTAGTAGAATAGTTTCCTTCTTTTCTCTTTTAGCTCTAGTAATTTATAATTCTGCAAAATGTTATGTTGCTAGGGACAACTGCATAGTGAGTTCTATAAAGAAATTCAGTGCCACCTTGTTGTGCATAGCTTACATGTTAGACTGAAAAGCTTTACTTGAAGCCAACAAAAACCACCACAGTTTCAAAACTTTTACTCCTATGGAAATTATTCAGACATTGTTAGTGGCTAAAGTGTCTTAAGTATGAGAAAAAAGCAACTTAAGTGTGTGATTTTATCCCATTAAGCTAGAGCCATTTTTAAGCTAGAGCCACTAATAAGCTTGGATTAATAAGTTTGGATTTTAAATTTAAAACCTGGTTTGTATGTGGTGGTCATCATCTTGGCTGACACAGCCATTCGAACTGCAGTTTACATCAAAAAATCCACGGCTCTATAGGTTAAATTGTTAATTGATGTAGGGTGTGTCAGTGTTAATATTTTAGATTGGATCAGGAGCCTGCTTCTCTTGACAGTTCTTTGGAATTCACACTGCATAGGATAGTGAGCAAACCTGATTCTTTCAGATGAAACTAACCTTTAAAGTGTTCTCCAAGCATGAAACAAGTGCACTTAAACTAGCAGTAACCATTCAGCCCATGGGATCCGATTATGGCTAGCCCAAATACATACAGTGTGACTATCAGGTTCATTATGCTTTACAAATCTGCTCCTATTGTGTCATACTTCTTGCAGTGCATTTCTATCTGGTGTTAGATACTATGCATGTGGCAGGGGGCGTATGAAAGTTTCCACACAGTTCAAGTTCCGCTGCCACAGAGTTAAAATAAAAAAACCCAAAGAACCCCCCAATCAAACAAAATTAGCCACTGTCAAAGAATACTGTTCTCATCTAGCCAACCGTATGTTTCTTCTGCTATTTACAACAGATCTTATATAAATTTTGTAAACTGCAATCAATACATACGTAATACTTTTTAGAGCCAAGGAGACCACAAAGACAGTGGAAGCAACTACACACAGCAGGAGGAACAGAGTATTTCACAAGATGGATGGAAGGTCTCCCTGAAACCACACACAGTTTGTTGTCATGGCAAACAAAGGTGAGAAAGGAATTCCTAAACTTACTTTGAAATTGCAAGGTCTATGTCACTCAGTTATCTTGCCACTTCTCAAATAACACCAACTTTAAGAGGAATTTGAAATATCCACTTCAAATACAAAAAGCACAACAGAAACCTTAAAAGCAGGTCTGGCCTCTCTTGTGCTTTTAAGATTCACAAATCCAAAGAGACTTAATATGGTTAGATGTTGTATAAAGCCGAAAATGCTATTAAACAATAGAAGATGGAGTCAGCTTTGGTACCACAAAGAGAAACTCTTTAAAGCACCTAGCTCCTCCAAGAGCAACAGACCAAAGGAATAAAACACCTGGGAACTCTTAATTTAAAATGCTACACAGAATTTGGAAATATTTCACATTCATGACACTTCTTGTGATCCCTGGGCTTTAGGCAGCTTGCATACTCTGCAATGTCCAACTCTCACGGCCATTTCTAGAGCAGCTTCCTGAACGGATAATGCATTTTAATATAGTAAAACATGCACAATAGAATAAAAATTCAGAAGAGCAACACATTATTTACATTTAAATTTCTACCTCACAGAACCTAAACCAGAAAGGAACCAAGCGGATTTTTTTGGCATTATCTGTAGGCTATAGAACATGCATTATTTATTTAGCAAATACAACTTGGGCAAAGCCAATTCTATAAAGAAGAGGAATATAGGAAGTACAGTACTAAAACAAAAACCTTTCTCCATGATGCAAGCTTCTTTTTACCTAAGGCACTAGCATCTCACCAGTTTGTAGCTTCAGACAGATTATGCCCGATTGGCAAAAGTCTGCATGTGGTGTATTTCACTTGTCTCAAACACACTGATTTGATACACTGTTAGCACTGTTGTACATGTAAGAGCGTAAGGAGGTAAGGCAAAAAACAAGTTTGCAAGTGGATACAGACCAACAAGTACAGCTTGAAACAAAACGTTGCTGAGTGCAATATACACATCAATTTATTTTTAATTTATGAAATGCTACCTTGCAAAGGAGACTAAACTAACAGTATCTCATCAGGTATAATACAATAAATACATGGTCACAACACGCCTTCTCAGATGTCTCTTTTCTGAACAGACTCTTCAGTGGGGACAGGATTTAACCCCAGACAGTAACAAAAGGGCAGAACAGGGGTGGCAAAAGGTTATAAAAGATACCAAGGAGCCTGAACATTCCTTTTTACCATTAGCATCAGTCGAGAAGTACACATCTTCCCATTCTGCATGACTCAGGGATAGCCCACCTGTCAGTCAGCTGTCTTCCATTAAGCCTGGGCTCTTATTGATTCACAGACAGCAATCACTACTACAAGGAGAAACACAGTTTAGCAGTCGGACTGCCCAAAGAGCAGTAGGTCTAACACTGGTGATTTTATTGCCAAATGCTCCTTCAACTTTTCTGACACAAGCCCACAACAACTTTAGCTTTCATCTTCATGGAAAACAGACATGCTGTGTTGGTCAGTTTCTCTCACTGACATTCTTAATCATTAGCAAACTAAATATTCATTAATTTTGAAGCTTCCGTTAAAAACAAATGAGGAAATAGATTAAGAGATAGTATTCTTGGTTCCTGTTCCCCTCATGCATTTAGAATGTCTTTAAGGGAGCTGGAAATTGCCAAGAAGCAGCAACACAGAAGAAGCAATTTTGCTGATAAAGCATGTGTAAATTAATAAATTGGCTGTACATGCACTCCCCACCCCTTTATATATAGGGCAGACTGTAATTCTATTTCTGTGAGAAGTACTGAGTTCTGCTATGTTATCGATTGTTAAAATGAACAATCAGAAAGTGATATTCTGAAATCCCAGGAAAATTGTCATTAGAGTCAAATACTTATAATTAACCACAAATTCTAATGACCACCATATTTATTTACAAAAACATACATCTGCTTTCTGCCATTAAACCCTCCAACACAAATATGATCAACTCAAATGAGCAGGTTGGCAACTAATAGTCAGATTTTTTTTTACTGTAATATTTCCTCTCCTCATGTAAGTCTCTACCTCTCTCCCCCTGTTTCTTTTAACTCTAACATCCACCCATTACTCCAGCCAAGCACACCCATTTGTCTTTGTTTCTTCCTCACTGCAGTTCCTCCTAGTTTATATCACTTTTTAATCCCTTCCCCTGTAAACACCAAGCTTGACCCACTTAAGATCAGGAAGTAGTGGCAAACCAGCCAAGGAGAACATGCAGTCTGGCTGTCCCGGCAGTAGAGACCCACACTTTCTTGCCACGGGGTTGATGCACTGAGCATCTGACTACCTACCAAGACTGCATCCAAGTTCTCACCAGCAGGCCACTTGCAAGAGCAGAGACCACTCAGCTCCTGTACTGGCCAGCCACTGCGTGCTGCTGCACTGCCCAAAGGACAAGCAGCATTTTGACACCCCCTTCCCATGTTAAATGCAGATCAAGACTCATGCAAAATGTACTGACTGTTATTCCCTTGCCAACTACAGCACCACCTTAAAGATTTTTGTAGGTAGTAGTGCCTAGTAGTAGGCCTTTCAGCATGGCTGCAGTATAAAGTATCTTACACAAAGGTAGGATAGCACATAAAAAGCAATACAGTGAGGATACAGATTTAGATGTGGTTTTGTGTTTGAACACAATACTGCCTTTTGGTAACTTTTTTGAATCTTAGAAACTAACACTTGTGAAGTACATTAAGTACCTTGTGAACGATTCAAGGTACTTTAGTCTTGGTTAAACCTTAAAGTTACCCAATCAATCTTTCACTTTTTAAAATGTAGACAATCTGAAATCTATGCATCTGAGAGTACTGAAATAAGTCACAGAAAAAAAAGAAAAAACTCAACATTCAAGTACAAGCAGTGATCAACTTTCTTTTAAGCATTTTGCTTTCATAGTCAAAGAAGAGGATGATTTGTATAGAGAGGAAAGCCAGTTTGTTTGGTTTTTTCCCCCATCTAGTAACATAAAAATTCTGAGCACCTGGAACACCACACTCTGTGAATTTGGATGCTATATGCGCTCTGAAGGCCCTAAGTGCTTTCAGAAAGTCTTAAGATTCTGGTATTTAATAAAAGTGGAAAAAAAGCCTCTTAAGCATGCTGTGGCCTGAATCAGAAATATTTGACATTACTGCATGCATACTGTGCATCACCACAAAAGCTGTAATACAGCACAGCTATAGTACACTCAAGATGAGTCAACAATATGTTCCCTGCAACAAGAAGGAACAGACCTCACCTTAGGAGGTATAAACAAACATACATGTAAAGTATCAGAACCAGTAACAATGTTGTATTCACCTCCAACAGGGCACCTTCTGGTTTAGGGTTATTAATTTTGCTTTGTAGGTATAACCGATACCAAAAGGAGTAACCATGCAGGCAACCTTCTCCCAGCCCATACAGTAAGTGCTCCCACAGATGGCACCTCTCCTTTCAGGTGGAAATTTCTACCTCTTCAGAACAGGGATCCACCCTCCTGTTCTCAGAGAGGAGCGTTTGAGAGCTAAGGGGTTAGAAGGTTAAGGAGGTTTGATTACAAGAATTATTCTATCAATGTCAGATGTTCTTTAGGTCACTCCAAAATCCTCTGACCCTATTTAATCATTGCCCCTCTGTCAGGGATCCTGCCCCCTTAAACCTGCTGACTGCCAAATCACCTCCTTGTATGGTGAACTTGGGATAGAGTGAAAATGCTAAACACATCATCTGACTAACTAAACAGGTTACCATGCAAAAACATACTAGTCCAACCCCCACCCTTCTCTTTCTCCCTTCCCTTTCTCATTTTTGCTGACCCGTAAAAAAGACAAATTTGAAAATGTCTGGAAGAGAGAACAAAAAATTTTAAGACAACAAGAAAAGTCCAACTTCTGAGGGTTTGCTTAATTTAAAAGGGGAAATTCAGGGAAACGTAAATCTTAAAATCTGTAAAACAGACTAACCCAAAACTTAGTTTGTTCTTACATACAGTGAACACTGGTAAAGATCAACTTGGGCAGCTGCTTCCAGCCGTGTGACAAACCACGCACATCCAGCCCTACCTACCTCCTCCTTAGAGCTTTCAGTTTTGCTACTAGAAACAACAAAGCATGCAAAGGAGTAAATAACTCTCAGGAAACTATTTCCCCTTGAGGGAAACCCCCCATGACTTAAACAACCAGCTTGTTTAGTAGGCACCCTAATTTTCCAAGCTTGGAGCACAATACCTGCTACAGCTGTTCTGCACACCATATGCTCTCCAAACGTGGGTACCAGTTTCCCACATCCAAACCATGATTGGTTCATAACCAGTCTACAAAACTGGAGGCCTCAACCACAGTTCAGAATAAACAATACAAATCTATCCAAACTCTGCACCTCCACACAGTCATACATCCTGCACTGCCCCTGTTCCTAGACCTCAAGATGGAAGGGCTGGTTGAGGCACAGGCAAGTTACTCTGCAGAACACCACAAAGCAGACAGGAGCTGGAATGAGAATCATAGAAAAACTTAGGCTGAAAGGTATCCTCTGGACATTTTCCAGTCCAGTTAACTGCTCAAAGCAGGGTCAGTTTCAAAGCTAGACCTAGTTTTGCTCAGGGCCTTGTCCAGCCAAGTTTTCAAAAACTCCAAGGATGAACACTTCATGTCCTATGTGGGCATCTGCTCCAGTGCTTAACAACTCTCATTGTGAATTTTTTTTCTTCTTCAATCAGAATTTCCTATGTCACACCTTGCAACTATTAGCTTCTACCCTTTCATGGTGCACCTCCAAGAAAAATCTGGCTCTGGCATGGCAGAGGTAACCATGTTGCTGCTGATTGACTTCCTAGACATAACTACATGAGGGTGAATCCCTCTGTTCTGATTACAAACTACATATAAGTATTTCCTGCTGATCCATTACAAACTTCTTGTTGGCTTACAAGACAGTAGCAGACTTGTGCTTTAACTGAGTAATCTGACCACCAGGCCATGGAAATGTCCATTTGCCCCTCACAGATCAAATCTCACAGGACCTAAACCAAGCTCAGATCAGAACTACCATTGTTTCTAGTGCATCTGAAACCTCTCGTCCAGCTGATTCTCAGCTGTCTAATGCCTTGTAGTGTTTTTTTTTCCTCTCTCCTAGGCAGAGAAGAAGAAGGAGGGAAGACCTGCTGCTTCGAATCTATGGGGTCAACACATCCAGCCATTATTGCCCTTCTTCCTCTGAGTTTCAGGTTCGTCTTGCTTCATGGGCTTTTTTTTTTGATTGGTTTGTTTTTGCCTTGATTCTCTCTGCTGGACACAAAGGAAAAGATTTTTCCCTGTATGCTGCAAGATACACTTTATTAACTCCCAAACCTATGACAGGTTAGCCCTCAGAACAGCAGTTCTCTCTCCAGAGGTAGGCCCACTGGAGATGCCCCAAACTACTTTGGAGTCCTTTTAAAAGGATTTCAACAGAAGGCCCCGAGTCTCCTGGCCGTTTCAAGCAAGGATTCAGTTCCGCAAATGGGCACTAAAAAGTCCTGGAACAGAGTCAATTGCTGTCATCTGTTAGAGCAAATGAAAGCACATGACTACCAGAGAAATCTAGATGACTGCAGGGCAAAGGCTTTCAAGTTAATATACAAAGGAGGGGGGGAAAACAAAACAAAACAAAAAAAAGTAATTCCTCTTGAGCCAAAAAGAAGCCCTTCCCCAACTATGAAAAGTTGCTATACATTACGCTGAGAGGTGTGGATCTGTAGCTCCATGAATTCACTCACACAGACACATTAAATGTTTGTTCTTCAGTGAAGGTCACCTTGTGACCACATGAGCAGAAAGGCTGGGTCAGAGACTACCAAGGTTACATGCTGATGACACCAAGCTGTGTGGTGTGGTTGACATGCTGGAAGGAAGGGATGCTATCCAGAGGGACCCTGACAGGCTGAAGAGGTGGGCCCATGTCAACCTCACGAAGTTCAACAAGGCCAAGTGCAAGGTCCTGCACATGGGTTGGGACAAACCCAAGCACAAATACAGGTTGGGCAGAGAATGGATTGAGAGCAGTCCTGAGGAAAAGGACTTGGTGGTGCTGGTCTATGAAAAGCTCAACATGAGCCAGCAATGTGCACTTGCAGCCTACAAAGCCAACAGTATCCTGAGCTGCATCAAAAGAAGTGTGGCCAGCAGGTTGAGGAAGGTGATTCTGCCCCTCTACTCTGCACCCATGAGACCCCCCCACCTGGACTACTGTGTCCAGTTCTAGAGCCCTCAACACAGGAAGGACTTAGAACTCTTGGAGCAAGTCCAGAGGAGGGCCACGAAGACGATCTGAGGGCTGGAGCACCTCTCCTGTGAAGACAGGCTGAGAGAGTTGGGATTGTTCAGCCTAGAAAAGAGAAGACTGTGAGGAGACCTTATAGCAGCCTTCCAGTACCTGGAGGGACTACAGGAAAGCTGGGGAGGGGCTTTTTACCAGGGTGTGTAGTGATAGGACAAGGGGTAATGGTTTTAAACTGGAAAAGGATAGATTTAGGTTAGACATTAGGAAGAAATTCCTTACTGTAAAGGTGGTGAGACACTGGAAGAGGTTGTCCAGGGAAGTTGTGGATGCCCTCTGACTGGAAGCGTTCAAGGCCAGGTTGGATGGGGCTTTGAGCAACCTGGTCTAGTGGAAGGTGTCCCTGCCCAAACCCCTGCAGGGGGTTTGGAATTAGATGACCTTTAAGGTCCCTTCCAACCCAAATCATTTATGATTCTATTCTGTGATTCTATGATGGGAGTGATGATGCCCATCAGGCCTGTCTAAACAAGCCAAGGCTGCTCATTGATGAGAATCCCAAGAAAATGACCAGCACACCCTCCAAACCCAGAGGCAAAAAAAGAAACAGCTTCTAATAAAAATTAAAAATAAAGACAATTAATCATACACTGTTTGATAGAAGTATCAGCAGCTTCTGGAAGGATTTCCTTCATAAGGCAATCCATCTCTACAAGCATAAGTGACATCACCCACATCAGTGCCTCATGGGCTGCCAGACACTGTTTCTCACCACCTGGAAGAGTCCCACCTCAAGCTTTCTCAGGGACCGAAAGACCAGAGTTATGTGTGCCATCATCCTGGTGCACCAGCTGGGGGATTACCTGTGCGTGCCTTCATTAAGCTCCAAGCACACCACTCAACCATCAGATTCCTTGGGATATGCTGAGACTAATCCAGGCAGCTGCTGCAGACTGTTGGGAGTCAGGTATCACCACCTTTCAAATGACAACGGATACACCACTTCCCCTGCTTCCTGCAAGCAATGGTTCTGTGTTGATCAACTGTCTCAAAAAGTACACCACAAAGGTAGCCCAAACCTCAGCAAAGGTCTCTGCATACATCTCAAGCTATCAATCCACCACTGATCATTACCCATTTGAAACTACATAGAGGCATAAATCCCCACTTTCATCACAGCTCAAACGCAAATGAGAAACAACAGTTCGTGTTCAGTTTGTGCTCCTGCCTCCTTCATTGCGAGCAACAGAGAGATGGCCCAGTAATGCTTAAAATCTGCAGACACTCATCTGCTGCTGTTGGGAGCCAGACCTCAATAATAAAGCCATAATAGAGTTCAGGAGCTTTGAAATTTTCATCCAAGAGCTGACCGTCCATACTGTGCACATGTCACTTAACCTTGGCATACTCTGAATTTGACTCCATGCCAGTCCTGAAGCAGGTGGCAGGGCCAGGAAGGAAGCCCTTATACCATTTCACAAACTATTGACAGCTCAGCAGCAGATAAATCACAGCCCACTCCACAATACCAGGCTATCCTCACCAAGTGACACAACACAGGAACTGCCTCCAACAACTAGAAGACTAGAGTCCCTGAACTAGAAGTTTTTTCATGGTTCTAAGGTTATGGATTTAGAATGTTTAGTGACCTGACTGCAGAAATAGGCATGTCATCAGCATTTCCCTCAACACTTTGCATAGATGTGCTTCTACACAGATGAAATTGATGTGAGTTCTGCGACTCTAAGACAACACCTATTATCACAGTTTGAAAAAAACCCAAAAACACCCCCATACAGTTTTACAAAGATAATCACATTCCTCACAGCCACTAGAAAGTAAGATGCAATTATTTTAATTTTCAGTGAATATATTTCTATGTAAGAGGAACAAGCACAGTCTGGTACAGATAAGCAGGGTGAAATACAGAAATTCAGTCACTAAATCAGTACACAAAGAACAGCTTAAACAAGTATAATTTAGGAATAGACCAAGTATATTTATGTTTCCTCAGAATGCGTGTAGGGGTCAAAAGAGGTAAAGGCCTCTTGAAATCCTCTCTTGCACTACTTTTTTATTACTTGTTCATTTCTTCAGGTGAGAATTACTAGTATGGAAAAGCAAATAGAATGCTGAAAGACTGGCCTCCCTCTTAAATTCAACATAGTATGGCTTTCCTGGACTTCTGGTGTTTATTATGTTATTAAAATGAAACACTTCAAGAATTACAAATATCCATCATTGAATTGTGACTTAAACATCAGTTGAGATTGTCAGGTGCGAAAAACCTTAGCCAAGGAACACAGGTTATGATTTAGACCATTCCGTCACCAATCGTGGTTGAACATAAGACCAAGAAGCATAGAGTGAAAAAAACTTTAAAAAGCAGTTCCTAGTGGAAGCACTAAGGTACAACCATCATAATAACAGTCTGTCAATCTCCCATGAATGTAAGCAAATAACTAGGCTCACCTAGGAGGCAGCTCACTTTGAGGCTCTTGCCTCTAAGCTTCAGGTGTATTATTATATCTGGTGTATTATTATTTGTTACCTGACTCCTGACCGGGCAGATTTTAAAAAGCTTGTAGATGCTCCTGTCACTTATACCACAGAAGACCACATGCCACTTATGCCACAAATTTTGACATACCAGGACAAAGTATGCCAATTATTTTACAAATCCATTATTATGCTAACATCTGATTACTAATTTTCTAGTAATAACAACTTCATTTTAGTCTTCAAATAGCTCCTCTGAAGAATTTAACTTTTTGTGGAACTTTGATCTCTTTGCATAGAAATCAATCACTTAATTTGTCTATCAAAAAAAGAGATTACCTGTTTTTTCTTAGAAGCTAAAACGTGCACAAGGCACTTGATCTATACTGAGCACCTCCTAACAAAAGCAGGAATACAAAAGTAATTTAGCACTGCTATTTCTGTTATAGTCATTCTATCCCACAGTTTTCTTGCTGTTTCTATTAATGTTGCACAGAAATTTTAACCACAGAATTTAAAAATACGTATGTGTCCAAGTACAAACACTAGAGGCTTTTTATATGGTCTATAATAAGAATGACCAAGTGTAAATATTTGCTTGCTATAGTAAAACTTATTTCTGAAAAATGCGTTTAACACAACAGTAAGGGAAAAACTTCAGCAATGCATAAAGTTACATTATCTTAAATGATATTCTGCCATAAACCATGCTGAACTATATTTTTAAATACCAGTTTCCTTAACATGCTGTAAAAATTCCAGTAAAAGCAGAGCTTCACAAGCATGACATACATTGCTGTTTGTTGCATCTTGCTGAGGAAAGGCCCAGGATTTAGTAAGCTCTTCTGTGATCTCCACACAAATGCACAGTGGCTAAGAGATTCAGTAGTTGGTTATTCTTTCAAACTACAGCCCTTAGTGCAGAACACAACCCTCTGCAGGGCAGGGGGAATTACAATGCCATCATCCTAAGCAAACTAGGGAGATCTGATTACTGCAATGATTTAACTCGAGGCAAGCTGTTCACCATAATCATTTCAGCAGACTTAATTCCCACAAATTACACCCAACCAGAACACATCACAAAACTCTTTAACCAAGCATGGTTCCAACATGCCCCTCCTAGTGCGGTAACTTTAAGGACTGCAAACGCGACGCAGTAACTCCCTCCCGAAAGCAGCGACTACCACCCGAATGAGGGCCGGTGCCCCGAGCAGTGGCTCAGAAGAATATCTCCCACCTCTTTTCCAATCCCTCCGAGGAGCAGAGAGAGGAGGAATGGCGCTGAAGTGGGGTATAAAATACGTCTCACAGCAGCATCACTAAACTCTAGCGGCTCAACGCCAGCCGAAGCCCTTCCAATATAGCACGTACGACGTGCTTGGGAGACACCTACCTACGTGTCGCTCAGGCAGGGACCCAGGTATAAAGACAACGAATTAAAATAATAAAAATATAAATTATGATGTAAAAAATATATATTATAAAACCCCCACGTCTCCCACCTTGTTTGATCTGGCAAAATTAACACAGGCGGGGGCGGAAAATGCCTATGGCTCCCTTCCCTCCGCTCCCAACCGCCACACAGCCACTCTCCGGGCACCTTCCGTGGGGAGGAAGCACCGGCGACCCGCGAAATAGAGCGCTGGAGGCCCCGCTGCCGCCGGGCCGGGCCGCCAATCCCCGGGAAGCAGCAACCGCCGCCACCTCCCCTCCCCCGGCTTTGTTGTGGTAACTGCGCAGGCAGCCGGGGCGGATACTTACACGCACGGGAGGAGAGAAAAAAATGAGACAGAAGGGTTAGGGGGAACCGCGCAGTTCCGCTGCCGCCGTCTAGATTCCAGAGCTCCTTCCGAAGCCGGGACCGCCCCCCTCGCGTCGCTAGGCGGGGAAAGGCGGTGCCTGAGGGGGGCGGGAAGGGAGTCATGGAGCCGGGACCGCCCGGCTCCCTTCCCGCCCCCCTCAAACGCCTATTCACTGGTTGGGTTCCACGTCTGTCGGCTCCGCAGGAAGCGGGTAGGAAGCTGAGACTGGCTGAGGCGATGTCGCCCCAAGTTGAGGTGATGGTCCCCACGTTGAGGCGATGTGGCGCCAGGCTGAACTGACGGGGCTCTAGGCTGAGGTGATGGTCACCAGACTGAGGTGACAGGGCTTCGGGTTAAGGTGCTGGAGTCATATGCTGAGGTGATGGTGTCTTGGCCTAAGGTTGGTGGGGCTGCAGGCTGGAGTGATAAGTGCCCCAAGTTGAGGTGATTGGGCTCTGGGTTGAGGTGATGGGGATCCATGTCGAAGCAATGGGGCCATATGCTGAGGTGATAGTGCCTCAGGTTGAGATGATAGTGTCCCAGGTTGAGGTGCCAGCACCTCATTTTGAGATAATGGCAGCCCAGGTTGAGATAATGGTGTCCCAGGTTGAAGCAATGAGGTGCCATGCTGAGGTGATGGTTTTCCACATTGGGGTAACTACCCCAGGTTGAGGTGATGGTGCTCCAGATTGATACGGTGGTGCCCCAAGATGGCACTCCTGATTGAGGTGTTGGCAGCCCATATGGGGGGGATGGTGACGCAAGCTGTGGGGATGGTGCCCTAGGCAGAGGTGACAGTGACCCACCTTGAGGTGATGGTGTCCCATGTTAAGGCAACAGGACCCCAGTTTGAGGCAACAGCCCCCACATTAGAGTGGCAGGACTGCAGCACCAAGGGACATAACCTGAGGAAATGGCGGGAGGAACTGATCTGGAGGGCTTCTAGTGACATCTGACCCAAATCTTTGGAATTGTATTAGGACCTTTCCCTGCGTGATCCTGATTTCCGCATCCTTGAATCTCAGTATAATTATTGCCGAAAAATCTATTAAGCCTTCAGGCAGAATTTCATTACTTCTAGCACTGACTAGATAAGTGGTGACTACCTACTAGCAATCTGCCACTGGGAAGTGGTAGTGTCCTGTGTTAGGGTGGAAAAGTTTCCAGCTCTTTTGAAGGGTCAGTTGTAGTATCAGACCTTGGCATTCTTAAATAATAGTAATGTTACTGCTTAACAAAGTAGGAAAGAACTATGTGAAAAGAAAGACTTTTAGATTACTGACCCATGCATTCAAATCTAAACATTCAATTCTACTTTGGCCCCATTGTTAATCATAAAAGAGATTTAATTACATGATCACATGTTTTTTTCTGGAGCATACTGAATTTCAAGTTGAATTGGGACTGTGCAGCCAAGACAACTGTTGTGTACATGGCCCTATTTCACTTGCCACTTGAACACACACACAGGCACATATGTATGTGTATACATGTACATACTTATTTTTAAATACATGTATGTATTTGTGAATGTGTCAGAACATGGCAAGAAAAGAAAGAAAATCTCTTTATTAAGATAACTGAATGTCCCTATGTTAACTACAGTCTAGTCCTGCTTGTGCTACACAGTGTTTAAAAGAAGTTCTGCAAATTATGCAGACTACCTTGATAATGTATTTAATTCTTATTTTTCTGGAACCTTACTTGACTTACTGTTGAAGTGTTGAATAATCACAACAACAGCTAAAATTAATGGAAGCTGTATGTGGAAAACCTCGTGTTACAAAATGCTGAGCACTCAATACATTTTGTCTTGGGTACCTCATATTGGGCACTAAGTGGGTGCTTTTGTCCCCTTTTCCTGTGGGTCAGGTTCCTATTTGCAAATACGAAAAATACATCACCATTGTCTCAAAAAGGCATAGTGAAAAATAAAATCAGTTTATATTAGTGTAACTTAGATTTTTTGTAGAAATTTGAGAACCAAAATGAATAGTAATCTTCTGAGAGCAGTCAACCAATTTTCAGTAAAGGAGGCATGGGGCCTAGTGAAAGATCATGTATGACTGTGTAATTAAAGTCTATACGTAATGTCTTTACAAATTACGTTGTAATTACGTTCTTGTCGGAAGAAAAAAACTGTGTAAGTAGAAGTTTTGCAGTTGTAATATATCAACATTGAAGTCAAGTTTTCTCAGACAAAACTATGTCTGCTTATATAGAAACAGATTGTTTATATGGTTTCCACTGAAATGTGTCTGCAGTTTATATTTTTCAATCAAGTCCAAAGCATCTACCATTACCGGGGAAGTTTCAAAAGGCAAAAAAGGTTGGCAGTTTTTAGCCCTTTTGTTCCACAAGCCTTTGAGAAATAATCACAGTAATTTTCTTGAGTTTCTTGAAAGGTGTCAAAGAAGATTAAGATACCGAGAAGTATAACAGACAATCTCCTTTTCCCTTGCTAGGGTTCATTAAATCAACAGCATCCACTACTCAGTAAATTTCTGTCTCTTTTATGATTGTTTCTAACAGTGTTAGTTATCACTCTTCTGTACTACCAGGTTTAAAAGTTCACACACCTTTTTTTTGCCTATAAATTTATATTTTAATTGAGAAATTGCTAACCTTTATAGCAATGTGATCTGAGCCAGAAAGACTCATGAAACAGAAAGTAAATGTGAAAAAGCATTTAGGAAAGTATTTGTTTTGAGCCTCTCTAATCATTTTAAAGGTGCAAATTTATTGAAGTTTAAAGTTTGCAGTACTGTGAAGGCAAAAGTTGCAAGATTGTCACTAAAGATAGATGTAAAGTGTGTTCAGACCAGTGGGGCTTTGTCTAAGGTATGTTATAAACAGGTAAATTACACTCTGAGCTCAAAGGCAAAAAGTGAAGATGCTGACTCTTCCCCCAGATCAGACAAAATTTCTGGTTTAAAACTAGATTAAAAGTCCTGTATTTGTAGAAAAGATATTTGCTGTAATGCTTGAATAGGGTAGAATTTGAATCTTTTATCTCATAAACTAGTTCCATGACAGAGTAAATAGAGAAAGAGAATAAAATAACCCTCAGTTCAGGAAATTTACCTTTGAAGTCCTTTTGTCTTGTACAGAAAAGCAATTTTTAAAGTACAAAAAGGCAAGTTCAAAATTTCACTGAGGTAAACTTGAAAATTGCCGTTGACTTCAGTGGAGCTATGATGTCATCTAGAATATTAGGAATTGTACCTCAGGTTGAAAAGTCACAAAATCTTATTAAAAACGAAAATAAAAACAATCAAATCTCCCTCTAGCTCTATGGATACACACTTGAGTTGATTTAGACATATCTAATTCAGGGTAGGATGTGCAAATCCTAGCTAAAATTGGTGGGATTACTCATTCAGACAAGAACTGTTTTTGTGCATAAGCACTGCAGGACTAAACCGTGATTGCAGGTAGGTTTATTTTTTTATCTTTCTCTCTGCTTCTGAGAATTAATACTCTAATAAGAAAATAATCTCTGTTTACACAGGACTAACAACATTACATGCTGTGCTTCAGGTTAATTTAAAAACTCAATTCCCTTAAGTAGTTTTGACAGAGGCCGAGGCAGTTTCCTGAATGTATTTGCAGTAGGCCTCTACACAGTCTGGTTTCTTGTGTGGATCTTTATTAAGATCTCAGAATAGATCACAGAATTATAGAATGTTTTGGGTTAGAAGGGACTCTAAAGATCATGTAGTTCAAATGCCCCTGCCTATCACTACATGTCCCTGTAAACAGCGCCTACCCAGCTTTCCTGTAGCCCCTTTAGGTACTGAAAGGCCACTATAAGGTCTCCCCCGGAGCCTTCTCTTCTCCAGGCTGAGCAACCCCAACTCTCTCTGCCTGTCTTTGTAGGAGAGGTGCTCCAGCCCTCAGATCATCTTCATGGCCCTCCTCTGGACTTTCTCCAGGAGCTCCATGTCTTTTCGTATGTTGGGGGCCCCAGAACTGGACACAGGAGTCCAGGTGGGGCCTCACGAGAGCAGAGTAGAGGGGGGAATAATCTCCCTTGACCTGCTGGCCACACTTCTTTTGATGCAGCCCAGGATACGGTTTGCTTTCTGGGCTGCAAGCACACATTGCCAACTTACGTTGAGCTTCTCATCAACCAACACCCCCGAGTCCTTTTCCTCACGAGTGCTCTCAATCCATTGTCTACCCAGACTATATCTGTGCTTGGGATTGCCCCAAACCAGATCACAAACTCAGTCCAAAGCCCTGTATTTTATGAAATCTTTGAGGAATAAAGGATGTGCTCAGAGACAGATCCTTGCTTTTTGTTTTTTACCTGATGAGCATAAAGTAACTTTATAGGAAACTTCCCATTGTGTTGGGCCTTAATCAAAAGCTATCAGACTCGGACCAACTTTCTGTTGGTCTTAATGATCCAATGTATTGAAAGAACCTTGGTCCCCAAGCCCTTCAGTGAAGCATCAGGATGTTTTGGTACATGGTAGTTCACATGGGAACAGATTGTCATTGCAATGTTTTTTTTTACTATTATGGTATGATGATTTTCACCTTTAATCACATTAGAAACATCACTTAATAAATTTTGGATACTGTGAATGGTCTGAGCTAGCATTTAAAAGTTATTGGTTCAATTTGATATCCATTACAGAGAATAAACTGTGTAATAAAAGCATATGTAAGTTACTGTGAGGACTTTGGATGAGATTAAGGAGCCATGTCTCTTTTGGTCAGCAACTAAAATGGGAGCTAAAATCACTCCAGAACGCCCTTGGGATTTTGAGAGGAAATACATTGCAGCACAAGCCTCTAATAGATAAAGGTATGTATATATGGAGACCATCTTGTATTTGATGCAGGCCATACCATCAGACACTGTGGGTTAGGTTAGAACTAGTTTAGAAAACACTGCAGTGGGGTAAAATATTTATTCTAAGTTCGAATCCTGACTAGCTCTGTGCCTGTAGTGCAACATTTCCATTACAGCTCCACACCATGAACTGACGCTGGACCTGCCATCACAGTGCTGTGTCCGGGCTGTTGCTGAACCTTTTGGACACCTGTGCTATTCATGCGCAGTGACCTGGCTCGCTCAGTGTTGCAGAAGCATGGGGTAGTTTGGTGTCTAGTTTTAGAAACAGTGCTATTTGTGCTCTTGAAGTTATACGGAAATGTAAATACAAGATCAGGGCCTTGGCATTCATACCTTTTCTTTATCAGGCTAGTATAATTCATTTTATGGAAGCAATTTTTTACAGAAGTTTTACAGAGCATGAGTACATCAAAAGGCCTCCAACCTCAGCACCAATAGCTGTTGTTTAAAGGGTAACATTCAGGGCTATTTTGCACATGAGGACCACCAGAATAGCAGCAGTCTGCAAAGTGCTTCCCAGAAGTCTCAATACCTGTGAACACTTCTACAGTGCTGAACTTTCTTAACAGGTTATCTGCTCTTAAAATGAAACAGAGTCTGGTTTCCTTTGGGAAAGCATTGCCCTCTACTCCTCTATGAGAGATCAAGGCCTCCCGCTGTGGTTGGTAGCTGCTAATGAACCTGCAAATTCAGTGGAGCTGTAATTGCTCCATGAACGTGCATCCCAAGCACAGCTGAATACGGCAAGGGTCTTGCCATACAAGGAGTTTGTTCTCAGAATCTGCCACAAGCAGTTCTAAACCATCAGACCAGTGGAGGGAGGGTGGTGATGGGAGTGCTGGCAGGCTTCTGCTGGGGTGGTGGGGCTGGCTTTTGCAGAACTGCTGTTCTATCAGCTTTTTATTTCTGAATTCTTTTTTAATGGTCTCCTTTGGCTGATCGAAGAGGTGAAGGCAGAGGGAGTATGGACCTCGGAGATGCCCCAGGTCAAAGCTTTGCCCTAAGCTCAGGCCAGGGCCTCGGTGCTGCGGCCAGACCATCCCGGGCCCCACTGGCTCGAGCCGCGGCCTCTGTGCCGCAGCTCCCCAGCTCTGCCAGGCTGTCCGTGGCGGAAGGGCACCCGGTAGCTTCCGCGGTACCCGACTCCTCATTGAAGCCGCTGTGGGTCCCCGCGTGGAGTCACCCTCACCTGCCCGGTTCGTCCGAGCGTAGTCGTTTCCTGGCCTATGCGCTAGGGCGCCTCCGCCGCGAGCCTCGGCGCGGGGCGGTGCCGCGGGAGCACATGTCCCCGGCCCGCCCGCCGACAGGCACCGCCCCTGCCTCCTTCTCCTCCCCCTGCCGGACACCGAGCGGCCCGGCGGGGCTTCCCCAGCTGCCGCCACGGCGCTCGGCTCCCGCCGGCCACCGGCGGGCAGCGCTGCCGCCTTAACGGCCGCTAGGAAGCGGCTGGGCCGCCGCGCACACGCCTGCCGCCGGGCATGAGCTCCGGCTCCCCCGGCGGCCGCAGCGGTGCCAGTGGCGGCGGGAGGCGGAGGAGGCGGCGGAGGAGGAGGAGAGCGGGGGCTCCGGGAACGGCGACCTTCGCAGAGGGCTGCCGCGGCGGGAGATGCTCTTGCTCCCAGCGGCGCCAGGAGCAGCATGTTCCCCGGTGCCGACAGCGCTAGCAGCACGGCGGGGCAGACCGAGGCGGCGGGGGCCGCCGCCCCCGGCTCGCTGGGCTCGCACGGCCCCGGCGGCGAGGCCGGCCGCCGCGGCGCCCCGGCGGCCGCCGCTGTGGCCGGCGGCGGCGGCGAGGGGGAGGCGGCGGAAGACGAGGAGGACGAGGATCCCGGCTCGTCCCGCTTCGTGCTAGCTGTGGGGTTGGGGCTCCTGGCCGTGTCCGTCGTCCACCTGGGACAGGAGCGGGCCGAGGTGGGGGGTGGCGGGCCGCCGTGCCTGGCCCTGCTGCTGCTCCGCCTGGTCCTCTACGTGGGCTGCGCCGCCGTCGCCGCCGCGCTAGGCACCGCGATCGCCCTGGTGTGCCGTGGGCGCCGCCGCCTGCCGCCGCCGGACTTCATCGCCACCGCCGCAGCTCCGGCCCTGCGGGTCGCGGGGGTAAGTAGCGGGAGGGGAGGGAGATGGCGGCGCCCTCCCTTTTCCGCCGCCGGGAGAGCAGGGAAACGGCTGTGTCCCGTTGTTTTCCCGTGGCAGCAGAAGCCTGCCCACTCTGCTCCTCCATGGGGCTTTAAATGGCAAAAGTTGTGGTGGAGGGCAGCAGGCTTACAGGAAAAATCAAGACTTTGTTCTGAGGGAGACCTTCGGATTGCGGTAACACTTGTATGGCAATTTGTTGCTGGCTGTCTCTCAAATCCTTTTCTGCTCTTTCAGTCGAAATGTTATTAGTAAAAGAGAGAGACGTGCTCAAAGAGCCAGCATAGCATTGTTAAATGCATGCTCTGAAGTTGGGCAGCTTCAGATAGTGTTATCGTAATGCCTTGAGAAAGTGCCAGCGTGTTCTTAAACTGCTGCAGACCTTTATGCAAAAGATACATTTATTTTCTGTACATCTTCTAAAATGTACTGATTTACATTAATGAGCTCTTTGTAGCTCACTGCTTAGTATTTTTTTTGTTTCTTCTGAACGGGGCTGGTAGGATGAGGTTTATTTGGAGGCTGACTGCAGATGCTGGGCAAAACAACTTTCCTCCCAGCTATGCTCCCACCCTCCATCAAGTCATCCAGTGCTCCAGAGCTGATCCTCGACAGGCCTGAAAAACTACTGCTGGAAATGAGGATCTGCCTGCACTCGTGCTCTGCCCACGGGTCGCAGGGATGTGGAGTTTGACGTCACAGCCCGTGACTCTGGTTGGGTGCCCTTGGCCCCTCATTTGTGAGTTGTAGGCCTTAGTGGAGTGTGTTAATATGTGAAGCACTGCAGCAGTAGACAGTACCACTTAAGTGCAATGTCACTTTGATAGTATGAAGCAAGATACCTGAGAGAGCTCTAGAAAGAAAAAGGAGCATAATTTGTGCCACCTCGGTGTACAGCCTAGCTGTTCTGGTGACCCAGTTCATTACCTTATGCATGTACTCTTGTTAGCAGCAAGTAAACAGTGCTGTCACTTATGTGTTTCTGGGGCTGCAGTTGATGCAGCTGAATTTGCAAAAAGCAGAGCGTGCTGGCAGGGCAGAGGACCTCTTAGAAATCACTCATATAGTTGTCTGTCTTTCCCCCTTGCCGATTGAATCAGCTAACAACTTGCAGTAATGGTTTATTCCTACATTCTTTGACATAGGGAGAAAAAAGTGCCTGTTCTTGTGTGCAATATGTTTTTCCAGACCTGCATTTAACGGAAACTGGCAGGATGTTTTGAGTAGAAGGGTTTCTTTGGCCAGGAGTTGGTGACTTCAATGAATAATACAATTTGCAAAGATTAAAAGGGTCTGTTTGTGGTAGTGGGTGTGTTTCTCGTTTTGCCTTGGTAGACTATTTTAAAATATTGTCTGCTTTGAAGACTCAGTATCATACTCTGCTTTTTGAAGGGATTGATGAATATAGTGTGTAGGAGCATTAGAAGTGGGAAATGGGGAAGAGAAAAGATGTAAGGCACAAAGTCAACAAGTGATAAGCAGAAGGTACCTGTTTTTATATAGTGTATTAAGTGGGTACAGCCAGGGATTGTTCAGCTGTTTTGTCATAGGAATGCTGAGTAACAAATGTGTATTAAGTGCATAAGCACCTGAGTAGTAAAGGACTTGCATGCTTTTGTATTTCACCATTCAACTACCTTACACCGAAGGGGGGGAAAAAAAAAAGAAAAATGCATCTGTAATAAATTCTGGTTGCCTTCAGAGTTGCAAGATTAAAAATTTCAGTGATATTTATATTAATTTAATAACTCAAATCTCCTTGCTGCTGCAATGAGTAGCAACTTACAGATTTGTGCCATAGCCAGACAATGAAAATGAATTTAATTTGGGAAGCCAAGAATTGAAGAAAAAAATATATTTATTGCTCCTTTTCTCTCCCTTTTTGTGAAAAACACCGTAGTCCACTGAACATGAGTGAAACTAAACTGTCCACAGACAAAAAACAGTCATTTAAGTTACTATACCATTAACACGTTATTTTTTTGGTATGTTACTGCCTGTTTCTCAAGATGTTATCCTATTGTGTCCATCCATTGGATTTGTATGTGTAAGTAGTGCACACTTGCTCTTGCTTTGAGTGGTCTAGTATGTGGTGTTTGGATTTATTGTAGCTCTGTTGTGTTTCAGACTGGAATTGAAATCTGATATATAAAAGTCACTATTAGAGTAGCTCTACCTGCTGCAACCCTTTTTCCAGGATTGTTTCTTTATAATCTCCCTGATTCAGTTAAATTCTTTCTTTTCTCCCACTTTTCACTGTTCTCAAAATTCAACCTGGCTGTTTGAAAGGGACTGTCAAAAAAGGAGTGAGGTATTACAGCTTTCTATTTAGAAGCTGTAATTCCAGGTATCTTATTTGGGTTTCTCACTCCTTCAATTTACATTTTTGTTGATTTTTTTTTTTTTTACACAAAATGGCTTCAGGCTGCAAAGCTCCTTGACTTACTTTTTCTGAACTCAGTTTTGTACGTGTTCAGCAGATTTCATAATTTGTGCTTCAGCAGCATGTATGCAGAGAACGTTAGTCTGTATAGGCAGCATATATAAATGTAAGCCATTCACTAAAATGTTTATTGCAAAGTTTCCGCCATACATTTCTCTTTGGAAAAGGCATAGATTAATCTTTTTATTATGCATCTGTTTGTATTTACACCACTTTAATATCATTGAGAACTTACTCTCCCATTCTTCATAAAGCCTTATGATCCTATTTTCTTTTCTGGGAGCCAGTAGTAAGATGACTGTAAAGCTAGAATTTCTTCAGCCTTGTATCTTTTCCTCAAGAATAGGGAAGAACCCTCTGTTGGCCTAATCATTTTTATTTTTTTAAGAAAGATTCTTATGTGTGGTGTCTTGTTCTGCGTGTGTTATATGTACACAAAGTGAAGGCAGATGGGTTCCTTTTTCGTTCTTTGATTTTCACATTGGGGTTGACAAATGAGGAACCACTAAGTATTCAGTTATATTTACTCTAGTGGAAGTCAGGCTCAACTCTTAGAAAGTGAGTGGGAGCACTCTTGATCAGCTTCAAATAAACTTGCTTCGAGTTCTTTACGCTGTGCTGACAAAAAGGAGTGTTTTCTAAGTTCTCAGTTCTGCAAGCAGTTATGTGAGTTTAGTGCTGTTGATTTTCGTGGACCCGTTTGTGCAAGTGAATAACTTGGGTGAGGAATTGCTGTGTTGCAGTTTTGGGCTTCAGATAAGCAAGGTATATGCCTTGTTACATTTTCCTTGAATTTACTACTAGAGGGGCCACCCTTCCAAATGTGAGGCTGTGCTTTGTCCTAAGTGTTGTTTGTGTAACCCCTTTGGGACTTGAAAGGTGAAGACTTTCTTACTAAAGTCAGATATCTCAGCAAGCGCAATTGAAATCTGCTGAGAGCTGCAAAGCAAGGTGTGCAATTTATATCCCTAGGACGAGGTATGTTTTCAACATAAACTTTCTCTATGTGAGAGCTCTAATCACAAGGTATATCTGGGCAGTCTTCAGGCTTCCACATAAAGCCTTGTGTTTCTTCCAATGTTCTTATATATTTTCTTTGGAAAAAGAAGGGAAGAGAGGTGTACAGACAACTCATAGTATTGTTTTACTTATTAAAGTACTTGCAGTCATTAATAATATTGATAAATAGTTTCTATTCATGTTGAAATAGTGGAAATGGAACAACACCTCAAAATTGTATACTATGCTATTGGGTATTTTTCAGCACTTCTCAGGAGCTGTTTTAGAACAAGATTGTTTTTGGTAGAGGAGGACAGCAAAAATGCATGGTGACCCAATTGTACTTTTGCATAAATGTCAGTCTTAAAGTGGATTTTCACTTTTCAAGTATCAGTCGACTTCTCATACCAAAGATAGCCCTGGTTAGAACATGTCACCTTTTTAAATTCAAGGTTGCTCCCTACACTGCTGTTGACTTTTGTGGTTGTAGGGGAAATGGGTTTGAGTCATGAAGAACCGTGTTAACCAAGTTAGTGGGAAGGGGAAGGAAAGTGCTTTTCCCCACGTTTCCAGTGTGACTTTTTTCTCTTAAAAAAAAAAAAACACCTGGTAGGACAGTGTTTTCTTTTCAGCATAGTGTTTTGAGTCTGAATCAAAGCAAAAACTCTGAATAATAGAGTTGGGTTATCAGCTTCATGTAAATACTGCAAAAAACAAGGATTAGTTTATTAGATTTCAGGGCTGCATTTTAAATTCAGGTGAAATGAATGATACACTCTATACAGAGAGTGATCTACCTAGTCTGTCTTGCAACACTAACAGTAAAGCAATAAATGTGTTTTTTTCCAGCAAATATTCTGGTTTCTTATGATTAGCAGTTACCAGTGATTTTAAGTGTTTCTGTAGAACTCAGCTCCTGACACATTTGGTCACTCTTATTACTTCTATTTGGTAGCTCTTCATTTTCAGAAATAGTCTCTCCTTGCTGCTTGTGTTGTGCTCGTTTTAGATCATCTTGGGCTTGCAACCAAATATTCAGATCTATCGCCATTCTTCTAATTTATCAGTTGTTTCTGGATTTTTGACACTTTTGACACTGTCCTGCATGACATCCTGGTCTCAAAATTGGAAGGTTATGGATTTGACGGATGGACCACTCAGTGGATAGGGAATTGACTGGAGGGTCGCACTCAGAAAGTAGTGATCAATTGCTCAATGTCCAAATGGAAAACAGTGATGAGTGGCATTCCTCAGGGTTCAGTACCAGGACCAGTGCTGTTTAACATCTTTGTCAGCAACATGGACTGTGGACACCACGGACACCAAGCTGTGTGGTGTGGTTGACACACTGGAGGGAAGGGAGGCCATTCAGAGGGACCTTGACAGGCTTGAGAGGTGGGCCCATGCCAACCTCATGAAGTTCAACAAGGCCAAGTGCAAGGTCCTGCACCTGGGCTAGGGCAATTCCAAGCACAAATACAGGCTGGGTCAAGAATGGATTGAGAGGTTGGATGGGACTTTGAGCAACCTGATCTAGTGGAAGGTGTCCCTGCCCATGCAAGGGGGTTGGAACTAGATGATCTTTAAGGTCGCTTCCAACCCAAACCATTTATGGTTCTATGATTTAAAGGAGAGGATATGTTTTAAGTTTGGGGTTTTTTTAAGAGGGCTAAGAGTCTGATACTTTTGTTCTTACTGTTAACCTGCCCTTATGAGATAGCACTCAGCTTTTGGTGATGCGGGTGAGTTTACTATTAGGCAAGTCCTGAAATTAGAATCTTGAAAAGATATGGTAGCGTTGCCCATCAATACCAGGAATATTTTTAAAATTTAAGAGAATTTTACGTGAATCTCAAATGTTCAGTTACAGTTCAGTGGAGGCCTGTTGATTGCACTTTGGGACCTGTAGTTTGGACATTTTTTATATGGTTCATTTTTAGGAATCTGTGGAATATTTTTCAGAATTGAAGTTTTGTCACAACTGCATGCATTGTTTACTTGCAGGTGTAACTTTTAAGTGGTAATTTTATTCTCACAGGAGACTGATACCAGGAAATGAAAAGTTTTTCAGACTCTGTGTCTCACTTCTTTGTCCTGTAATTTCTTGGCAGCGAGCTGACTTAGTTTTCCACACAGCCTTTTTTCCATAAGATATATATTTAGAAATCTCTTGTCCTGTCATGCAACCCTTTCTGTTTCCTTCCATTGTGTCCTGTGTCATCTTCAGCTCTGTGTTGTATTGTGCTTCACACTTCATTTTCTCAACGTGTTAGATTGACTTTTTGGGTTTTGCTGTGTATCAGGCTGGTTGTACCTTTGTAGGGACTGCTCACTTTTCATAAGTGTTTAATGACTGACAACATAACTAGGGAGTTAGTTCACTTCTGAAAACTGAGCCATGCTGAGTCTGTAAGACAGATGGGCAGTGGACTCATTGGTGTCTCGCTGTCCAGGTCTCTGGCACGAAAGTCCTAAAAGTGGAACCAAAACGTCTGTAATAAGGTCAGCAGTGAAGTCATCTTGCTTTCAAGATATGCTTTGGGATTGAAAGTATGGTACACGTGGATCAGAAACACTTTGAAAATCTCTTCAAGTTCCTCCTGTCAGGTCTTGATTCCATGTGCTCTGCAGAAGACAGCAGCAAAATTTACCCAAGAAAAAGGTGGTTATGTAGAATACTGTATCCTTTCCCAAGCTGCCACCTTGTTAAGTGATAAAAAAAAAAAAAAATTGTGTAGTTGTAAGGGTAACAAGTTTTTGTTGTGTCCATGGAAGGCTTATATGGCCAGTCGTATATGGCCACTTTCCTATTAAGTATGCAGAGTGAAAGAGAACTAGTTAATGTTAATAAAATTAATGGTGACGATTCATTCTGCATGTTTTGTGGTGCTATGTTAAAAAGACAGAACATCCTACCTTCGCAGGGTGAAAAGTCATGTATAGCAATAGACAACACAGGAGTTTCTCTCCGGTCATCAAGCTGAGACTCTGCAGCTGAGGCATGAATCTGTGCAGGTTTTTCTGGCTTGCCAGCAGTTCAGCTTTCCTAGCACATGGCTCTTTTGGCCTTGAAGTATAGGCCATAGGTTCTTTTCTATTTTTAACATTGAAGGAGGGTGTGGAGATGTTCACTGGACTGGGGCTGTTCATGTACCCTGAGAATTCACATAAGCCTTTATTGTGATGGTGATATTAAAAATGCCAGCAGAGAGTAATGCTGTATTTTTTGCTGAGCAGAAATGTCAGTGCTAACTCACTGATTATTTCTTAGCTGTACCGATGGGAATGAAAGCTTTGCCTGAGAAAGGTTTCATTTTCATCTTTTTATCTATCTAGTATTATGTGAAATCAGAAGTGAAGGAAGTTCTGCCCTGATTATAGAGTTTTTATACCACTACAGTTTATCAGTTTTGAACATGGTACATTTAAGATAGAAGATCTCTTATATAATAAACACAGTTTACATGTTTCAGAAGCTACTATGTTAGTGGAAATAAGATACACTGATGTTACAAAATTGTTATTGAGATAATGATGCCTAACATAATAGGATTAACATACTTTAAATGTGTTGATTTTTATATTGGTAGTTATGATATCCCTTAATATATGTAGATTAATGCTTAAAGTGACATATACGTACTTGCTTTGTAATCTAAAATAGAAATACAGATATTAATTAGGAATATGAACTCTTGTGACTAGAATTACAATTTTGCATCATAAGTTGAAGTAATATTTACTACTATTAGAAAATATCTATCCACATCAGTTAAAGCTGTATTTATGGAGAGTTCAGTGAAGTATTATTTGAAGCTGTGACCCTCTATCATTGAAGTCCAGTTTGATGTTTATGTATGTTTTACAAATAAAAGAAGAAAGTTTATAGGGCATCAGTGAGTGGAATGATTAGCTATGAGTAACTGGGTGGTTCTTGCGTGCTGATATAGTCTTGGCTTTTGGATCAGTGATTAAACTGAGCATCTCACGCACAATGCCTGTTTATGTTGTGGGATCTGTCCTGGGCTCTGTTCTAGTTTTGTTGTAATTGAGTTAATGTAATAGAAATAATTGTTAATTTTTCTCTGGTTCTGGCTTTAATTGCATGGCAGAGTAAGTCTGTGTGTGGTGTGTCCACAGCATGTGCCTGGCTCTCTGCTGTTATGTTTTAAGAATTGCAGTTGATGACTGAGTGTTGCAAACAGATTTCTTGATAGTGCTAGGTATTTGTGTGTTTTCTGTGCTTTGCCATTGATTCAGCAAAGTTGTGGAAACACCCTCTTAACTCTTTTTTATGTAGTATTCATTGTTTTCTTCAAAACTAATTTTAAATTACTTATTTAAACCAATAAATGACTTCAACTTAAGTTTTCCATCTCTAGGAGGCTGAACCTAAGACACAATTTCAGGCTCACTGCCAGCCTAGGTTGTTTTGTTTTTTTTCTCCTGGACCTTTCAGGCTGCTGTAGTCTGCATCTTAAATAATTCTCAAAAGTACCAAACAATGAGTATTACTCAGAAGTCTCCAGGAAGTACGCACATCTTTTTTTTTTTAGCCTGTAAGCAAAGTCAAAATTGGGGAAAACTTGAACTGTTCCAGGAAACAGGCCTCCCTTTTTGCTGGTAACCTCATTCTTTGAATGTGCTTTCCAAATGTGCTCCACCACTTCAAGTAATTTTGTCAAGCCTTATTTAAGTTTGAGTCTGGTTTCTGCCATTCGTCATCAATACACTCTACAGAGTGGGGCCTGATTTTTTTGGGCTGTGATAATGCAAGCCAGGACTAATGGGAACATACCAGGTTTTAATTAGCACAAAAGAGTATCTAAGCTAGAGCTTTGGCTGTGTTAAATCCATTTATGAACATCTTTGGCTCAGTCAGGGTTATGACAACCATTTCATGAAATGTAGCACCATTTTCCTTTAGATGAGCGACATGAAGAAAAATGTGAAAACATTCAAGTCTAAGCTTTCTAGCTGAACCTGTTCTCTGCATACGCCCTCCATCTGACTTGAAGCAGAGGTTGGAAGAAAATCTTCCAGTGAAATCTGCTGGATTTTTCGTTCAGCTGTTGGAGCTGAGTTTGGACTGTGAATTTTCTTAAATGTTATCACATATGCTGGTAAACCTGTGTTACTGGTTTGTTACTGTTGGTGTTAAGGTGTTTGTTGCCGTATGCCATCAAACCCAGGGGTGCCTGCATATTTAGTTTGTTCGTCATTATTGTTGTCACAGGAACAGAATTTTTTTAAAAGCGAATCTAAGCTAACAAGACTTAAGACTTGATTCTGCTAAGTGCAAGTTTGTAAGACTGAAAGGAAAGATGAATTTGATCAGCTGTTTTAGTGAAAGCAACTTAAGATCTGATCCATTATCAGTCACTGAATTAAATTCACAGTTCTCTTGAGGGTTGTCAAGAATCACAGAGTAGTTCAGGTTGAAAGGAGTGTCTGGAGAGCATCTAGTCCACCCTTCTGCTCAGAGCAAGTCCAACTAGGTAAGGTTGCTAAGGGCAACTCCTGTTGAATTGTGAATACTCCAAGGGCTGAGACTCCACAGACTCTCGGCCCTGCATTCTGGTATTTGGCCAGCCTCATAATTAAAATAGTTTTGCCTTGTAAGTGATTAGAATTTCCTGTGTTGCAACCTTACCTCTTGTCCTGTTCCTCTGAAAGAAGAATGTGGCTGCCTCTTCTCTGTACCCTCTTGTTCGGTAGTTGGAGGCAGCAGTAAGGTCTCCCCTGAACGGTATTTTCTTAAGCCTGAACTAACCCAATCAACATCATACCAATGCATTTAAACATCCTTGTTTATTCAAATGTTAGATGCTCATCTGTTCTTGAAAATTTGTTTAAACAAAGTTGAAACCTTGGTTTTAAATAATTTTTTTTCTTGCTCTGTGCTTTCTTCTCAGGCTGTTCACAGTCTTTTATCCAATGCTTGTATGAGGATGCAAAATTTTTCAGAAAATCCAGTATACCGTGCATCTTCCTTTGCTCTTCAGTATTTACATTCGTGCAGCAGCAAAATCATCATTGCTAGTGGTGATGTTCACTTCTTACCTTTTAAATTCTTTTTGATCACTTGTCTTGAAGTTTCCCACGTTAAACTGTGATGTTACTTTTTTTTTTAAAATGAAAGCTGGTGCCTCTTAGAAGTCAAACACTAATGGTAGAGGATGCAGTCAATTAAATACATTCTTGCAAGCTGGAGTGTGAGCTTGAATCTTTGTATTTAAGAGGCAGCATTTCACTGAAGCAGTAGTCTATCCTGTTCATAACAGGAGTGTTCAAGATTGAAACATGAAAGGATCAATTCCTGCTTCCTGGAGTTGTGTAGGTTTGATTGTAGTGTGGTGATGTGATGCGAGCTACTTGTAACTGTGGATCCCCTCTGAAGGAATTTGTGTTCCCTTGGCTGTACAGAAGACCTGAACTGAGGCAGGTAGTGAGGCAAAACTTAAGAGTTCAGCGTTTATAATTTTCTTATCTTGGCTAGTGGTTGAACTAGTTTTGAAAGGAGTAATTCAGCTAAGTGCTTTTTGAGAGCGCTTACTGATGCTTTAGGCCACAAAAAGCACTTCTTGCAAACTATGTACATGTGAGAACTGCTGATGCCTAAGTTAGGGGCTTGTCTCAGTTTAGCAGAAAGATTAGTCTTGTAGGATACCCAAGCTAGCTGAGTGTTAAGGAAGATGGAGCATGTTGAGCAGAGCTTCCGCAGGATTGTGGCCTCATGTTTAGGACCTCTTTCTTCAAAGAAAGACCTGAGTGACTATGCTTAATAGGCTTTCTGCATCCCTTCCCCCTCCCCAAATGTATTCGGGATGTTTAATGTCTCTCTGAGTCTGTCTCTTCTCTTTGTAAATTGGAGTGGTTATGAATCATCCAGTTTCCTGCTGCAAATAAAGCAGAAAAATCCGGAAGTAATTGTGTGCCTAGCATTAACACAGCTTTGTGTGGAGGAAGCACAGCAACATTAGCAGTCAGAAGTGATGTATGGAACCCTTACAAATACTGCTGTTAGGTGTTCCAAACAGTAAAAATACTTTCTGCAGCTGTTTAGATGGCTGTGGCTTAAGCTTTTATCAGCATTGTGTTCAGGCAAAAGGGGGGCATGAAAATCTATAGTGGTTCACTAATCAGATAATATTCTGTTCTTACCCCTCCTTAAGGATAGTTTTGATAGTAAGAGGGGCTGCAGATGAAGGCAGACATGATGAAATCTTGCAGCTCTTGCTACTGATAGTGTTGTCAAGAGGGGGAGAAAATGTCTGGAAGACCACAGCCATGGTCTCAAGAGTAGCAACTGGAAGAAGTTTAGGGGGTGTTGCTGTGCTGATCACAGAGCTGGAACAAATTAACTGTGGATGTAAGAAGGGCACTTAATGCCCCAGAAGTATCTGTGGCAGTGCTGTGTGTTAGGTGTGGGAGAGTCTGCACAGCTTTATTTTGTTGTTAGGGTAGTGCTTAGACTTCATCCGTGTCCCATGAGACATGCTTTATACTAGACGCTACATGCACATATCTGCAGTATAAGGAAAACCAAATGACACTGAGTATTAGCCTGCAAATTGGCTGAAATAAGAGTATACTACTGTTAAAAACATTAAAAGAGCATTTTTACTTAGACCCCCCCCCTTAAAATTCATACTGCTTTCTTATTCTCTGCTTGGTGAATGTTGGAGGGATTGGGGTGTTTCTGAAACTCTGTCCTCCTCACTGAGGAGAGTCTAAGCTCCTGTCAAGAGGAGTGAAATAAGCTGAGTGACAGTGGGGACAATTTCTGTTTTGGCAAGTTGTACAGTATATGATACACAACAGTGGGTATTAATAATATGTACTTAATGAACAATGTATAATAATCTTACAGACAATTGATGCTCATCTGTTTTAACCATATGGGGGCACCATATTTATATAGAAACCAAATGAGATAGTACTATCACCTTGAATTCTAGTTTTATTTCTTCTGTCATTTTTGGTTTATTCCTTCTTATGATGAATGTTCTCTTTGAATTTCAGAGTAACTGGTCTGGAAGCTCCCATGATTCGGTTCAATCAAGAAGAGTGGTCATTTCTCACAACATGGATAAAGCACTGAAAGAAGGTGAGTCTTGGACAAAGGTGCATTAGACTTTGAATATCTTTTGTCCTCTTAGCAGAACATGATTGCATGATATTCCAGGATTTTAGACTATGACCCTGGTTTCTTCCTTGGTATAAAATAAAAGTGCAAGGTCTTATTAGAGATCTACTGTAGTAAGTAATCCGATGTTGTTTTTGCAATGTAACTGATACCGTGTCATTTTAGTGGCTGTTTTTAACAGAAATAGATTACATTAGAATCTGTAATATTTGTGCATAAAGCAAAAGGGTAGCATTTCAAAGACTCTTGGGTTCTGCTGAACTGATAAATCCTGTAGGCTCTTGCAAATGGTCTTCACATTAGTGCAATTCTTGCCATGAAAACTGAATCTAAAATCAGTATTTGTATTTCTGACAGATACAGACTATGGAATCTGTGGATCATAAGTACAGTCACTGGGCTTTAGATTGTAAAATGTGGACTATGACCATATGAATGTAAAATATCTTCTTTGCAATTCTTTAAAATAGAGAGTAACTACTACTGCAGATATTTTTTCAGCTGACTGCTGGTAATACAAAATGTTGTAGAACTTGGGATTGTGTCAGAGTTTGAAGCAAAAAGTTTTTGCCTTGTTACTTCAAAGATTATGCTGGGTTGGAGCTTAAAGGTGGTTATGGGGAAAAACCTAGCTTATAAATTGAAAGAAGAAAACACGGAGTTGTGTACTGTCACTTTTAAAATATGTTTATAAAACTTTATGCCATTTCAGTCTTTCATAAATATTTATCTAATTTTGAATATTTTTTTCCTTTAAGTTTTCTTTGCAGCACTGTTTTTTCTTTTTTCATATCTGGAGACTATATTTTAAAATTAATATTGCTTTAAACTGGTTAGTTATCTTATGAAAAATTCTTGGGATGTGTGGTGTTTTTAAAGCTATTTTAATGAATAGCTGTTAGCAGGATACAAAAAATAAAATCCGATCACTTTACCTACTATGTCATGTTTCTGTGAACTACTATAACATATCATAATTCACCTGGATTCAGTCAGATTATAGGATTTCTGATTATGTGAAAAGAATAGTAGCATCTAAACATTACATGTATAAAACAATGACAGACAAGTTATTTGCTGTATTCTCTCACGTGCATACTTTACATTTTGGATACCTGCACTGGAATTGAAAAGAAGCCTTGTCATAATCACCACAGAATCAGAGGTAGTGTGGTTATCTGGAGAGAGACAACAGGTGTTGTGGAATACTTTGGAAAGACTGATGTGTTACACTTCCCTCCTGTTACTTGCACATAGGAGTGACTCA
Organism: Hemiprocne comata; assembly: GCA_020745705.1. Taxonomy (NCBI): domain Eukaryota; kingdom Metazoa; phylum Chordata; class Aves; order Apodiformes; family Apodidae; genus Hemiprocne; species Hemiprocne comata. The sequence continues at coordinate 35,196,140 of CM036589.1, read as the reverse complement.
TGTTGCTGGAAAAAATTTAGCAGCTGTCTTCATCTAAGGTGAATTGGTTGGGGCTTTGAGCAACCTGGTCTAGTGAGAGGTGTCCCTGCCCGTGTATGGGGGTTGGAACTAGGTGATCTTTAAGATCCAACCCAAGCCATTCTAGGATCCTGTGATTTATCCTGCAGATCATTCAGTTGAATGCATTAGTCCATCTGTACTCAGTAAGGTTGAAAGTAAGTTACCAATATTTAAGTGATTCATTTTGCAGAGTTGAGGATCTTCTGTTGTGACAGCTTACTTGCCTTTCTGCTGTTTCTTTTCAGAGCAGCTTTTACCCTCCATTCTCACTCTGAATTTTGGAAAGCAAACTTGTCAGATTTGGTTGTATTTCTTCCAGGCCTAAGTGACTAACAAAGCCAGCTTCTCAGATAGGCAGTTTGACAAGGATGAGACTATACTTTTCACTCTACCACATGTAGAATTTAGCAAGCTGTTTGGTTTTGGAAGGTGTCTGAGTCAACTTAAGTTTGAGATGCTGAATGAGTCCCAAAAAGAAACATTTTACGTTTCTATTAGAATGAAATGATCAGTCTGTCTGAAAATAGGACACATTCATTGCCCTGTGGCAGTTCTGAAATTTGTAGTTGTCTTGATATGAATGCTTTTTTTTCACAAGTTCATGGTTAAATAAAACTTTATTATTAATGGTAAAAAAATACTGTCTGTATTTCTGTGTCCTTAAGAGCCATATTTTAATCCTAATCAATGTTACATCGATGAGAATTAGAGTATTAACAGGAATTTTTGCCAACTTCTTGCTGTCTGGATTGAAAATGCTGTTCAACAAAATGCTTAAGTCTCATTCATTTTGTTATGAGACTTTAAATTGTCTTGAGGTTTTAATCCTGGGGACCAGTTCAGACTTCTACTGCCACTTGAGGTTTTAACAGGTTTTAACAGTTAATGGAGTTTTCAGTGTTTTTTTTTTAAACATTTTATTTCTCTCTACATTAACTTATGTATGCAAGGAAAGCATTTTCAGAGGAGCCAGAATCACCTAATTTCAGAAATGCTATTGCCTGTTATGAAGAGACAGCCCATTGGTTAACAGTGTTAGTTCCTAACTGTCTTGTACCCCTCAAGAATTGCCTGTTGGCTGTTACTCAGTCATGCCATGCTTTTGCTAGGATTACAGCCAGTCTGTGTGGACTTCCCCTCTGGATTTAGAGCAGCTCTCCTTTGCTGGCACTGTTCCCTGAGGTTCTGTGGTATGTCTTGCCTCATAGGCTGTCACTTGCTTTACTGCATTTTTCTTGATGTTCTTGTTATAGTCTGTTAATATAGTTGGAAGGATAGATACCACTGATCATCCTTACTTCTAATTGAAGGAGTCATGCGTGTTTCCATTTCAACCATCAAACTTGTTACAGTACCCTTAAAAACGTTATGATGCTTAGGAAAATAGTTGCCCATGTCTTGGATAGCTTCTCTTGCCAAAGCCACTGTAGCAGAGTTGTTTGGAATTTTCTTTCTACAGTGTTGGGCACTAAACGCCACCAAGAAGGACCTTCTGTTTACATTGGTTTATGTCTTAGTTCTCGACTTCATTCCTATCTCCCATTGACAACAGAGTAGTATAAACGGACGTTACTTCAGAGTGCCACTTCATTGTTAATTATAGGATACTTGCATAAGCTGTAGGTACAAGGTGAGGGAAAGCTGTGAATTAGCCCTGCTGCTGTGTGGGGTGTTCTATGACATCTAAGTGCATGAAATCAGAATGTTATAAAAAGATTTTCCTTCTTGAACATCACAGGGAGAGAGGGCCTTTGGTTTTAAACCTGAGTCCTTTTTACAGCCAGTAGTACTTGAGTGACTAACACCGAAATGTGTTTGTTCAGGATTTTTTATGTCTTTTCTTGGTAGATTAATTTGATTCCTGTTTGCCCTTCATTTATTTTGCACAAAGAAAAGATGATTCACTCTCACAAATACCTTTATCACAGAATCACAGAATTGTTTGGGTTAGAAGGGACCTCCAGAGATCATCTAGTCCAACTCCCCTGCTAAAGCAGGATCCTCTAGAGCACATTACTCAGGACTGCATACAGGCAGGTCCTGAATATCTCTGGAGAAGGAGACTCCACAACCTTCCTGGCAGCCTGTTCCAGTGCTTTGTCACCCTCATAGTAAAGAAGTTTTTCCTTGTATTTAAATGGAGCTTCCTGTGTTCCAGCTTGTGCCTGTTGCCTCTCGTCCTGTCACTGGGAACTAATGAAAAGAGTCTGGCTCCATCCTCTTTGCACCCACCCTTTAGATATTATAGGCATTAATAAGGTCTCCTCTCAGTCTTGTCTTCTCCAGGCTAAAGAATCCCAGCTCTCTCAATCTTTCCTCCTAAGAGAGATGCTCCAATCTCCCAATCATCTTCATTGCCCTCTACTGGACTCTGTCTAGTAGTTCCCTGTCTCTCTTGAACTAGGAACCCCAGAACTGGACACAGTATTCCAGATGTGGCCCCACCAGGGCAGAGTAGGAGAGAAGGACCTCCCTCAACCTACTGGCCACACTCTTCCTTATGCACCCCAGGATTCCATTGGCCTTCGTGGCAGCAAGGGCACATTGCTGACTCATGGATAACTTACTATCTACCAGGACTCCCAGATCCTTCTCCTCAGAACTGCTTTCCAGCAGGTCCACCCCTAACCTATATTGGTTTAGCCTTTTAATGCTTCCTGTATCTCGTAACTTCATGTTTACAGCCCATATCATATGTTAGCTTAGGAATATTCCTCTTAAGAGACACTGTGCTCAGACAGACTCATGCTACTGTTGCACACTGTACTGTTTGGGCTGAGAGTTGTAGCTATCAGTAGATTTTGGTCTCCCAGGAACTGAATTTCTTCTTCTGTTTTTATTGACCCATATCCCCTGATCTTTTAGTTAGTATTCAAAATCAGTCTTTGTCTGTACTGCTTTTGTAGTGCCAGGCAGGTGTGTCTCCACATTACTTACCTGCTTTACTGAATCATTTATGAGTGAGTAAAAAGTGGCACAGGCCATAGCACAAATCCCAACAGAACTCCACTAGTGAAGTTTTCTGTGAAAACTGACTATTTATAAATTTCCTGTGTTTCTTAGCTCTTAAAATATTTCATGCCAGAGCCATCTCTTTTCTCATAGTGGCTTATCTTCCTTCCACTCTGTGTTGAGGTGATCTTGTTGAAAATATTTTGGGACTTTAGATTGTACTTGTGGATCAGATCTTGTCTGTCTGTGTTCTTGTTGACTCCTTAGAAGAACTCTGTTAGGTAAGGCAGGACTTCCCTTTACAGAAGGAGCTTTTTCCCAATCAATCTCATTTCCCAACTTAAGATCCACACGTTGACATTTAGGAAAAAAAAAATGTAGTAGCTCTGTTTGAAAAGCTGTTGGTTTTTTTTCCTGAAGCTGTCAAAAAATGGGATGTTTGGGTACAAAATGTGAGCAAGACTTAATTTGAATTCATGTTCTCTCTGCTGCTGGGTTTCAAACACTTGGAGCAAAGAGTTCTTGGCAAAGATTACATGGGCAAAACTATTTGAACAAAAATTTGTCTGATTTTTTTAAATGCATTTCCTAGCTCTTTTTAACAAATTTTTTTCTCTATAGATTTGAAAAGTTGTGTTTTTTTTCTGCAGAGTCATAATAATTATTAAAGAAGCAAATATCAAGAAAATTTTAATAAAACAAACAGTGTGGAATGGGAGACTGTTGGGGTAATGGTCTCTTTCACACAGGGGCTGTACATCCATGCACAACGATAACATCTAGTCTGTTAAAGAAACATGTCAGTTTCATGGAGTTTGAATAATATTGTAAAATGCAAGTAAACCAAGGAATGCTGGTGTTTTTCTAAGCTCAAACTTTAACAAGAGAACTGAAATCTAGAAATCAGTATGTCTAGTGTCAGAGGCAGGTTCCCAGTCATTGAAATCTGGGCATTTACACAGCATTTTGCCAGCCTCTAACACCATGGTCTAAACAAAGATTTAGTGGGAATGAGAAACTTCAATAAATAAAGATAATGTTTAATATAAAACCTCTTAATCTTATTTTGCATTCTATAGCTAAAATGTAATAAAATCTAAAACACAGTAAGTGAATAAGGTCCTTTATCTCTTAAAATTAAAAAAATAATGTCTTGGAAATCACAGAGTTACACATTCAGATTATTTATTAGTGATATTTAGGGAGCTAAATATAGGAGCTTTAATATTTCAATTTGATTTTTGAGGATGAAGATAAGGTGAGGTTTTGCCTCCTTTTTTTTTTTTTCCTGAATTGGCTTTTGGAAGAGGGGAAAAAATATTAGCTGTAACAACTAACTAAACATTTAACATTTACTTCTATAGAATAGATATTTGCCTAGGTATTAACAGTGGTGTAGTCTGTCATTTTTTTTTTTCATTAAATTGTTATTGAAAATATTTTTCTTCAAGTATAGCTTACAATTACTATATCACGCATGTCAAGTATGGTGTTGTAGCACAGCATTATAATAACAGTTCTTGGCTGTTCGGTGGCTTCCTGATGCAGAATCTTAACACAATTGATATTAATACTGCATTTCTGTTTTGCAGATTGTGGTGCTTGGTGTTGTAGAGTAACTGAAGTCAGGGGTGTAGCTATACATTTGGATTTTACTGTAACTTAATGTAAATAGTTCTGGTCTCTCCAGTGATTTCTCGAAAGATTATGTACTTCTTGTTTGACACTTGGAAGTCTGTGTATGCATTTGCATAGAGAGAGTATTTCAGGTATTATTTTAACGATGCTTTGAGAAAATGGGTAGGCATTTAGTCCTTGTTACTCATATTTCTATGTTACTTTGAATGAAGTTGGGTGATCAATCTTAGCAGCATAAAAACTGTCTAACATGAAGCGCTGCAAATTGCAGGTTTAAAGCCAGTCTGACCAACTGGCTCTTGTGGTGCCACCAAACCTCTGAACAATTGAATGTGGAGGAAGGGATAGCAGTTACTGTAGACCTGTGTGGGGTTAGTAAAGGAAGGAAGGATCTAGAAGGGTGTCCTCACTAACCTCCACACAAGCTTCTGACTCTCTACTCCTAACATTCTCTTGCGGTCTTTAAAAAGAGTAATTGAAGAGGCTCAACTTCATGTTCACATGAGAATGACTTGTAATCAGTTTCTTCAGGTCTTCTGAAGTAATTTAGAAAACCCAGTAGAAGTTTGCATAGTTTTGCACCAGACTCATTGCTCTCACTGTATCTGATTCGATCAGAGGAAATTTTTGTTTGTAGTGGCTGAGTTAGTAAGGTATTGTTCTGCTCTTCTTTTTATTCTTTTCTTGACTTCTAACCAGTTGTCTCTGATGTTTTAGGGAACATGCACTGTAAAAATGAGAGTAGATGCATGAGCAGATTTCTCCTCTGAAGGAAGCAAGCTGCTCTCTGTAAAATTCTTACTTTTGTTTTCTGTATTTCTTTAAGAGTGCTGAAGGAGGCACCAGCTGCATCAGCAGGCAAGAAACTAAAGCAGCAACAGCACATCATGGTCAGGATGATGTACAGATGAGGCAGTGCTTTATCCCAGCACAGACTGCTGTTAGTGGCTGTGGCTGATGTCCTTTTGAATTTTTTTTTTTTTTTTTAAACAATGTTCAAAAAACTGGCTCATTGCTTCTCTGGGCATACACTCCGGGCTCTAAAATACCCCAAATTTTATATAGAATAGCAGTGTTAAACTGTTGTGATAAAGGAAGGGTAACAAGGCTCAGAGGTGACAGGGAAATTATAGAAAGGGTGTAAAGGAAGAGAGTTATCAAAGGTAGGTGCAGGAAAATATGGTTTAAAGTGGGGCAGGTAATACATTTAAAGTGTTGAAACTGGCAGAAAGAAAAACAAGTGAAGTATTTCATACTTACATGACTTAATTTTTGGTGATGATTGCTGATCTTTTGTCTTTACTTGGATATTGCCACTAGATTTCAGGATTCTTTCATGTTGATACACCTAGATGAAGAACTGTACCATCACCTTCCTGTGTCTGAGCAGGAGTCATGGAATCATACAATCATAGAACAGTTAAGGTTGGAAGGGACCTTAAAGATCATCTGGTTCCAACCTCCCTGCTATGAGCAGGGATGCCTCACACTAGAACAGGTTGCACAAGGCCTCATCCAACCTGGCCTTAAACACCTCCAGGGAGGGGGGCTTCCACCACCTCCCTGGGCAACCTATTCCAGCACATTACTACCCTCCTGGTGAAGAATTTCTTCTTGATGTCTAACCTAAATCTACCCTTTTTCAGTTTAAAACCATTACCCCTATGTCCTATGTGAAAAGCCCCTCCCCAGCTTTCCTGTAGGCTCATTCAGGTACTGGAAGGCCCCTATAAGGTCTCCCCAAAGACTTCTCTTCTCCAGGCTGAACAGCCCCAACTCTCTCTCAGCCTGTCTTCATAGCAGAGGTGCTCTGGCCCTTTGGTCATCTTTGTGGCCCTTCTCTGGACCCTCTCCAACAGCTCCATGTCTTTCCTGTGCTGAGGGCTCCAGAGCTGTACACAGTACTCCAGGTGCAGTCTCACCAGAGCACAGCAGAGGGGCAGAATCACCTCCCTGGCCCTGCTGGCCACACTTCTTTTGATGCAGCCCTCTGGGCTGCAAGCACACACTGGTGGCTCCTGTCGAGCTTCTCATCTACTACCACCCTCAAGTTCTTTTCCTTGGGACTGCTCTCTAGCCATTCTCCCCCCCAGCCTGTATTTGTGCCTGGGGTTGCACCGACCAAGTGAAGGACCTTGCACTTGGCAGTGTTGAACTTCATGAGGTTGGTACTGGCCCACCTCTCCAGCCTGTCAGGGTCCCTCTGGATGGCATCCCTTCCCTCTAGGGTCTCAACTACTCCACACAGCTTGATGTCATCAACAAACTTGCTGAAAATACACTCAATCCCACTGTCCATGTCTCCAACAAAGATGTTGAACAGCACTGGTCCCAATATTGACCCCTGAGGAACACCACTCCTCACTTGCCTCCACTTGAACACTGAGCCATTGACCACAACTCTCTGGGTGTGGCCATCCAGCCAATTTCTTACCCATGTTGGCTGTCACCAATTAACTCCCTATTTTTCACATGCCTTAGCAGATTTTCCAGGAGGATCTGTTCCATGATCTTGCTGGGCACAGAGCTGAGACTGAGTGGCCTGTAGTTCTCTAGCCCAAAAATAGGGGCTATGTTACCTTTTTCCCAATAGGCAGGAACCTCAGCAGGTCGCTGTGACCTCTCAAATGTGATGGACAGAGGCTTAGCAACTGCATCCGCCAGCTCCCACAGGACCCGTGGATGGATCCCATCAGATCCTATAGACTTGTGCACCTTCATGTTCTTTAGATGGTCACAAACCTGTTCTTCTACAGTGTGGGATGCTGCATTCTCCCAGTCCCTGCTTTCGCCTGCTGTGGCCTTTGTGATGTGGCTGGAGCACTTATTTGCCAGAGAAGACTGATGCAAAACAGTTAGAAATTAAAGGGTTGGTAGTAACAGATTTGTGTTCTGAAAGATAATATTGTCTGAAGAGTCTGAGATACAAGTTTTACTCTTGTACTCTTGTTTGTAGAATTCTGTCCAATAGATACCTGTAGGAGCCACCACTCTATACCATGACTTGGCTTCTTAGGCAAAATGTGCTGAAGGAATATGCTACTTTGCACCCTTGTGTTCATTTTAGGGTAGAGAGACTAAGAAAATCTGAAAAAGTCGGTCATTGTCTGCCAGTGATGATCATAAAAAATACTACAATACAGTGTGTTTTGAAGGCGCTTGAGAAATTATAGGTAGATGAAAAGGAAGAACCCAGGCTGTAATTGGCTTTCCTCAGCATTTCAAGTATTGTAACAGAAGAGCTACAAAAATAGGTTGTTGCAGAAAGACATGGGGACAGCTGTGGAAAAATAGCTGCTTGAAATGTCTATTGTCATGGGAGACTTGAGATAAGTAATAAACTTCAGTTTTTAAAATGCTCTTTCTAGTTGCTCTTCAATGCATCAAGGGTTTATTCTTCAGCTTGCTTATCAGAAGTCTTTTATAACTGATTTTATCACTTTGTAGTATTTGTGGGTGGCAGTTTTCAATTATATGTGATTTTTTTTCTGTCTTAGAAAAATAATGAAATTGGATGTGTTTCAACTTTGGAAGTTACTATCTTGCAGCGTGGCTCTGCATATTTTTTTTCCTCTCCTGGGTCACAGAAAAGACCGAGAACTTCCTCTGTTTATTTATTGACTGATTGATTGAACTGTTTTTCTCAATAATTAATTTAAAAGCCTTGAAATTTCTTATTTAAAGGCTTTTAACTTCATATTTCAGCATACTCAATTAAGTGACTCAGTTTCTTTCTTTATAGACCTGAGGAAGTTGATTTATGAAGCATTTTACTACAAACTTTTCTCAATTTTGGCTTTTTCTTCTGAAATATTCTTAAGGTGATGTAGGATGAGGTCTGCTGGTATTTCAGGTGGGCAAAAGTACTCAACTAAAGTTGTTCTACTGTGCCATAGTGCCAGGGAGCTTTTTATAGTTTACTCAGCTGCCAAATGAACAACTTCAATCAAAGTGGAAAGTAAGAAATAGCAGAGTCACATGATTACTTTACACCATGGGCTTACCCAGACAAATGAAATCTACTTTTGATACAAAGAGTCTGAAATCAGAATGTTTGGTAAAGAAGCTGCTCAGATTATCAGACGTTAAGACTTATTTTCCCCTTCTTGTTCAGTTATCCCTATGGTCAACAGGAAATCTCTGCTCCTTCTGCCCTTTTTCCCCATCTTGTTGTTAACTGCTAAACGTGTCTCATGTATGGTCCCTGAACATCTCCTGCTCCCTCCTACACCTCCAGGGGCATTTCCTATAGTGAAACATCAGTAAAACTGGCAGCGCACAAATGTTGTCAGAAAGAAAAGCCAGAATGGTGGAAGATGGTGTTGCCATGGGACTTGCAATTACAGTCATCTTGGATTATTGCTGTAGATGTGGTTTGGAATACCTTGTCATCTTTAAAGTTTGTGCTGTCTCAGTAATCTACTTGTTCTTTCTTATCTCTAGCTCTTCTGTAATCCTATAATTTACTTTTGCAGTGTTATTCAGTTTTGCATATGTCTTTTGAAATCCAAAAATCTTACCGCCTCACCTCTTAGCCGTGCCTTTGGAGTAAAGGCTGTTGAACTCAGCTGTAAAGAGGGCTGGTTTCAGTCTGCAACAGCCTAGACACAGTTGGATTAGATTATAGTTCATATAACCAAATCCACTGTTGAGAGACAGGTACTTGTTTGAGGTTTGTGTGTAGCTAGTAACCTGACTGTCTGAGCAAATCCACTTACAGGCTTTGCTTTGCAAAGTGACCTCTAGTTAACCTGCTTGGTGCAGGTTTCTGTAACTTTGTGAACCTTACTTTCTTTGGCAAGAATTTAAAACCGGAAGAGGAAGCTATGAAATCTGTTGTTGAGGAGAAGGGTGGAGGAATATATTTTTCCTATCTTGGCATGCCTTCCCCTTTTGCAGTTTTTGCTATTTATTGTTTTGTTTCTCATTTCAGTGTTTGACTACAGCTATAGAGATTACATCCTGTCCTGGTATGGGCCACTCAGCAGAGATGAAGGGCAGCTGTACCAGCTGCTATCTGAAGACTTCTGGGAGATTGCCAAGCAGCTGCGACAGAGGCTGAGTCACATTGATGTAGTTAAAGTCGTCTGCAATGATGTAGTGAAAACTTTACTCTCACACTTCTGTGACCTTAAAGGAGCCAATGCCAGGTAAAAACAAAACTTCCTATTTCATTGGAGTTTTCTGTGTCTCTCTTTGCTTTCAGATGTGCTAAATCAAAGTAATGAAGACTGTAGGCAACTGATAAAGAAATCAGTTCAAGCGTATTACCAGTTTTAGAGATAAAGCAGGCTTCAGGGCATCTCTAAGACCTATGCAAGAAAACACTTGTCCTCCTTTTCACAGAGTTTGGGTTAACTGCTGTTTCAGTTTAATCCTTAAATCTTTTCCTCAAGGTAGGAGGTGGGCAATGTGAGCAGTTCCTGCAAGTAGTGTGATCCTGCAAGGGAAAAGAAAGAGGCACTGAATGAGTAGTCAACAGGTAAGAAGACAGTTGTTTGCAGTTTTCCCAGAATAGCATGAGGGTTAGTTCCATACAGTTGTCCATTTCTTCTAGCCCTGAGAGGCAATGCCCTGTGGTTTCAGTAAGTGGCCTGTCCTGCAATAGCAAGATTTTTCTACTGGAAATATTGTTGACTGGAATTTCTTTCTCTGTTTTAGGTTATCTTGCTAATTCAATGAATTTTCTTTGGCAAGACTCTTTGTCCACTTAAAAAGGTCAGCTGTCCACTAAATACTAGAGTTTCACACAAATTATAATTGCAAATGCGAGCTCTTAGTCTGTGCAGTTCCCCCATCTGAATGTACAGTTTGTGTAATTGTGCATGGAATTTGGGCTTATCTCTGAAGTTGTTTTATCTAGTTAGATCCCCATATTTTTAACACCCCTTCAGAGAAAAACATCAGCTGTTTTTTGTCAGTAACCAGTCAGTGTGTTGCCACTCACACTTCTTTCTGCTCTGGAGTGGAAGACAAGGTTAATGTATTTGCGGTAGATGCCAGCTTTGTGTAAGCGAATGTGTTGGAAATACTGACAAAAATGCTAATGGGTGGTTACATTCAAGAAATTAAGGTGTATGCACACTACAGTAAATCTTGCATTAGATTCCAGATATTACTTTCTTTCAGCTCTGGAACGTGGTAGAAATCTCTCTTTCAGGTAAAACTCCTAAGTGTGCTCCCTGATTTTTAAGTATTATGCTTGCACATGCCCTTTATTGCAGTAAAGCACTTGCTTTTGGGAAGAACTTGATTTGAACAGTTAAAGGATAAGGATTTTTTTTTTAATGTGAATATTTTCCTGTTTCCTCCTGGGGACATAGAATCTACAGTAACGGAATTATTAATAATTATGAATGCGTATTTTTTATGAGATTCCTTATAGAATATTCAATCACAGAATTATTAATTATTATTAATGCTGATTTTTTTATGAATTTCTATATCTACTGAGAATTTGACCACTTCTTCTAGGTCGTTGTTGGATTGTTATTTCAACTATGTAGAGCTAAAATAAATTATCTTGGGTATTTTCCAATTAACTTCACTTTGGAATGGTAAATGCACCTTAGTCAATGCTGGATAAGGCAGGCTGCATTAACATAGTAATTTTAAAAATCCTGTCAAGAATTAATGTGATATTGGGTTAAAAAAAGCCCAACAAACCCCACAGCTGTACCTGCATTTTTTGTGTAGGTTGAAACCAGACCCATCGACTGTTGTTCACATAGGTGCAAGGCTGTGAATTCACGAGGAAGAAGGTCTGGTTTTAATGATGCTGTATGATGCAAAACATGAAGCATTAGTCTATCCTCATGCTGCTCATATGAACTTGCTCAAAAAGTCCAGGAAGCTTTATTGAAGTTGCACAGGGCTTACATGTTCTAGGCAGATGGAGAGAGGGCTTAAATCCTACATATGTACTATCATTAATCAGTAGAAATGTGACATTGTGCTCATACACTACAGGTTGAATTTGTACTGCCAGGTGATCTGAGCATGCATATAATAAACCTGGAAGCACAGCCAAAGACTGATATTTTTTTCTTTTTAAGGGTGTTTGTGGTTTTAAGAGTAACTTGAGTTTTGTACTAAATTGCCTAGTACAGTGAAGTTTACTGTGCTAGAACCTGCTGACATTCTAAGCTATAGACTGAGAACTACAACATATGTCACTTCTAACTTGGAAGATAGAATTTCTTGGGAAGCCTTCAATTGAGTTCTATATTGCCACAGTTCAAACACAGAAAATTATTCTTCCTAAGGTAGGGAACACAGAGATCATCTTGATCCCTCTGGCTTAACTTAAATCATTGTGAAACTCTGCTTAGTAACAAACAGCTCTAGGTAAATGGCCAGCAGAGGCCATCAGATGAGGAAAAATGCTTCCCTGAATGAGGGAGAGCACGAAAAGAGGAGAGGCCACTTCCACACTGGCCAGTGGGAGACAGGGAATCAGGAAGAAGATGCCTGGCAGTATTAGGGCTTTTTTTATTCTGTCCTCTGGCTTTTTTTAATGATGACTTTTTCCTGTACCTGCCAAGCACTTCCACAGAGAGAAGTAAGGGCAGGCACATTCCTCTAGCCAGGGGCAGAACTGGGCCACACAGAGCTATGGAAGCTGTAAGCAAGACAACTCCCAAATTACTCTTTTTACATGCATTGCTGGGGTGTACCTTGATGTCCAGTTGGGGCTCCTAAGGATCCTGTTACTTTTCAGATACAAAATACATGGCTATTGAGAATATTTTAGACAGGAAACCATGCCATTCCTAATATTCGCTTCATGTACAAATGCAATATGATACTTCCCTGTGCCAAGTGTAGATAGTTTATGAGTTTGAGATATGGAAGCAAAATCAGCTTTGAATTTATTGGTTGAAGCCACTGCTTGTTTCCTCTGTGTTGTACAAAATCAGGAGGACATTTATAAAAGGATTAGCCAAGTTCATCCTGGGGGGTAGAGTGGGTAGTATTTGGCCATTCTTGTTTTATAGCAGGTTTTATCCCTGCATTCCATTGTATCTCATTTAAAGGTTTATCTTTGACTACTTTAAGCAAACTGGATGCTGGCAATGCCATTTTATGTGATCAAGGATGGACAGTGAGCTGAGTAAGGTGGTGTATAGTGCTAGAAACGTTCATTTTGGTATGTGGGTGCAGCATTGTCCATGGTGGAAATAGACTTTCTTGGGGGGAGAGCAGGAGGCAGATATTCCTCTGGATGAAATGCACAGCCAGTGTCATATGGACTTAGCAAAGTGAAAACAAATAGTGAGTGTCTTTCTGTGAAGCTGTCCATATGAAAGGAAGAGGAATTTCCCTGTGGGCTAAGAATAACAACATCAAATATTACTACAGAACTATTAACATTTGATAAATAACATCCTATGCTGGTGGTCTCTAAACTGCAGCATAGGCAAAATGAGATTTAGGCAAATGGGATTTGAAGGTAGCTAATTGCCTCTTCTTGAACCTCATGACAAGCAGGACTTTTTGAACACATCTCAGTGAGAAGAGGTCACAGTAACACAGATTTATTTTATTTTCTCCTAAAGCTTTTGGTTGGGAGTGTCCTCTGTCTTTAACTTATGGCTGAGCCACCTTGATCCCAAAGGTAGAGGAAGAATTGGTTTCTGCAATTATGGATATGGGGTGGTGCAGGCTGCTTCTGGCAAGTTGAGTGCTAAATGACATCTGATGGGGTGCTCAGAAGTGTGTGTACATGTTTGTGCCTGGACTTGCAGCCTAAGTTATGACTTGGCAAAATAGATGTATGGGGGCTGCAGGCTACTCCCAGTGCTGATTCAGAACCCGTATTTAAGGGCTCAGAGCTCTTGGAAAGTGTGAGGAGTGGGGAAGCGTTGTGGGGAAATTGCTGTTTGAGTGATAGTATGGCAAGCAATTTGGGGATTTAAGTTTGTATTGTGTGTGTGTTTTGGTAATATTCCTTTTGATTTCTATGTATTACTGACAGGGCAAGGAAAGAAGACAACTCAATTCCTAATTTTCTTGGCCCTTGTGAACACCTTCGCATGTATAGGATATATTTTTTTGTGATTACAATATGTAGCATAATAAAATAGTAAAAATAAAAGATGCTGCCACCACGAGCTGATCAAAAGCAGATTGATGAAAAGGGAGTTCAAGCACTTGAGACTTACCTTGGTTAATCCTATAGATTGTGTCCAAGTTGTGAGGAGAACTATTAAACACCTCCCACAATTCTTGTTTTTCTTTTATAATTCTGTTTGCCACCCACAAATGAGGAATGCCAAGAACTGCTTATCACACTTAGCCTCTGGAAAGGAGTATCAAGAGCATTAGTGTGAAATTGTAGAGTTTCATTGGAATGGGAGCAGCTGTCTGAAAGTGCTGAGAACAAAATAGTCATGAAATCCAAGGTCTGAGCACATTAATAAAGTTAACTCATGGGTAGCACCAGGTCTAAAGCTCATCATTGCCTTCAAGCTTCAGTGTGGGAAGTTTGGGTTTCCTGTTAATGATCTATGATTCTATGATCGAGTATGTCCTAGATACCGCAATAAGCATTAGGGCCTCCTAGTGCTGATACGGTCATACCACAGCTTGTTAGCCATTCCTACATTCTGTGGGTGTGTTACCAACATGACATGTCAAATGCTATTTCCTGACAGCTGTGGAAATTTTGGTGTTTGCTTTGTCATTTTTTGTTGTTCTTTTTGGGTTTGATGTGGTTTGTTTTCAGAGGGGTTTTTTTAGAAGGTACTTTTTTCAGGTGTATTTATGATGCTGGCTTTTAAAGGTCTAAATTTGTTTCTTAAAAAGTTCAAATCAAGCAGTTTTTGTTCTGCTGCACTGTCAAGAAACCTGGAGATCTGAGGGTGATGTGGGTGAAGAGGTGCAGGCTGCATGTGGTTCTGGTGGTTCTCAGAATCAGTTTAATGAAGGCACGTGGTAAGTTCTGAATGTACTGATGAAAGTTATTTAGAGTGAGTTGCATGTGCACTTCAGCTCACAATTGCACTGATTGAGACTTAAATGTAACAGCAGGACCTTGTCTTGAAAGACTAATTAGAGAAACAGCAAGGCTGCAGGGAACATTTTGTGATATATTTATTTATTTAAAGAGAAGGGACTCTTACATAATTTCCTGTAGAGTTGTTGTATGTTTTCTTACAGATTTTTTTTTTTGATAGGTTTTGGGTTTTTTTGGTTTTTTGGGTTTTTTAATATAATTTATTTGCTTGCTGCATAATTTTAAAGCAGATCTATCTTGTTTGTCATCAATAAGGTCATGCATCTAATCAGTGTGCTTATTTTGGTGTTTCTTCTCCTTGAACCAGTGGTACTGCCGACCCCAAACCTGCAAAGTCCCAAGTTGCATGGACATTGTAAATTATAACTTTGGGATTGGCTTTTAATTTTTTTCCACCCCTTTTAGGACTCATTTTTAAGCTCCTCCATGCTATCATGAGGGTTGAGACTATATAAAAATAAAGACAATGCTTCACGTCAGGAGTATATACCCGATCACAAATAGCAAGAGTCTTTTAATACTCCTGACTATAATGAGTCTTTACAATACAGGGAGCTACCAGATGGTTCTCATTAAAACCGTGGCTATCTAGAGTAGATCCTAGATAAAAAGAGATACTTACATGAGGTCTCTGCATTGGGAAACCTGAAGCCCAGTCACAGGTGATAACCAGTATTACAGAACTCCTGTAGGCCCTGTATTCCTGGGAAATGAGGAATTTTTGTTAAAGGTATGTTGATATTGGCTTAGAATTGCTTAGTTATAACATAGGAAGGAAATTATGGTATTTCTATGACACTGATAATGTTTTAACTGCTTGTCTTCAGGAATACCAAAGCAAATCTGCTATTCTGCTTTCCTGTATGAAGTTCTGGATGAACTCACAAGGTTTGCAGTAGTAAGGGATAAAGTCTTAGTATTGTTGATGTTCAGTAGGATACACTCTCAGTAACTGCATGAAGCAACCTCAGGGGATAGTTATGGTAGGTGTCAGTTTGGTCCCAAAGAAGAGTACTACTTAGAACAGACCCGATACAAAGGAATTTGCTTTGGCAGACCCTGCCTAAGGATCTGTATTCACAGCCCCCTGCTTGATCTTCCACTGGTTTGGGGGGCAGCTGAAGGAAATTGCTTTGCTTTCTGACCCTATGAAATAGCATTGGATGGTGTTAAAAATTCAGAGCAGGCTTAAAGATTTCGTAAAATGCAAATTAGGGAAAATAATCTTATGCAAGGTTAAGGCTAGCTTTGTAGCTCATGGGGGAGTGAAGACAGCTATGACTTCTAAGCATGTTTTGTAAAGCATGAGTTCTGTACTGTTTTAAATCACTGACAGCACCTGCATCTTGATACACCAATATATGTCACTATTACTTTGGTCTTATTTCTTCAAGAAGACACAAATGAATTAAGTTGCCACTTGCCATTGTTTTTCTCTAGCCTAAAGCAGATTAAATGAGCTTGGTTTACAAAGCTTGTATCATGCCTGTTTTGGAACTGTTTGCTAGAGTGCCACATTTGTATTAGTTCACTGTACACAGTTGTGCTCAGAATTTGTGGATAATTAACTGGGCTTTCAAAGCTTTTTCTAAAAATATCTGCACTCAGTTTTACTTGAGTTTTCTGTGATTACTAAGTGACCTTTTGTTTTGAAAATCCAATGTAACTGTCCTGTAATAGCTTATATTCAAAACTGGATAGGAAGAGAAATAATGCCTATGTTACTGTTAGGGTCATTAAACAGTGTTTAATATCTTTATTGACACTGGAAGAGATGTAGCAGCGCTCTGCTTTGTTTACATGCATGCGAATTGTGGTTAAGTTTTTGATTTTCCTGTTGGTCTCTGCTAAATGAACAGTGCCTTTCTTTACTCTTGGTAACATTCCTATGAAGCTGAAGATGTAGGTTTTATATCCAGCCTTAAGAATATACCTGATCAGGACATCTTCACTCCTTCTCCAGAATAGTAAACAGTCATGGTTTGGTGGCTAAGCAATGGTGTTAATAGTTCTGTGATTGCCTGTTTTTTATGGGTATCACTGAAGGGGAAGACTAAGTTACAAGGGGTGCTGTTTTCTGGCCAGACCTTTTGTTGACACATTATATACTTTCCCTGCAAGTTGATCAATGGTTATACTGAGGTAAAAAGAAGTGTAATGCCTCATGTGTAAATGCAAAGGAGGATATAAACCTGGATATCTTGTCCATTTTACCACTGGCATACTGATACATTTTGTAGCTGTTAAGCCTCCCTTCAAGCTTCCTCCTCTGCTTTGTCGCCATCTTATTTCTCTTGCCCAAACAGCAATGAAAACTGCAGGATTTGTTGACACAACTGCTTGGCACTGGTATGCAAGGCTTGTTTAGAGTTGAATATCCTGAAGATTTTGTTTCTCTGTTATTCTAATGAAAATCTGGTGGGGTTCTGTGCCTTCTCATTTTGGATCACATTTTAGGTACAGTTTAGCTAGGAAAGCAACGGGAAGAACCCTGTTCTAGACAGTTAGGTCTTAGGTGAAGGAGACAACTCCAGAAAAAGAAACTTTTCTTAAGTGGTCTGTCAACTGGACAGTATGCAACTTGACTCCCCCCTTGCATTCCTGTAGGCAGGAGCACTTTAGACAAATCAAAAGGGTCAGAATCAAATATTTGCTTTCTACTTGTTCTATTCCATTTTCTGTTTGTGTTCTGTTGACCTTGTATCAGAAAAGTCTTGGCATAGGTCCAGTTCAGCCAAGCTGTATGTATTGGCTGTTTACTTGGGAATGAATTTGTACAATAGGAAGACAAAGATGATGAGAAATTACTTCTCTTGCATGGATGATAATGTAGGTGCAGTAATGCTCCAGGGTGTTTGTGGTCCCAAACAGACTGACGTTCCTCAGGAGACTTGTAGAAAGGTATTGATGGCAAAGATTAATTTTAATCTTGGCTTAGTGAACTTTATGTGCATTATGGCTCTGTTTTATGCTTTGCACATGTTATGAAAGTATACCTTGATCTAACCACCATGCAAATAAGGTAAGAATGTGCAAAAGGGATGGGGTCTGTGTGTCCACAGGCAAAAAAGCAATCACTTCTTGATTTTAGTTCTAACTCTGTATCATTGTTGTTAATACACAGGAATCAGTTGTTAGGAGAGGTTAGTTTGCTGCTAGCCAGCTGACGTTCAGTGTAAGTCATGATGTTTGCCAGCATTTTGCATGTGCTTCTGGCTGTGTTTCTAAGCAGCTGACTTTGGGTGGACCAACCTGTCCAGAAAAGGGAGACTTTACTGCCCCAGCAAGAGGTGGCTGTACATAAATGATCCAGACTTTCTGTCTGCTGGTAGTCTGCCTGGGATGTGTCTGGTTTTGGAGAAATAATTAATGCCTTTAGGGAGAGCCTGTGGTGGGGAATGTTTGATGCAGTGTAGAGAAGGCTGTAGGATATGTCTGGAGTATGCAAGAGGAATAGAAATGACTGAGGAAAATAGCTAGATATTTGGCTGCCAGAGAGGAATAGATCCTACCTGAACAAGATAAACTGCTTTCTGAGCTCAGTCAACTGCACCATCTGCACTGGTTGATAATGAAAACTGCACATCATCTTCATAAACCACTGCTTCTCAGAAGAACAGAGTATTTACATGCAAACTGTTCCAAGGGACTTGTTTTGAAATTTGTCTAACTTGTAACAATTGAAACCCTCTTCATGATCCACATTTTAAAACAAAACACTAGATTTGGGATTGAATGAGAAGCATCAGTCAAAATGAAAATAAATGTCATCTTTACCTTCCTGTTGTTCTGGAAATTAATTAAAAACCTAATTTTGATCACCCTGAGACAAATTACTTTTATTATTAGAACAGAATTAAAGCTATTATTAGAATATAGTGACTATTCCAACTTATTTGCTCCCACCTGACTAGCAAAAATTGGTTGTTACACAATGCTGCCAGTCACTATGGCCACATAGCAGTGTCTAACTGAAAACTTTCGGTTTGATTGTATGCAGTTCTGTTTTAGAGTGGGGTTGGAGATTCCTTGGACAGCTCAACTGGGGAGACACAGGCACACAAAATAAGCAAAGCAGATGCAATTTATTAAGCTACTCATTCCTAGCACAATGCAGTATTACACGTTACAATATACACATACCAACCCAACAGAGATGAAGACCCACAGTCCCAGGTGTAGCATCGTGTGGTGCAAGAGGCAGTTGGCAGGCACAGCAGTTTACGTGGGTGTCCCCTCGAAGGCAACAGTGACCTTAGCGATGCACCAGCCCGAGGCCCTCAGGAAAAACCCCCGGTTTATACCCTCAGCAGGGGGCCGGAGTTCCCAGCCCGAGGCCCTCAGGAAAAACCCCCCGGTTTATACCCTCAGCAGGGGGCCGGAGTTCCCAGCCCGAGGCCCTCAGGAAAAACCCCCGGTTTATACCCTCAGCAGGGGGCCGGAGTTCCCAGCCCGAGGCCCTCAGGAAAAACCCCCGGTTTATACCCTCAGCAGGGGGCCGGAGTTCGGCACAGGGGGCCGGCCTGTGTCGCAAGTTGTCCCGCCCAGGTTACATCACACGAGGCAAACACACATGCAGAACCAATTGGGTCTGGGGTCCACAACGCCCCCTAGGGTGTTACTTCATCCATCATCTTCTACCTCCCTTGTCCTTTCGCTGCCCTTTCTGTGCAGCTACTGTCCATGCTCTACTTGTGGAAACTTAATGAGCCACAGTTGTGGCCTTTATAAATGCCAGGTGCCTCCCAAGGTTCTGTTCCTTCCCTTATCTGATTGACCATGAATTCCTCCCAAAGTTTTGCTTTCCGTATCTGTTTCAACCATGGACCATTACTCATCACTCTTAACCTGTTCTTATACAAGTTCTTGGTCACTTTTTCATGTACAGAGGCAGTGGGCTTGGACCACCTCTGTGAGTAACAACCAGTTGACTCTAACCAGGGCAGCATTTTCCAGCTCTGGGAAGGAAGCAGGCATTATAGACAATGGGAAGAGGCACTGGTATGAGATATGACAGATCTGAGCCTTTGTAAGACTTCTGAGCCTTATGCTGAAGACCAGTCCTGGCTGCCTTTGGAAATGACCATGGTTTCTTTCAAGTGTCACTGCGACTGTCTTGCTGTAGCCACTGGCATGGTCACCTTGCTGTTAAACTGTAAATCTGTGGTTGGAAGACATCAGGCATGTTGCCATGAAGGAACTGCTGGGCCACCTTGTCTCTGATTCTACAGCTGGTTTTGTATAAAGAAAATATGCTGCTGTGACCTGTGCTGAGGAGTTCCCTTGGCACATACAGTCAGTCACATTCTGAGAAGTACAGAAAACCGTTGGCACCTGTGAGGAGATGAACTGGTCAGTATTCGGCATAAAATCAAGATTGGGAAGTTTGCTCCCTGTTTCTTTCAGAGCTGTGATCAGAAGAGCAGATTGTGGGAGGTCTGCAAACAACAGACTGTGCTATCATGGGCTTGCTCATCCAACAGCACGTTGCTGTGCATGTTCAGTGGTGCACAGCGCCCACCCAGTGCTTCGTGCTGCAGCAGAGGCATAACCACCACTTCACTGTTAGCTCTGAAAGACTCCCTCTTGTCATCTTCCCAAAATGTACCAACCATGGTTACCAGGAGTAGGGAGAACCTATTTGCCTGTTTGGTGGCAGGAAAAGGAATATATTAGTGTAATATGTTACTATATAGTATAGCACTATACCTGTCCTAACTGCGGCCATGTACTTAGTTTAAGTTAGGAGCCTTATTCTTTCACTAAGTGCACAGTGAAAACAGCAAGAAATTTTGGATTTCCTCCATCCATTAGCATCGAGCTTGCATAGCACTTATAGTTAGTGAGTGGATGGTAGTTGAATGCCATCCTCAGCAGGCTGAGAGTGATGCTGGCTGAGAGTATTTCCCTGCTTCTTGAAGCTGAACCAGAATTAGCCAAAGGCAAGGATCTGGCTCCACTGAAGGCAGACAAGATAGACCCTGACTCCAAAGCATTTAGTATGAAGGAAAATTACGACTTTGCTCCCTAGTTAGGTTTTTTTTTTG
Source organism: Hemiprocne comata (assembly GCA_020745705.1). NCBI lineage: Eukaryota > Metazoa > Chordata > Aves > Apodiformes > Apodidae > Hemiprocne > Hemiprocne comata. Next base: position 35,175,425 of record CM036589.1, on the reverse strand, counting down.
TCTGTTTTGATTCATTAGCATATAACATTAGCATTTTCCAGCTTCAGCCTGCTGATCAGAGGACTCAGCTTGAGGCAAGTTCCATTGTCACTTCTCTGATTGGTTCTGTGAGCTTTGTGTGACTGAGATGCTCAGGTCCAAGCAAATGTTACTTGATTTGGCCAAGCGGTGGCTCACCAAATTGGTGATCTGGCTGAGAGGTAACTCAGATGGGACTTGGAAGGTGCATGTTCAGGCCTATCATACTGACCAGACCCTAAAGTCCAGGGCCTCTAACTCCCTCTGGGGTGAGCATGCTGCCCACAGGGGTATTGCCTCAAAGATGGGGTTGCACACGCAAGGTGAACCTCTACAGTTTCATGCTTTATATACCCTGATACTGGCAACAATATGGTCAGTTCTCACTTGCTGAACTACTGAAGAGCTTGTCTGGCCGAGTTTCTTTGCACTTTGGGAGTCAATTCAGCTTTCTCTCCTTGCCATCACGATTCCAGCCTCTTTTTAAATTTGTGGGTGGGTGTTTTAATCTTTTTCTAAATTGGCTTTCTACTTAGAGTGCAGGTGGATGATAATGCCAAGTCTGTTACTATATAGCTGTCTTGCACACACCAATTTGCAGGTGGCAAGTTGAAAACTGCTGTTCTATGAAAAGCCAGGCCAAACAGGCCAGTTATTTACTTGGAGATTTATTTGCCAGTAACAAAAGGACAGATTTTGGAATCCTCTGTTTAAAGGTTCAGGTCTGTAATGAGTTTGCTCTACAAGAATGAATTTGTTTCTTGTTCTTGTTGGTTGTTCTGGAAAACTGGACAAAATTTCACAGTAAGATCAATGATGGAACAGTTGTTTTTTTATTCAAATAAACTTTTTTCCTCCCGCTTACTGGGCTCCCTCTATTTGCATAAGTCTATGGGACCCGATGGGATCCATCCACAGGTCCTGAAGGAGCTGGCGGATGCAGTTGCTAAGCCTCTGTCCATCACATTGGGTCTGGTGAGGTTCCCACCCATTGGAAAAAAGATAACATAGCCCCTATTTTTAAAAAAGGGGAAAAAGGAAGACGCAGTGAACTACAGACTGGTCAGTCTGACCTCTGTGCCCAGCAAGATCATGGAACAGATCCTCCTGGAAAATCTGCTAAGGCATGTGAAAAATAGGGAGTTAATTGGTGACAGCCAACATGGCTTCACTAAGGGCAAATCATGCCTGACCAATTTGGTGGCCTTCTATGGCAAGGCTACAGAGATGGTGGATAACAGCAGAGTAACTGACATCGTCTACCTGGATTTGTGCAAGGCATTTGACACTGTCCCACATGACATCCTGGTCTCCAAACTCACAAGACATGGATTTGACAGATGGACCACTTGGTGGGTAAGAAATTGGCTGGATGGCCACACCCAGAGAGTTGTGGTCAATGGCTCAGTGTTCAAGTGGAGGCAAGTGAGGAGTGGTGTTCCTCAGGGGTCAATATTGGGACCAGTGCCTTTCAACATCTTTGTTGGAGAAATGGACAGTGGGATTGAGTGCATTCTCAGCAAGTTTGTTGATGACATCAAGCTGTGTGGAGTAGTTGAGACCCTAGAGGGAAGGGATGCCATCCAGAGGGACCCTGACGGGCTGGAGAGGTGGGCCAGTACCAACCTCATGAAGTTCAACACTGCCAAGTGCAAGGTCCTTCACTTGGTCAGTGCAACCCCAGGCACAAATACAGGCTGGGGGGAGAATGGCTAGAGAGCAGTCCCAAGGAAAAGAACTTGGGGGTGGTAGTAGATGAGAAGCTCGACAAGAGCCACCAGTGTGTGCTCGCAGCCCAGAAGGCCAACTGCAGCCCAGAGGGCTGCATCAAAAGAAGTGTGGCCAGCAGGGCCAGGGAGGTGATTCTGCCCCTCTGCTGTGCTCTGGTGAGACTGCACCTGGAGTACTGTGTACAGCTCTGGAGCCCTCAGCACAGGAAAGACATGGAGCTGTTGGAGAGGGTCCAGAGAAGGGCCACAAAGATGACCAAAGGGCCAGAGCACCTCTGCTATGAAGACAGGCTGAGAGAGAGTTGGGGCTGTTCAGCCTGGAGAAGAGAAGTCTTTGGGGAGACCTTATAGGGGCCTTCCAGTACCTAAAGGAGCCTACAGGAAAGCTGGGGAGGGGCTTTTCACATAGGACATAGGGGTAATGGTTTTAAACTGAAAAAGGGTAGATTTAGGTTAGACATCAAGAAGAAATTCTTCACCAGGAGGGTAGTAATGTGCTGGAATAGGTTGCCCAGGGAGGTGGTGGAAGCCCCCTCCCTGGAGGTGTTTAAGGCCAGGTTGGATGAGGCTTTGTGCAACCTGTTCTAGTGTGAGGCATCCCTGCTCATAGCAGGGAGGTTGGAACCTGATGATCTTTAAGGTCCCTTCCAACCTTAACCATTCTATGATTTGATGCAGTTTTAAAATACTGTATTTCTATTTTGGCAGGTGAAAACATTGACAGGACAAAGGAATTTGGAAATGTATCCTAAGATCATTAAGAAAAATTAGCAGGATTTGAAAAATATATATGGCTTAAAGTATTTCTTTACTGAAGTAATTTATCCAACGTCCGTTATCAGGTATTTTGTCAATTAGTGACTAATGATGATGCAAGTGGTATGTAAGTTCTTCTTTTTTCCTTTCTTTTTTTTCCTTTTAGGCAGGAAGATCCACTGAGACCTTTTTTGCTGCACCCATGCTTGAGGAGCTCTGATGAAGAAGTAAGATTCCTGCAAAAATGTTCTCAAATTCTGGTGTGTTGTCTCCTACCCTCAAAGGATGTCCAGTCTGTCAGCTTGCGCATAGTCCTTGCAGAAATACTTGCAACAAAAGGTAGATCAAAGATCAGAGATGATTAACCTTTTGCATCTGTAGAATATTAGTTATTACAGACTTAATTATGTATGTCTTGATGCTCTGCTTTTAAATTCTGAGATTCAATTTCTGTGATTACCAGTAAGACACTTTATATTCTCAAAATGAAGCATATACTTCCTGAGTGTTCTGACTTCATGCCAGACTGTTTAGTGCCTTTCAGGATAAAACACAATTTGTCCATTCCATTTGTTTTTGTTTTTTCATAGAGGAACACTTTTCAGTCTTCCATGGCATTCCTTTTAGTGATTTTATGAATAATTCTGACCTTTTCTATTTTATTCAGATATGTGGAATCTGTAGACTTAAGGATGTCGTTATAACTGAATCATGATACCAGATTTAATTAATTTTTTTAGACTTCAATTTATCCAGCGTAGTTTTTTAATTGAGGGTTTTTAATTTTGCTTTAATTTTGCTTTTTAAAGCTACACTTTAATCTGATTATAAATACACTGTTCATTTTCTATGTTGTTGAAGTCAAAACCAGAAATGATGAAGTCTCAAGTATATTGTGTGCTTGAGTTTCATTTTAGTTTTCATTTATAGTGGTTGTAATGTCATAGCCTTCAAGGCACACTGAAGAAAGAACAAAAAAACTTGGAATTTTCCAAATAGAGCTCAGCTTTGTTAATGTACATCAATTTGTATAACAGAATAAACAAAGGGTTTTATCAAGAAGGTAGATCCAATCTCAAATGTACTATGTAGTCCAGAACACTGATTTTGGATTTTTATCAACTAGCATATTTATTTTTGCCTTTTATTTGCAATTTTCTTCTGAAGGACAGCAGTTACTCTTCAGCATAAGGATTTTGTTTTAAAATATTTTTCCTCTCCAGTACTGAAACCAGTGGTGGAATTGCTGAGTGATCCAGATTATATTAACCAAATGCTGCTCAGCCAGCTGGAGTACAGAGAACAGATGAATGAGCACCAGAAGAAAGACTACACATATGCTCCTTCTTACGAGGAGTTCATCAAGCTCATTAACAGCAGCTCTGATGTTGAGTTCCTGAAACAACTGAGGTATTTAATGTTTCACTGTAGCTCATTCAAAACTAAACATGATTCTTTTGCCAGCCTGTTACTGAGATTCAAATGAATTTCGATTTTTCTTTTTAAATTCAGTTTTTCATTTCTTTTTCTTTTGATGAAGCAGAGTAAGGATGATAAGCCACAACATTAATTAAATCTCTAATATAGTCAGCTTTTTAGTTTGATGGCAGAATATGCTAAAAAATTCTGATTTGTAGTACATTGGAGGTGATTGTTGAAAGGCATGCCAGACCCTTCTTTACATCTTGCCTCTGAGAGTTAGATAAAATAGTATGTTGAATTTCCACTAGCATGTGGTTAGCTCCTCATTATCTTTATGAAGTATGATTGGCCTTGTGGTCTGGTGACCATGAACCATAGTGACCCTACGGACACTGGGTGTTCAGAGCAGCTTGCTGTGTTGGAAAGATAAGGAAAGAGGGATTTGAGTACCGTCACATTTTACCACTGGATCAGAGGTTTCCTGGACTGTTGCAGAGAGGTTTTTCCCAACTGCATCCTTCTTAAACATGTTAATGAACTCTGAAGAATTCTTTAAAGACAAAAAACCGCCACGGTGCTCCCACATATCATGAGTTTGTTTGATGTTCCTGTTTTCTAATGCAAATAGCACCTGCTTACTTTGATCTTAATCCCCCCCAATCTCATCTCTTATTTCCTTCCATCTTTCATCAAGATATTTATGCTTACCTTATCTTTATATTGGACCTGTTTCTCCTCATATTTCTGGTGTAAGTGAAAGCATAAGGAACAAGTGACTGGGAAGCAGGGAGCAGAGATGCCACTGTTGTAGGATCTCCCTAGATGTCCTTGAGTTGGTTTTGTTGAGCACACCAAAGCTTTGGAGTGTTTGTCCTAACCTGTTTCCACCAACCAAAACTGGTATTTTTTCTTCTTCCCTGACTAACTTCAGTTGCTGCTGCAGCTCAGCTTTTTCTCTTCCTAAACAGAAGAGAATGCAGCAACAGCTGAAAGACACAGGTACATCAATCCCATTTGATGCACTGTGTCATCTGTTGTGACCCAGACCTTCTGTTAGACTTGGCTTGATCAGGCCAAGTGATGGTTTATCAAGATGGAGTATGTGGGCTGCATAAATAACATCTAACTTTCTCATGTTCTTCTCTTTGATTCTGAAACCCCTTGCATTTCTGAGATAGGAAAATGCATTTAGGTGACAGTGAAATTATTTTGTTGCTTGGCTACTTATTGTTCACTGGCAGTAAAATTTGCTCTTTACTCTGGGCCAGTGTGCCTTTCCTGAGAGCAGAAATTAGTCTCTGTTAGGCTCTATCTAAAACCTAATTGACAACATATTTATTAGCATAATCACACTAATGGATCTGCTCATTTCAAAAGAAACCCAACTCTTCTGTTGTTGTTGTTCAGGCACATTAATGCTCAATGTGCTCTCTTTTTAGCTGATAGGTCACTTTAAAGTGTGTTCTCTAATATCAGATAGCAAATTTGCTTTATGAAATAATGTGGTGTTGGCTGCACTTAGATTTTTTTCTTTCTAGCTTGTAGAGTCCAATTACTGTCGTCTTGAGATGTGTTCCTCTACACCCTACGTAATGTTGATCAGTCTGAGCTGATTAGTATTTGAATTTAAAAAGTCTGAGAAAATTTATCTTCTTTTCAAACAGAAGCAGTGCTTGATTGTAGAAGCAGTGCTTGTCCTTCCTCTGTTTGTGTAGAGCCAGTCTCTGGGAAGGTGGTTTTACAGTGTTCCCCTGTCAGAGGAGGGGTTCCTGTTCAGTGTGTTCTCCAGAATGGTAGGAGCGCCTGCAGTGAGATGGGTCAACCTGTAGTTATCTCAAAGTTACACAGTATAGTTTGCAAAGCTTCCATCATTTAGCAGTGGAAGTTTACAGATTTATAGCAAGGAGACCAAACAGCGGTTCCTATAAGGATGAGGAAAAAAGGGTGGTATTTTAGGTGAGCAAGCTAAATGATATTTCAGGTTTAAAATTACAACACTGAAACACAGGAAAATCTGTAAAGAAAGTATTAAAGAGGAGGAAGCGAATAAGCAATTGTTCAGTTACCACCGAAGAACATATTTAGAGTCTGTTGGAATTGATAAGAGAATGGGGAGAATGCTTCCACTTCTTTTCCTACACAAATAAATTACTGGCATGTTGTACTCAAATGTTTCCCAGTTAGATGCTATTCTGTGTAATAATATTCTGTTTATCAAACGTGCTTTTTCTTGTTTTTATTTGGAAATAGTTTTTCAGTTCCTGTTCTAACCCAGTGCATGGCATTCATGAACTCTAAGCCTCTTATTACTCCTAAAGTTGCCATGTAACATCTTGGTAAAGCACAGATATAAGTAGCAACAATTTTCTGTGTAGGCTTAGCTTTGAGGGAAATTTATTAGCTTTTAGGGAAATTGATGACTACAGTTGCTGGGAAACTAGTTTTTTTTGGCTTTCTTTGAAACATCCCTGCCATGCTTTATCTTTGCAGATGAAGTACTATCTACTTACTAAACTAAACATAAAATAGGTTTCTCAATGAAAGAGGCCACGAAGCACTGATAAACAATTCCTCTGTAGGACTGTAGCTAAGAAAGCTTGGACTCCTGGATGCTTCTTGATGTATGCACATGACATTACAGGAGATAAGTCCCATAAGGCATCCTCCCAGGCTGATTTCATTAGCAGAGTTTTGCTAGGCCTCCTTGTGATTAGAACCAGGCATTTGCTGTGGGGTAAGTAGGGAAAGATTCTTGGCTGGATCAGTGGAAACCTGTGGGTGAAGGGTGTTGTTGCTCTTGGCCAAGAAATCAGAAAAGAGTGGGAGAGCTGTGTGTGTTGGATCTCCTTGTAAGCAAGTGTACCAGCTCTCTGCCTTGCAAATAGCTCTCCCTGAAAGGCTAGTATGGTACTAGGATTGTCTGAATCTTTTTTCTCCCCTTGCTTAGAAGTGCTACTGTAAGAAGAAATACTGCATTGATTTGCTGCATTGCTTTTATGGATTTTATTTTTAGAAATTATTTAAATTATGCAGGAACTACTTATTAATTTTGGAGATACTTTTGAATTAATGGTTCATTAATATCTATAGCAAGCCTCTAACATCTGGTCACCTTACCTCTTAGCAGCACTTCTCTTTATTGCCTTTTGGAACCATCCCTTTCATTTTTATAAGGAACATTTGAATCACAGAATCACAGAATCACCAAGGCTGGAAAAGACCTTAGAGATCATCAAGTCCAGCCTATGACCAACACCACCACACCATCTAGACCATGGCACTAAGTGCCACATCCAACCTTGCCTTGAACACATCCAGGGATGGTGCCTCCACCACTTCCCTGGGAAGTCTATTCCAATGTCTAATCACCCTCTCTGTGAGGAAGTGCTTCCTAATATCCAACCTAAACCTCCCTTGGAGCAACTTCAGGCTGTGCCCTCTTGTCCTGTCACCAGTTGCCTAGGAGAAGAGCCCAGCCCCCACCTGACTACAACCTCCCTTCAGGTAGTTGAAGAGAGTGATGAGGTCCCCCCTGAGTCTCCTCTTCTCCAGGCTAAACAACCCCAACATCCTCAATCTCTCCCTATAAGACTTTCCCTCTAGTCCTTTCACCAGCCTTGTTGCTCTCCTCTGGACCCGCTCCAGCACCTCAACGTCCTTCTTGAAGTGAGGGGCCCAGAACTGGACACAGTACTCGAGGTGAGGCCTCACCAGTGCTGTGTACAGGGGGAGAATTACATCCCTACTCCTGCTGGCCACACTATTCCTGATACAAGCCAGGATGCCATTGGCCTTCCAGGCCACCTGGGCACACTGCTGGCTCATGTTCAACTGGCTGTCCACCAGCACTCCCAGGTCCCTCTCTGCCAGGCTGCTCTCCAGCCACTCTTCCCCCAGCCTGTAGCACTGCCTGGGGTTATTGTGGCCAAAGTGCAGGACCCTGCACTTGGTCTTGTTGAATTTCATGCCGTTGGCCTCGGCCCATCGATCCAGCCTGTCCAGGTCCTCCTGCAGCCTCTTCCTACCCTCTGGCAGATCAACACTCCCCCCCAGCTTGGTGTCATCTGCAAATGAAGATGCTGATGTTTGTGTTCATAAAAAGTCATTTGCTGATTTTTGAGAAGCTGTCGTGGGTTTTTATTTTTCCCCTTTCATACCTTTGTTTTTTGAAAATTTGGATTTGTTTGGGGAGGAAAAAACCCAAACCAACAAAGCTTCCAGAAAAGGGACCATTGTATAGTTATCTATGAACATTCTTCACATCACAAATGTGAAGTTACATACTTCAAAGTCACAGTGTTTACCTTTATTGTTGCTTGTCATGAAGGGAGGCAGTTTTATTCCTGTTTTATCAGGTTTCCACAAAACGTGTTGTCCCTTTTTCTTTCAAGAAGAAAACATTAAACAGTGAAATTTCACCTTTGTTTCCCCTCAGAATTAAGTTTAGTGTGGATAAATTGGAAGTAGATAAATAAGGGAGGAAAGTGTGTTTCTTCCACATCAGATGTGAAATGTATCTATTTGCTCTGTCAGAAGAAGACTGGAGATAAAAGATGTGATGAGTTGAAAACATCTCTGAGAATAAATAGTGATGAGGAAATAAACTGGTGGATAGTTTTAATTCTGCTTTCAACATCAGCATTATGTTTATTCTGTTATTTATTAATATTACAGCAAAAGGTCACTACAAAATTCATGGTAAGAAAGACCCATTATCACTGGCTGTGTCGTCTTTCACTTAAGAAATGAGGGAAAGAGATTAATATAATAAAGAATAGGGAAGAGATAAGAGTGGGAAGGTAGAAGTAATGTGGATGTAAGCCCATGATTGGTCCCTTTTATCAAGTACAGTTCACTTCTTGAAACTGAAATTAATAAATCACTCTTAAAACTTCCTTATATGTTTACTCTCCAGCACCACAGGATATTTGGAACAGACTTTCAGGGAGGCAGGGTCATGGTCTGGTAGTGTAGCCAAGGTGGTGTTTCTTTGGTGCAGTGTTGTACAGCACTCTCTGAGTAGTTACAGCCAGAGCCCAGCAGTTAGGAACAGACTAAGTAGTATCTTTGAGGGTGTAACTCAGAGCATCTCTCTTTCTTAAGATAATATAAGGAGGAACAGGAAAAAAAAGAGAGATACTATACTTTACAGTAATGAAAACATGTTGAACCATGAACGTGAAAAAAATGGGAGTAAATTTGGAAGGAAGAAAATTGTGAGGTGGAAAATACCTTCCATGTGCAGTATTTACTTGGTTGCTTGTACCTTGTTTGAGTAATTTGTAATGTTCACAGTTACCTTACAACACCTGAGTGAGGTGAATGAGTGTTGACATAACCAAGGCACCCAAAGTCCAAGTGAGCTGCCCAGAATAATTTGGGAATTAACTGTGCAAGTCCTGTGCACCAAAATACCACCCTCACTGTGGTACTGTTCCTCCTCTAAAGGACTGGGCAAGAACTGTCATGGTGCATGGAAACAACCAATATATAGTAATGGCAAAAGGAAATAGAGTTTAAAAAATTAAAGCTTTGCAAACAGGTTCTCAGGTTTCGACATGATAGTTGAAGGAGTTGGGTACAGAAAAGATTACTGCAGAAAAGAAAAGAACTCTGTAAGTGTAATTGTGAGTGTATGTTGTGTGTGTAAAACTGTATGCCTGTACAGAGGCAGACACAAATCAAAATCCTGAAGGAGTTATAGGAGGCAAGTGGAATGAGGGGAATTGAATACTGTTGGTGAAGGAAGTATACATGGAAGAACGGTAATATATTTTTAACAATCATAGACTCCTCCTTAACCAGACAATAATACCAGACTTTCCAGGAGGCTTCAGCCTTCATCTAGGAGTAAACTTGATAGATGAGGTTAGGGAACTCCTACAGGAATGAGCTAAATTCACTAGAATACTTGCTTTATTGCCAGTATTAGTAGCTGCCAAAGTAAGTGCACTGAGAGGAATCTGAGTGTTTGTTATGCCCAGAACTTTGACGTTTATGAAAGATTTAACTGACAGTCATTTTCTTTGCTGAGTGCATGGTGACTACTAGTGACAAGATTGGTTTTACTTAAAATTCAGTTTACTAACTGCATTAGCTGTCTTCCATTAGGTGTATCGTTTTAGGTGATAAACAGGTTTTAATTATTCCTGGAGTTTAGTACTCTAGTGTTTCGCTTTTTTTAGCGTGATACTTTTTTTTTCTTCTAAGTTATATATGCTGCATATTTGTATTGATTGCATTAGCTAGAAGAAGGTTACAGGAAGGTCTTTGCTTTTGAACTGAACTCCCATCCTAGTTTCCTATGGAAGGCTTATATTTAATGTTAAGAGCATGACATTACATAGTGTTCACTGAATATTAACTGGCTATGCAGTGCCAGCTGTTGAGAGAGGGGGGCACTATTATTGTTAGTTGGGTGTTTTCCTTTTGTTCCAAGATAGCCTTTTTTTTCTTACTTTACTCCACATGCATGCTGCTCCTTAGGTTGTAGATATACTGAGAATTAACTTTGTTTCCAGGTGAGGAGGAAGTAGAAGTGTTTTGTATTAATTCTTAAGTATGCTGTATGAGGAACACTTTGTAAAAAATTATTACCGTGTTCTTTTCTTCTCTCCTCCCTCACTCTTATCTCCTATTGTTTTTATAACTAGGTATCAGATTGTAGTGGAAATAGTTCAGGCAACCACAATCAGCAATATTCCTCAAGTGAAGAGGCAGAAAGGTAAGATTCCATTTTGTTAAGTTACATCTGTTGTTTTAATTTTGAAAAGCTGTTTGAACTCCCGACATACGTATGCAATCAGTGTGTGTGGGTTTTTTTAGACAGAATTTAGGAATGCTGTGCCTTTAGTATTTCAGTTCTGTTTCATTTATCTGATTCTTCCAGAAACTCCCATGGTGTGATTATTCCCCCACCCCATCTTCATCTAAGCTGATGGATCATGAGAAAGGTCATATCTATGATGCATTCATTTTCAGAGCTTGCTGCAACTAGGATTTTTGGCATTACAAATTCGTTTGTTCAGAATCTTGTTTTCTCTTTCATACAATCCATTCTTCAAAGTCTCAGTCTGTTCTCATTTCAAAACACAGAAGAAGGAATGATACAGCATAATTGTCAGTCAGACTTTATTTTGACTCTTTATTGTATTATGTTTTTTGTTGCAATACACAGTGCTCTTAAATCCTGCAGTGTTTTGGCAACGGCTCCCTTTCAAAATGCACATGCATCTTATGTTTGTATTTACATTTATTATATATACTGCTTTTATGTTTGTCAAAATGTACTAATGCTGTGGTATATCTTCAGGAGATTATATTGATGGCAAAATTACAGACCAAATTTTTGCTTGGGCAGACATACTTAAGGTATATCAAAGCAAAATCAAGAGGAATGGACAATATAAACAAATTCATTTGTAAACAAATCTAAAAGATCTTGTGTTTAGGTTCTCTTGTAATCTCTGTCAGGCTAAAAAAAAATAAAATCCTTTTCTAGCTCCTTGTATCACAAAGAAAGCTTTTAAAAGTGGTTGAAGTGTAATGAAAAATGCAGAAACAAAAAATAAATATGCTGTGTGGTGGGGGAAAAAGTATATTTGGGCAGTCTGAAGAGTTTGGGGTCAGTGCTCAAATTTCTGAAAGTATAAGGTTGTCAACACTGATACACCGTTTGCTTGCGTTCTAAGATGGAACTACATGTGCATTCCTGTAGGATAAATTACTTGTGTCAAGCCAAGGCAAAAGGAAAAATAGGCACTGTTTTTTGCTCAAGTGTACAGTACAGAAAGAGATATTAATATTTCTCAAATTAAAACTAATTTAGTGGAAAGGCTGTTTCATAAAGTAATAAAATGAAAACAGGGAAGTTAACTCTCAGTACATTATGAAAAATCAATCTTGCTAAGCCTGTATTTCCGTTTTGCTGCCATTGGTCTTTGTTGTGACGAGAATTGATTTGGGGAATATTTTTATACAGTTTAGGCTCCTACAATTAATTATTGTCTCACTTTTCTCTGTCTCACTTGAGTGTATCTAATTAACTATGCACTATTCTAAGCCCCGAACAGAAGATGTTTTTCTGAAGCTACAAGTGCCTGGTACTGCAAAATAGATATAAAAAGTTTATTGCTGTTTATTCTGCCAAAGTAGATCTGGTTTTGCTTATTCTGTGGTGAAGTTGGTTCTGCATTTTTGTGGGCTCTTGACTTTCTACCTGCATTTAAAAAAATCCAACAGAAATTCCACTAGCTGGTGCACTGAAGTTTTGTGTTAAGGTATTGATTTTTGTTATGTCATTTAAGAGTTGATTACCACTGCTGGCTATATTAGCCACTGGGGGGGCTATTGTAGCTAAACAATCGATTGAATAGCCAATAGTTACTCACATTGTGCCTGAAGAAAAAGATTACTTTTTTGCTTCACACATGTGGAACAGTATGTCCAACTGATGCATGCAATACAATCTTATTATACTTCACACAAATTTAAGGCAGATGTCTAATCCGTTTGAGTTATTCTGCTAAGGTTTTAATCTACTAAAAATTTTCTGGCTCAGTCTATTACAGAAAACTTTAAGAGGGCTATCAAGACTGTAGTGGTTAAAATCTTGCTTTGAAGTATTGTTTTTCTTGAAGTGGGTGGAGACATTTTTCCTAATGTGGTAATGAATCTAGCATGTTAATGAATTTTAGGAAGAAAAGCTTAAGGAAAAAAAGCTGTGTTGCCTTCCTTAAAACAAAGCAAAGACAACAGAAAACCCAGCACAGCTCACTGCTGATGCAAAGATTGTTGAACTCTTGTAGAAGAGACCACCACGTTACTTGCATCATCTTTTGATGCTTCCCTTTCTGGTGCCACAACCCCTGCAACAGTTGGATTTCATGGTGAATAACTAAATGTGAGCTTTATACAAAATGGAAATGTGTTTGCACAGTCTCATTTCATCCTTCTCTTTCTAATCTATTCCCCTAGTTCCTGCTGCATACCCATAATAAGGTGTGTGAGCATAAGTGTTCGATGTATGTGGCAGTTCCTCTTTCCTGCTAGTAAATGAGCTCTTGCCTTTTGTGTCATGACCATCTCTTAGCTTTAATTCCAGCCTGGTGAGAGTGAGTCTTGCTGGTAGCTGTTTGCTTTTTCCTGTGGCAAAGTTGGGTCCTGAAAATTTAACTGTTTCTTTAGTGCCTGGGTGTTCAGCTAGAGCAGCTGAACTTTGGCTGGCCTGCAGACTGTCAAGCGGGCTATCTGCTCTCAGACTGTGAGTTGCGTAAGTGTAGAATAATATATACATGGATGTAGTCTGTCTTCGTCAGTTTGAGGCATGGGAGCTTTGTGAGGCAATGCTTTCAACGGAAAAAGGTAACACAACAAACACGAGGAGCACGTAGTGCAGCAGGAGTGGCCAATACTCTGCAGCAGTGAGCTATCTAAGCAAAGCAAGTGTTGTGTAACTACATGACTAGCAATAAATATGCCAGAGCAGGATTGTGTATCTTTGCTGTTGGTTGAGGAGACATAAGTCTCTAAAACTGACCAAAAATATTTTGTTTATAAAAGGATTAAGTGTCTGTTATTAAAGGATGAGTTTTCTGAGAACCATGTTTCAGACTGATGACTTCTCCCAGGAGCTGCAGTTGCCTGTCGTCTTCTACTATCTGATGATACTGAAGTATACATTTAATGTTGGTGCCCAGAGGGGTTGGAGGGGGAAGGCTTGTCTCTCAGCAAGGACAGGGTTCTTTACACCTGGTGTAACTACTGTTGGTGCCACCTATTTGCGAAATATTTAGCTTTTAGGGCCCTCTAATAAAAACAGAAAGTACTTTAAAGTACTTCTAAACATGAGTGTCTTAAACCCTCTGTAGTAAAAAATGGCATGCTGTAGGGTCTTTTTACTTTCCAAATCTCTTATCATCTGAATCTTCTGGCATGTGAATGCAGGAGAGCAAATGAAAACATACAAAGGCATCTGATTCATGTTAAGCAGTAAGTTTTGCTTTTGACTCCCTCAGAGTGTCAGATGTCTTCAGGTTGAGAGACAGTAATTTGAGGTTTACAGTAGGATGCCTGTTGTGGGTGGATGATATAACTTCTGCGGCCAGGAAAATTGCTTTTAATCATTGCTAAAGCTGAATAAGAAACCTAATGTAGCATTCCTGTTTTCAGAGGTGTTGATGGTTTATTTTGGGGTGGCACAGGCCACTGTAAATAGAAGGTGTCATCTTGCATGCCAACACTGCACTACTTCCCTCATTTACACTTGCACAAAAGTGCTGATTCTCTTGTGTACATGTATCTGAGTTACTTCTCCAAACTGTGCCCTCCTATGTATCATCTTCCAAAATGTTCAGGGTCACTCCAGCAGTGACTGTAGGAGGAGGCTTGATTTTTTTTTTTTTTTTTTTTTTTTAAACTCTTATTTGGTTTTTCTTCCTGTTGATGTTTTTGGACTGTGCTCTTCTCTACAGCCACTTCTGTTCTGGTCAGAAGAATTACATCTTTTTGCATCTTTAACTATGAAACTCTCTCCTCATCTTGCCTTTTGATAAGGATTCCTTGGAAGTACTGAACCAAATTTGAGCTAAATTGTAGGTAGTTTGTTTTTTTTTTTAAATATGTGTTAAAGATTTTGAAGGACTGGAAATGCTTGTCTGAAAGTGTTTACTACATTTTGAGCTAGTAAAGCAGTTTGTAAGAGGACAAATATGCAGATCAGGCATTGTAGCAGGAGTGAGAGAGGACCTGAGTTTCTAGCAGCATGTTAATGTTTTCTAGAAGAATGTTAGTTTTTCTAAAGAATATGCTTCGAGTAACAAGTAATAGCAACGAAAGTAAGTTGCTATAATAAGTTGTAATGTGAATAAGAAACTTTTCAAATACACTAGTTCTAATTTTAACGGACATGTTTTCATTTCTTCTCTTACTGATACTATGTTACTGGATCCTACAAGAATTAGTAAGGATACCTTTTTATTTGCTGCTGTTTAAAACAAAAGCCCATGAAGGCATATACCTTGTCTTAGGGCAAAACAGAGCAAATCTGTCAACAATGTTGTTTTCTTTTTCCCCAACACTGCAAAGAGATCTGTTTGATTTGCTTTCTGATTTTCTGTGCCCTCTGCATTATGTATGACTTCAATGCTTGACCAAAAACCACCCTTGGACGACTGGCTGGGATAGTTTTTCAGACACCACATTGTAATTGACCCTAGGGCATCCCTGTTGAGAAAACTGCTGCTTTTCAATCAGGGATTGCGAGACAGATGAAAGAAACAGCCATTTCTGTATGGAGAGGTCTGCTCTGTGGCAGTGTAAGATTTCTCCTGCTGAGCATTCCCACTGAGCATCTAGATGTTTGCTTCTATAAGCGGAGCTGACAACTGGTACAGAAACAGAACTGTCTGTGGGCAGGCTTCTTAGGTACTGTGGTTCTGAAAGTGGCTTGAATGTTTGACTGTAAAAAAGGACTTTTAGAAACTGGGGCTCCAAGCAAACTTGGGTGTGTGGGTTTTGATGTGTGAGTTTTGTCAAGATGATAATTTAGAGTGAAGTAAAATGGACACTTCTGCGTTCTGCCATCTAACTTAATTGTGACAAAATTGTATTATGATGACCCCTCCTTGCCCCCATCCTGCACTCAGGGATAAACATGCACACACAATTATTTTTGCCTGGCTTTTTGGCAAGGCTTAAGGAGCTGAACTGTGCTAGCGTGTCTTCCTCAAGCAGTAAGTGTGGAGGGAATCCTTGTGGATGATGGTGAAGGTTACAGTGACTCTGATCATGGTAGACTTGTTTTGATTTGTGATTTTCAAATCAATTTTATAGAGGAACTTCTTCTTTCTACTCCTGAGATCCTTTGTGTCTGCTAGTGATGGTAATGCATCTTGTCTGTGGTTGGTTTGGAGAGATGCCCATCAGTGAAAGATAGAGGAGAGAGGCTGACAGGTCAGAAAGAGGTGACCAAAGGGAATTCAGGGACCCACAGACAGAGGCTGTATGGAGTGGATGTTATTTTATTGTGTAATACATATTTACTTCCATGCTCAAATTTACCTTTGCTTTTTGTTTTGCTCGGCTGTGGCTGTCACGTGGGAGGCTGTGTTTCACTGTGTATTGCTAATGATCAGTGCCTAAATTCTCCACAATCTCCCTTTAAGTCCCTTTCCCCAGATCTGTTGCCTAAAGTCTTTGGGACATAGCACTTTTTTTACTCATTCTCTTGTCTGACCTTTGCTTGTACTGTAGGCAGTAAGAGAACCAGATGTCCTGTTCTTCTCAAAGTGTGGCCTGCCCTTGCAGAATTGAATAAATACTTTTCCAGGCCTACTTAGGCTTTAAAAATGTGTAATTCAAAGCCTCTGAGAGTTCATAGAGGTCTATAATGATTGGTAAATTAGAAGGTTACGGTTACTGTTTATATGAAAAAGTTAAAGTGGTGCTTGCTACTTAAATACTTCATCATGGCACTAAATAAGCACTGCATGTGCTTAACTTGGCTCTTGCAAAAAGTGTTGCAGAAATACGTATGAAGTTCTGCATGTGTGTAGTAGCTTCTTTAGAGACTAGTCAGATGAGTCTGTGTTGCTGTACACGCTGCCAGGTGTCAGGCATGACTATTGTTTGCAGGGCCCAGCATTCTGACTGAAAAACATGTAGTGTGAATATGTCCAACTAGTCAAACTACCAAAAAAAACAAGAGGAAAGAAAATTAAGTTTGAGGCATCTGGTCTCAGAAATGTTTTTGGTGAGTTCTACAATCTGCTCTTGGCCTAGTTCAAGGTATTTATGAGTGATTCAGAAGAAAATGTAGAAACTTTGTCAGAAATCACTGTAGCTCTGCAAAAACGGATGGAGTAGAAAGATTTGCCCAGACAGCTTAGCTTGATTGCTTAGTAAGTCTGAGCTTAAATGGACCATTTGCATTCTAATATTGTTCTGTGCAAACTGAATTATCCATGGTTGTGGATTGATAAGCAGAGTTTGAATTTCTGCTTTTGGTACTAATTGCATTTGGATGCCCTTGGGAGAGTGCAGAGAGTACCCACAGTACTCTGGGGTTTTGAAGTTCCACCGTGGCAGTGCATGTCTTGTCAAAATTTCCCGATAAGGAAAATTGTTTAGGAGGAAGTTACTAACAGACTCTGTTCCTTTGGGGATGGAGGTCCTGCTCAGCAGTTGCTTGTGAAGATGTGTGCTGCTCACGTGGGGAGGAAGTGCTAAAGAAGCGTCTTTCTTGTCTTGCTGATGCGGAGTGATTTTGTTTGTCTGGTTTTAATAATAATTAAAAAAAAATAGTCCCCAAACTGTAAAGTTGTTACTAGTAACAACAACAAAATTATCAAAAGAATGCATTTTCTTTCCTTGCATAGTGATGTAACAGTGTCTTAGTCTTAGTAGCATATATCTGTTCCTTTTCTCTTTATTGGAGCTTGCTGAAGGGTATGTGAGTTAGCTGCAAGCCTTTTCTTTTGAAACTTTTTGGTTTTATTTGGTTTATTCAGCGATACATGAATGTAGTGAACATCTTTGCTGATATTCAGAAATGGCAAAAAAGGCTCTTAATTATATCTCTGTGCTTGGGTGGTGGTGGGATTACACAAGAATAGATAGAAAAGACAAGTTCTCTTTATGGCATAAAATATCTTTTTGATAGGGCTTAATGTGAAAAAAACCTGCAGTTTAGATCTGAAATTGTGAGAATTATAAAAAATCTCAAAAGGAGATTAGGATTAGGAGAAAACCAATGATATGCCTAACCTTCCCCAGTTGACATGAAAATTATTCTCCTGATTTCTGCTATCTTCCCGCTTCCAAAGTATGAAAGATAAGTAACGTTCAGTGTTTGTCCACGCTTCCAAATGGTCTCTCCTGCACTGCAGCATGTTAGCCATTCTCCATGCTGAACTGCTCTTCATCAGCCGCTTATTTATCAAAAGACATCACTGCCAGACTTTCATGGTGACTAGTCCTGTTTATCTGTGGAGCAGGAGCAGGCTGGCAGTGTGATCTTCATCACTCTGCTTAGAGTGTTTCCTACATGGAGTGGCTTCTTAGGGATATGAAGTTCTGAGTAAGGAAAATGTTTTTGAAGGATCTTTGCTACTAAAGTAATTAATCACTGGAAGCAGGTGGGATGTAGGGCTTAATTAGTCTTTCCTGGAGGCCTGCTGCAATCACAGGATGGTAAGACTTCAAGTAAAGTAGACATGCTTACTTTGAAAACCTTCCAAGAATGCTTTGTTTTCAGTAAGAAGGGGACTATTGTTGGAAGAAATCTACAATCATTGTGTAGCACTGTTCATTAAGTGTGAGGTTTCAGCTATGCATTTTGAGCCCAAACTACTTAAACTATTGAGACAATTGAGAACCTTTACAAATAATCTTAGAGACAAGTGCAGTCGGGGAAATGTTAGGTTTTAATCTTCACTTTAAACTGCTGTCCATGTATTTGTATTAGCTGTAAATGTTTTAAATTGAGGCGTAGTGCTATTTTGTCCTTAAGGTCTTTTCCTGCCTGTTCTCCTTTCTTTTTCTCTCACTAATGCTGGTACCTCTGGTCAGGGGACTGAATCACTAAATTAAATGCCTTGCTGACTTCCCTGTGGAGATAACATGCCAGGAAAGCAGATGGCTTTTCTTTTTTTTCATGGTAAACTCATTTTTTCATTTGCTTCAGTGAGTATCATCTCTGTAGTTCACTATTATATGGCAGGTCAGATACAAATGATACTTATCCAGTAAAACACTAATAGTCATTGAATCAGGAAGATTCCCTACCAACATACAAAAATACGTACAGCAAATAAAGTAAGATTAAAAATATAGGAAAAGATACTGGGAGAATATCTGTACTCACATTACATGTAGAACTTCAGGGAGCTCCATGTTCCTTGTTCCTTCAGTACAAAAATGACAAAACTTAAGGTCACATGCCATAGTTACATGTGGCTTTGAGGGGAAAATAAAAGGATGAAACAGTTTTAAAAGGAGAAGGTACCTCGATGTATTAGAAATGTGTTTAAAATACCTATTTTAAATTGTTCCTAAGAGATTTCCTTTTTCTGTGTATACATTCACAAACCTACCAGTCTGGTCGTTTCTTTCCAGCAACTGTTTTGAAAATAGAACATTGTTATCATCTACATAATTTTACTAGCATTTCATATTTCAAAAACACAGTAGAATAGATCTCAATTTTGTATCCCGGAGCAATCAGTTAATCCAGAGCCAAGTACAAGCCAAGTTCTTTTCTACTGTGTTCTGGTTGCAGCCAGCAAAAGCAGGAGTATTATCATTGAACAAGAGGAAAATAAAACCATTGTATAAATGTGAATTTGTTGCATCCTGCAGATACAAACTAGGAATTACTTCAATGCAACAGGTTTTTTTTAATCTGCTTTATTTGCTGCTGCTTTTTTTAGGCTCTGGAAAATTAACTGAAGAGGATGGACTGTAGAATACACAAACATTACACCTTTTATTACCAAGTCTTACTCAAGTGACTGTCATCTTCATATTACTTCACTATTTAACAGTACTGCGCAGTCTTGATGTGGCATTGTAATTTTTCTTAGTCATCTCACCATGTTGAGTGAGCTTTGGTCAATGTTGTTGTCTGGAGGAGATAATGTATGATGTGCTGTTCACATCAGGTTCAAAAAATATGGATTTACAAACGGGATATGTGGGAACCTGTCATGCTGGGCTGAAGGCTTGAATCCAGTCCCTCATGACTCTAGTCAGTCAATGTTATGTTCAGTAAGGTAAGTAAACCATCAGCTCCATGTGTTATTGTACTCCATGGCTGTAGGTAACTTGAATTAGGATTTTTTTCTGAACTGGTTTATATAAACCCTTGAGGTATCATTGGAGAATGTTTCAAAATTGTCATTCTGTTTCAAATACAAACTTCGCAGTATCTGTACTCGTGTGCATAGTTGCTTGATGAATGACAAATGCTTTGATCGGGCAAGTCACAATGATGCGATCATGTTTTCATGTTGTAAAAGTCTGTCTCTGTTGTGCTTTATTCTTAGATTCAAAAGGAAAAGAAACTGCGGCAATGAAAGCTGACCTACTGAGGGCTCGCAATGTGAAGAGGTATATCAATCAGCTGACTGTGGCAAAGAAGCAATGTGAGAAGAGAATAAGGCTTCTGGGAGGCCCTGCTTATGATCAGCAGGAAGATGGCATTTCTGAAGAAGGTGATGGTCCTCAGAGTCAGAAGGTATAAACTGAATAGCACATACATTCATTGTCTGAAGATAATTCTAAAAGTATTAGCACTGGATCATATTAGCCTCACTGTCATTAATCCCTTTCCGCAGAAGTCAAGTACAAAGTAATTGCAGCATAATTTATTTATCTTGGGAAAAGATGAGTGAAGTATCCAGAAGGAAACACTGATCACTCAGCTTGGAATATTGCTAAATATTAATATATTAATATTGCTAAGTGAAACTTCCTAAAGGATCGCATGGCTCGTAACCATGTGTGAATTTTCAGTCACACTGCACGTAGAGAGTTAATGGTAGCAGCCTTTCTTAAAGTAGCAACTTGCTTTCAAGTAAAAGAGTGCCAACATATGTGCAATGTTTCTTTGGCTCTTATATTTGCTGTAGGAAATACCTGTGGGTTTTGCAAATACTAAGTTATTCAAAAGCAAACACTTCTGTAAGGCAATTGAGGGCAGTCATTGCAGCAAAACTCTGGTAGAGCTGTTGACTGCTGGTTTTCAACATTGCTGCAGTCTGGAATTGAAAAAATTACTGTTGTATTAGCCAGCATGTACAAAAACAAAATCATAGCTACTTACCCTTGCTAAACTTTACACAAAGAAGTCGCTAAACTTAATCTACTCTGTCCCCTTTGGGCAAAGCACAGTAATTATGTATTCAAGTTAGAAAGAAGTTTTTATCTTTTTCAGGTAGATGGAAGAGAAGTTATCTCTTCGTGCAGGGATCTTGAACTTTCATTATATCTTTATAATAATTGTAACTTACTGGCATATAAGAAAAAGCTGCATGATGGAGAAATAGTTCTTGCTATTCGTGTGTTGTCTTCAGCAAGGTCTGAAAGAGAGCAGTTCCCTACTCTCCACTCATCCTTGAAGCATGATTTCCGATGGTGTATCACAGATCATGCCAAGGCAGTCATGATCTGTTTCCTGAAGTTGGGTGTAGCGAGAGGTGCCAAGGAGAAAGGAAAGAGGGAAGCATGTGTCAGCACCCCATGGGCCACTGATGCTGCTTTTGTTGCCTGCTGAGAGGTGTTACAGGCTTTTCAGGATAAATACATGGTGGCATAAAATTGTTCAGGAAATGGCCTTAAGTAGTAAAGCTGCACTGGGTAGGGGCAGGAATTGGTCAGAAAAATAATAAAGCATAATAATATTGTAATTAACATCATAGGTATTCCTGTTGCTAATTTTGCATGTTTTATAACCTGATGGATTTTTGTTGGGCACTGCTGACCCGGGGTTATATCTTGCAAATATACCCATGAGCAGCTCCATATTGAGTTAATGGTACTGTTAATGGAAATAAAGACTCCTTGTACAGGCTTTTGTTGTAGTGATGGTGGAAACAGTGGAATCTGGGGCTGCTCTGTTTCTATGTGTTTCTATGAAGAAGCCCTAGAACTCCTCCACACCCATGTCAGTGTTGAAAATAGGAAAACTGCTTCTCTCTTCTGTTGTCCCCAACTCTCTGTTGCCAGGAGAGAGACTGAGGGAAGCTGGATGAGAGAAGGAGGCCACACTGTTCTCCTCTGAGCACAGAAAAATGCCCAGGGCTTGGCTGAGGAAGGGAGCTCACTTCACTGTTGGTTCTTCCCATCCTCTTCCTGCACTGTGGTAGCCACAGTCAGGCTTCTTATTTCAAGGCAGTCAGTGGTATTTTGGATGCTGGCCCCTCCCGTGTGGGCAGTATTGACTGAACACTCAGGCCTTTTTCTAAGCAAAAGGGAAGGGCGTTATTTGGGATTTAGCAGATAAGCTAAAGTTGGCATGTCGCTGCTGGTGGCCCGTAACTTCTCTTTAGAGTCTGGCTGTGCCAGCTTTTCTGCTAAGCTGTTACACTGCAGAATAACTTGGGAAGAAGAAACTGGAAGTTTGTCTCCTTTTCTTCAACTTTCATTAAATAGGTCAGCAACGGTGTTTTGAATTATTATTTTATGTAAGTGTAGTACAGAAGCTTGAATAAAGTATTAACTTTGGGGAAATTTTGGTACTAATTGAGCAAAGAACAAATTGACTAGTGACCTAAACTTGTCTTTTGGTTTCATTTCTGCATCCTAAAGAAAATTTTGTCTTTCCTGCAGTAGTAGAGGAGTAATAGCATTGCTGGTAAAAGTCTTCAGTGCATGTTCTGATTATGTTCTTAAATATGGAGATGGATTATTTAGAGCTGTCAGTGTTCTCCCCTTACAGATTTAAGAAACAAAAATTAGGTGCTTTGAATTACTTTTCCTTTCACAGCAGAAACTAATTATAAAGCAGTGCCAGTTTTCTGTTTGATAAATACATAAAAGTCACAAGTCTGTATAGACTTTGCACATGTTTCACTGACCTCATTATCCTGAATCTGGGTTCCCTAGGGAAATCCTGAATGTGTGAATTGTAACCAAATGTTTATAAGCAGTCAAACAAACCCCAGCTACTCTCTGAATCTGAATTGTCATTAGCTCTGATACTGATTTATACTCTGCCCTGAGTGTTACATTTGCTTTCAGAGAAAATGCAGTTAGAATTGGTGTAATGTATAAAGCATCTCTTCTAATCTACTTACCATCAGTGCAGTTTTAGTCCTTTTTCTTAGAAACTGCAGTACCTGCACAGTACTACAGTAATTAATTGAGTTCTTGTTGTCTGTGTTTATTCATCAAACCATTTGCTGCATTCAGCACAACAGCCACATCACCACATCTGAGAGATTTGATGTGTGGGCTGTCAGCATCTCCTTAGTGGAGCTGTTTTGTGAACCACGGGTGGCAGGAGCAGCTCTGGGGATCTGATCTTTGACTAGCTATGAAATAGCAAGGAAACCATCTGAGTGTATTCTGAGTTGCAGGCAGTTCATATTCATAATCCTACTGATGAGAACTGGGTTGAAACTCCTGCAGAAGACCTTGCTTCCACCACATCTATGGATAGATCCTGATTTAACTGGTAACTGATCAGATTTTCACTGTGATTTCCCAGCTTCAGGTTGTGAGACCACATTAGGCCAAGGATACCTCATTTTGGGGATATAAAGAAAGTTAGCTTCAATTGTTGTTCCCCTGTTGCTTGAAGATGGGATGTCTTATGAGAGAAGTGTCTTCATGAACATGTGAGTCCCAAGGCAAGGTTTTTTTCCATTAGTGTATGTGCTGTAAAATAGCCAGGTACTTTAGGTAGTTTATACTTCCTGATAGGTAACTTATCATTGTGTTTGGTTCAGCTACTGCGGTACATGACAAAGGTAGCCTTATGATGACTTATTTGCCTCTTAAAAAAAAGAAAAAAGCTTTAAAAAAAACAATGCAGCTTGGAAATAGACTCATTTTTCCAGTATTATTTTTTATATTCCTCCTAATCCTGTCTTCTACAAAAAAGCAGAAAACCCAAATGAAAACGCAAGTCCTGCACTCTGTGTGCTGTCATCCCAGCAGAAAACCTCCACTACTGACCCATGATCTACTGTTACCAGCAGTATTGTGGTTGTTCATTATAGGCTAATGTGGTTGTAGTGAATGGGAACCTGGTGTGTTGCAAAGAAACACAGTACAGTGCATCTGTGCCATGTCTGGAGCCTATACAGACCCTTCCAAATTAAGTAGTTGTTTTATGTTCCTCTACAGAGCGAGGTTGCTGCTATCTGTAGGGACTTGCCAAGGCCACGTCTCTGCTTTGTAGGGCCAGGAACAAGGCTATTCTGTGTGCATATGCTAGGGATGTAGATTAAAGCACCCTGCTTGGAAAAAAACTAAAAATCTAGCTCCTTCTTAGTCTTTGGCAGAGCCTGTGACCAACTGTGGGTATATTAGTTACTTTCCTATTGGAGTAGGGAATTGATGTAGCAGCAGTAAAGCTACTGGTTTTTCCAAACCCAGAAGCTGCTGTTGAGTTAAATGGACGTGAAGGATTGCTGTTGAGGCTGATAATTTTAATATTATATCTGCTAACTGGATATTAGATTTGAGGGTGTACACATTCACTAATGCGTGTCTATGTGCCAACATAGTTTAGAGCTCTGTACTCCAATCCATGGTGACACTGAGTGCAGAATCTTGTTTTTTAAATTGGAGGATGGAGGATTGTCCACAGAATACATCCTGGATTGCATGCATTCTATGATAACTTACCACCTCAAGCCTAAGAGTGTCTCTTGTCCATCATTGTCATTGAAGTCTTAATGTATGGAATTTGTGTAATGTACTTAATAATTCCAGGGTAGTCGAACCTTAAACAAAAACCTTAAAAAGTTAGTGAGGTCTCATTTCTGCAAGAGAAGTTTAAATAAGCTTTTCTGCCCATTAATATATTTTGTTAAAGTATTTCTGTTTGCAAGATAACTGTTGGGAGGGTTTGTGTAACAGCATTATTAGGCACCACCACTTTAATTACCATGGGGCACCTGTGCAATGGGCCTTCTGTTAGACAAGAGGGGTGGTTGCAATTGCTTTGCTCCCTGCAGCAGCACTTACCCACAGTTACTTTTGAGAGGGGATGTTTGTTACCCTTCTTGCTGGCAGCCTGGGTGGGAACACCTTGTATAATAGAGGCATAGAGACCAAGATAATGCCTTTCTAAGGAGTGATGCCACATGCTCCACATCATGATTTATTACCTCTGCTATCATTTACAGAGCTGACAGTCCCAGAGATGGTGAAGATCTCTGTTCATGAGGCTGGAACACCCCCTTCTGTTTGTATTTTAAGTCATTGTTCTTGGTAAAATCATTGAATAGAAAGTATGATCATGGACAGCAATGAGGCTGAACCACAAACTGGCCTTTGAATTGTCATCTCTGTGTTCTTTTTGACAGTGTGATCGACTTTTTGGTAATAAGCCTAGCTTTAGCAAGCCTGCATCTCTGTGCTGTTCTGTGAGGATTCTTGAGTGAGCTCTCAAAGGCAGAAGTTCATGTGCATATACCTGAATAGCTTGGAAGCTGAGAGCAAGCCAAGTCCAGAAGATACTGGTATGGTAAAGGGTGAAGAGAGGAATGGCACATGACTGTCACTGAAGAACTTTGAAAATGAAAGTGAGCATTTCAGCTGAGATGAACGCAATTTGCTAAAACAGTGCCCAACATTTTGGGAAGCTTTTTCAGACAAAATAATAGGGGGCGACAGTTTCTAAATAACTTTCTTTAGCTTAGTTCATTAATGAAGTGACTTGTGCTAGTAGTTGTGTACATGCATGTGTGTGTGGTTTCCTCCCATACAGCTAGAGTCCAGCAAACTGTTTTTCCTAAATGTAACTTGGTGGTAAAGTTTCACAGGTCCTAGGTTTAGAAAAATAGGTGTACTTCCCTGAGAGAGATGCTGATGCATGATCTGAATTATATTATTAGGTATCAGAAAACCTATATTAGAGAAATTATTAATGCCTTAATCTGTGTTGGAATTCTCGTCTTGCTCCCTACCAAATTATCTTTGCTATAATGTGAAGTAATAGGAAGCTGAGATTCATTAGCCCCAGTGCTTAAGGACCTAGTTGTATTTTCAAAGAAAAAGGTACAGGTTGGTTGGTGTCTGTGAGGTACAAAAAAAAAGACCAAGACCGCTCTGGTGTATTTAGATTCCAGGTGGTAAAAGGAATGGCACTAAATGAGCTACATGAAAATGGGGTCAGTTGCTAGACTGAATACTTGGAGCGGAAGAGGTGTTTGGTTTTGTTTAGTTTGGTTTTCATGTTTTGAAAATAGGTTCTATTTTTTCAAAGAAAGCCGTTGCTTTTCTTTTTGTTCAACATGGGAAGTTCTGTTAATTTTGGCAGGGATTGTTTTGTTTTCAGGTGTGTGTCTCAGAGAAAAGGTCTGGATTCACAAAAAAACAGAGGATGAGGAAGGGACAATGGCTTTTTAATCCAACAGCTTAGTAACTGCAGCATCAGCTTGGGTGTGGGAAGTCTGTGTTTCATTTCCTCTTCTGCTTGATGTCAACCCACCTCTCTCATCTCAGGAAGAGTCCTTAGTGTTGTATCACAGCCTGTACTCTTTCCTGGCTGCATTTCTGATAGATGCTTTTCAATAACACTCAGTTAACACTCAGAACTGGCCGCTAAATGCCCTAGCTGCCAAGGTAAAGAACTACCCTCCATCTTTCTCAGTGTCCCTGGCAATAATTGAGATACATCTCAAAGCTCTGTGGCCTGTGCTGTGGAAGCTGCTGGTGTTACTCTTTGTTTGAATCAAGCAAAGAATAGATCAGTGAGCTTTCAGCTTGGCTTCTCTGCCCTGCAACGATATTGGAAGTTAAATTTCTGGCAATAGCATTTCATGAATTACTTGAAATGCTATCTTAGTAATTTGAAATGTAGTCTTACCTTCTGGACAGAAAACCTGGGGAAATGTTTTCTGTCTGATAGGAGCATAGATGCATTTATCTTCTAAATACTTACAACTCATATTTTGATTTTTTTTTATGAAGCAAAACTTATGCTGGAAGGTATGTGCAGTTGAATCTAGTACATGTGTTTGTGGGATGCACAGTGCTCTGTGGGCACATCAAGTGAAAATAGTTTATGTGTAAGGGATGTAGAGAAACTAGAGTTAGGTATTTTCCCAGGTTTTACTCTTAGTTTTCCTTTCTTCAGATTCTTCAGTTTGAAGAAATTTTGGCCAACCCTTTGTACCGAGAGCACTTCCGAATCTACATGGAAAGAATGGACAAGATGGCTTTGATTGGTCTTTGGGAGTCTGTGGAGTATCTGAAGAATGCTAACAAGGTGGAATAAATTGCAAGTTTACATGACTCATACATTAATGGGAATCTGCTTGTTGTGATCTTGATGTTAGGAAAGGTCTTAGTATTTATGTTTTTTAAAACATCAGTAGCATAGGATGGGTGCATATGTTTGAAGATAATATGATAATTAAAAATTGTAGATTGTTGTGATGATTGTTCACTGGTGTTTTGTGTAGCAATGTGACCTGTAAAAAGGATTCTTGATATGCAAAAATAGTAGAATCAGAGAAGAACTTGCAGTAATATATTTCCTTTAGTTCTGTCAGCTCACGTGGAACTCAAAAGTATGTCTCTGTTTGATAGTCTCTGTATAAACTTCTCATCTTGCCAATTACAGGTAGCCCATTCGATCCAAAACTGAAAATTTATGTATATATGTGTGTTGGTTTGGCACCGAGTTGGAACACTCTCAATTCACCCCCTTCCCCCTCCTCCCCCAAGGTAGGGAAAGAGGGAGAAAAATGAGAAAGAGAGGCTTTCTGGGTTGAAAAGTGAAACAGATTGATTTTAATTATTAATGACAAGGGAATATATATATATTTACAAAGGGATGTGCAACACCCGATCCCCTCCCTCCTCCCCCAGCGACTCTCACAGCAACTCTTCTCCCTGGTGACTCCCAGCTGAAGGGGGGAGTGTCCGGGCTCACGGACGGGCTCCTCGGGTGTCGGCTGGGAAGAAAAATGGGAAAAAAGAGAAAGAGAGCCAAAGAGAGGGTGATAGAAGCAACAGTAAGCAGAAAAGAGAGTGGAAAAGGAAAAAAAGAGGCTTGACTTCTGTGATGTCTTAACCTATACTGAAAGCCAAATAGAGAAAATATTATGAGAAGGAAATATTCTGATTTGCTGATCCTGCCTTCGGTCTAATCTGCTCCCCTGTAGGGGGGGAGGCTGCAGACAGGCAGAAGTGACCTTGGTTATTATCAGTCCACTGGCACTGCTAAAAAGTTCACTGAAAGAAAAAAAAAATCAGCAAAGAGCTTGCTCAAACCCACCAATATATTTTACAAATATTTTTGAAAGAGATTTTGCTTTAAAAGACCCCTTCCTTACCCTGTTCTGTTGCTGTATAAGTAGCTAAGTTTCTCCAGGAATGCTGCACTACTGCTGGAGGGAAGAAACAACACTATATTGTAATTAGTGCTAAAATATAATAGGAATGAGAACTCTGAAACAGGGATAGGAAATACCACTTTAAGTTGCAAGAAGTATTCTGGAGCAAGAATGGAGAGGACAGATTTGCTCTGAGCAGAAGGGTGGATTTTTTTGGGAAACTTGTTTTAAATCTCCACGATTCACACTAGGAAGAAATACGAATTTCATTATTAAGTATAAGTGAACTTTTTATTAACTGTCATTTTATTACTGTCCAATGTAAAAAGATTCTAGTCAACTGGAAAACACAAATAACATCCTGTAACCGAAGTGGCAAATTGTGGAGCACGAGTAGCGAGGCATTAATACAAGCTGAAGAAATTACTAAACCAACTCAGGCTAGAAAGTGTTTGTGAAGAGGGTTTGTCAAGCACTGTTAAGAGAGTTGTATAAATTGGTTTTGATTCTCAAAGTGCTTGTGATTGGAAAAGGTGCTGTAAATATTTTTATTACTTTTCAGCTGTGACTTCTCTCCTTGCTTTCAAAACAACATGTATAGTCCTTTATTCAAAACTTGCCATTTTTTAAAAGGGATTCCAACATACTGTGCTCCTGTTGCTCCATGAACATAAAGGTTGTCAACCACTCCCAGGTCAGCTTTGATTAAAATGAAAGGAGTGTCACACAGCCATCTGGTTGTGATATTGTCACATGAGGCATGCAGGCACATTTTGCCATACTAAGGGAGTGGATAAAACCTTTTCAATTCAGATAACTTTAGAGGATGGTAATTTGAAGAGTAGAGCACGGGCTGTGCTACATTACTTCCTCTCTTCCTGTTCATTACTGCAAAGTTCAATCCTATGACCTATTCTGTGCCTGGTGGAAATAACCAGCCTTGTGTACTGGTAAATGTCTCTTCAGGAGTGCTTTTTCCTTTTTTCTTTTTTTTTTTTTTTCCTTTTCCCCCTCACAAATTAAATATTGTCATGTAGAAAGTGAGTTGATCCTGTCCATCAGAAGGCAGGAGAGCCAATACAACTGAATTCTATCACAATGTTGCTCTAGCACAACTTTCCTTTTAGTACTGGCTTCTGGAGCATGCTTTGAAAAGCAGTGGGTATGGAAGCTGTGTTAATTTTAGAGCACAGCTGCTTCTTTACTTAACAAATGTTGGTATTTATTTTGTGTAATTGACTTTTTAGCATAGGTGTTAAGGCAGAGATCTTGATCTCAGTAGGAGAATTACAGATGTGTTCCTGTACATCTGGGCATGGAGTTAGCTTGATCATCCTTTACATTATGTTCCTGGATCCTGAGTCATCCTGATATTTTTAACATTTTTCCATTCTTCTCCTCTCCCTCCTTGCTTTCTAGGCTGAAATACCTCAGCTGGTGAGTGAAATTTATCAGAATTTTTTTGTGGAAAGCAGAGAAATTCCTGTGGAAAAATCCCTCTATAAAGAAATACAGCAAAGTCTCGTGGGAAATAAAGGCATTGAAGTATTCTACAGAATTCAGGCAGATGTTTATGAAACTCTAAAGGACAGATACTACCCCTCATTCATTGTCAGTGATTTATATGAGAGATCGGTCAAGAAAGAAGAAGAAAGTAGTTCTGCTCAGCTAACTCCTGAGGACAAAGATGGAGTGGTGAGTCATGTGGACAGTTTCTTTCACTGTTATTTAAGGTGATCTGAAGATGATCCTGAGTAAAGCATATACTAGCATCTTATGTCCTTGAGCTTTGGACTACTTTTCTTTTTTTCTGATGGATTTATAAATATAATCGTTGGTAGTTTCATCAGGTAAACATGGTATGTTTACAAGCTCTTTGAAACAAAATAATAGAATCATAGAATGGTTTGGGTTGAAAGGGACCTTTAAGATCATCTAGTTCCAAACCCTCTGCATGGGCAGGGACACCTTTCACTAGATCAGGTTGCTCAGAGCGCTATCCAACCTGGCCTTGAACACCTCTGGGGAGGGGGCATCCATGACCTCCCTGGGCAACCTCTTCCAGTGTCTCACCACCTTCACAGTGAAGAATTTCTTCCTAATATCTAACCTAAATCTACCCTCTTCCAGCTTAAAACCATTATTCCTCATCCTATCACTACACAGCCTGGTAAAAAGTCCCTCCCCACCTTTCCTGTAGGCTCCTTCAGGTACTGGAAGACTGCTATAAGGTCTCTCTGGAGCCTTCTCTTCTCCAGACTGAACAGCCCCAACTGTCTCAGCCTGTCTTCGCAGGAGAAGTGCTCCAGTCCTTGGATCATCTTTGTGGCCCTCCTCTGGACTTGCTCCAAGAGTTCTAAGTCCTTCCTGTGTTAAGGGCTCCAGAACTGGACACAGTACTCCAGGTGGGGTCTCGTGGGTGCAGAGTAGAAGGGCAGAATCACCTCCCTGGCCCTGCTGGCCACACTTCTTTTGATGCAGCCCAGGACACTGTTGGCTTTGTAGGCTGCAAGTGTACATTGCTGGCTTTTCATCAACCACCACTCCCAAGTCTTTCTCCTCCAGGCTGTTTTCGATCCATTCTTCCCCCAGCCTGTATTTGTGCTTGGGATTGCCCCAGCCCATGTGCAGGACCTTGCACTTGGCCTTGTTGAACTTCATGAGGTTGGCATGGGCCCACCTCTTCAGCCTGTCAGGGTCCCTCTGGATAGCATCCCTTTCCTCCAGCATGTCAACCACACCACACACTTTGGTGTGCGCTCAATGCCACTGTCCATGTCACTGACAAAGATGTTAAACACCACCAGTCTCAGTACTGACCCCTGAGGAGTGCTACTGGTAACTGGTTTGCATCTGGACATCGAGCCATTGATCACTACTCTCTGAGTGCAACCATCCAGCCAATTTCTGGTCCATCCATCAAATCCATACTCTTCCAATTTTGAGACCAGGATGTCATGTGGGACGATGTCAAACGCTTTGCACAAGTCCAGCTAGATGACATCAGTTACTCTTCCCTTGTCCACTGACGCTGTGACCCCATCGTAGAAGGCTACTAAATTTGTCAGGCATGATTTCCCGTTGGTGAAGCCATATTGGTTGCCCTCAACCACCTCCATGTTTTCCATGTGCCTTACAGAGCCTTTAGGAGGATCTGCTCCATGATCTTGCGGGGCACAGAGGTGAGACTGACTGGCCTGTAGTTCCTGTCTTTCCTTCCTTTTTTGAAAATGGGGGTTATGTTTTCCCTTTTCCAGTCAGTGGGAACTTCACCAGACTGCCATGGCTTTTCAAATACGATGGAGAACTTACCATCGTGTTTGGTTCAGCTACTGCTGTATATCCAGCTATCTCTCCTTTTCTACCTCCCTGATGTTACACAGCCTCTTTGCAGTTTCCTTCAGCTCGGCTCCCTGCTGCAGGAGGTGCCCTACCTGCAAGCACCCTCTGCGTGATGATTTCCCACTTAGCCCTGCCCCATGCGAGAGGTCCAGGCACTTCCCGCAGCCTGCGGTCTGTACAGCAACCTCTCCCTGCAACAGCTCTAGTCGAGGCATCAATCGCCACCAGGGTGGATGGTGTAGAACCCCCAGCTAGAGCTGCAGCCTTTGCTGTCTGCCGAGTGCTCACCATTTTGCCTGACCCGTGCAGGCTACCTTGGAGCTGAGCCCGCCCTGCCTGAGCAAACTGCCGCCCCACGCCTGCTGATGTGCCGCCGTGCGAGAGGCCACGGGTGGCGCTGGCTGCGCCTAAGCCGCCCCTGCAGCCCGCCCGCAAGCTGCCAGCACTGGGCACAGGCTAAGCTTCGAAAAGTGCCAGAAAGAGCCCTTAGCTGGCCTTGTAACCGCCAGTCTCTCCTGCAGTGAGGGCTTACCTGCATTGGAGTCGCACAAATGACTGGCACAAAATGACTGACTACTTAAACTTTAAATTAGTTAAAGTAGGTATTTCAGATTTCTAAGCCATTCCATATCTTTCATTATGGTCTTTAGTATCAGACACCATAAAACGTATCTTACATATATATACAAGCTCAGCTGCTCAGGTTTTCAGTTCAGGAAGTCTCACTGAAACATTAGTAGGTATCTGTCTGGACATTCTGTCCCTGTCCCCCAGGCATTTCCTAGGTACTAAATAGGTATCGAAAGTTTCACAAAAGAGGATAAAAAGTAGTGAAAAATATTATCTTAGTGCCTTTATATCAATTTATTGAATAAATGAATATGCTCTGTTGGAAGATAAAGCTTATCAAAATAGCACTAGAGCTGGAAATGCTAAAACAGCATTCAAAATATCATGAGCAATAACCCAACAGCAGCTGTCTTGGGGCAGGTTTTTTCAGTGGGTTCTCTTAATCAGTCATGCCAGGGGAACTTGTGTTTGTCTAAGAACATTTTGACAAGAGCATCTCTTGGATTAGTGAGCATCTTTCAGTCAGGCTGCTGCTTCAGATCAGCATATCTTCATTTACATATGAACTTGCTCAGAACACAAAGTATAATGGTTTGTCTAAAACTGGATCTAGAAGGACAAATAAGAAGCAGAATCCAAAGATGCTGATCTACATTCTGGTGTTAAGAACTAATTTTTCTAGAACCTAAGGCTTTTGTATTTACTGCTTAAATATGACTTTCATTTCTGTAGGTGAGCTTTTGTAGTCTGTAATCTACATATCTGCAAATCTGCAGAGAATAAGCTGTTATAAGCAAATTACTTCAAATGTGAACTTTTAGAGCTTGCTACATTTTTCATTATTTGTTTCTTCCCGTATTCTTTGCCTTGATAAAAGAGTCAAGACACATTTTCTACTTTTTTTTTCCACTGCTGACTCAGCTATATGTTGAGGGTAGGTACTTCAAAGACTTTCTGTCCTCGTTTTTGCCATCTTTGGGAGTTGGAAAAGACTATTACTGGTTTTGTCCAGAAGTTTCTAAGTATAAAACATGCTTTTTAATCTCTCTCTCTATTTTATTCAGCTTTTAACAGACATAACTGTTTCTTTAAGAGGACTGAGACAACACTTTAGGCTAACTGTCTTGTCAGATAACATTTACTATGGCTGCTGAAAAATCAGATTTTTGACATCAGCATCATCTGTTCTTCCTCTGAGTCCTTGGATATATATATGTGCCAGATTTGAAGGCACGTATTGCCAAGTTTGCTTATATGGTTAAAGTTGTTGGTTGTTTTTGTTTTGTGGGGTTTTTTTTAATTTTTAACAACAAATTAAAAATTAAGTTGCGTATACTGTTAGAGCATCCCTCAAATAGAACAGTCCTGATCACTCTGTGCCATGCTTCAGGGACATTGAGTTGAAAATAAATTAAGAGAAATTCTAGTTTTTGAAGCTTCCAGTAGCCTTTCAATTGTTGGTGAAAATGCAGTACTGACTAATAGGTTTGGGTTTTTTTCCTCTGCATATATAGGAAACTACAGCTGATAAATTTGATGTTTCTGGAGGGATCTATATTTGAACCCAAACCATTCTGTGATTTCTGTTAGCAAATACTAATTGTTTTGGGTTTTGGAAGTCTAAGTCCTCCCTTCCTGGCTCACTGTGGGAGTTACCTATGTTAATTTTCTTTAAATTTCACTGTTATAGCTGGATATTTAAAAAGCCATCTAGTGTCCTTATGGAGGGGAGAACAAAAAGGTAAATGTGAGAAAATGTGATTAAATGTGAGAAGAATCAAATCAGGAGGTAGGAATTGCAGCAAGGCCAGACTCTTTGGGTTCTGCTGCACTTGTAAGAAGCTCTCTCTTCTCCTTCCAACCAGTCATTGCTTTTTGCTCCTTGGACAAACCTCCTTTAAAAGATCATGAGTAGACACACAAATACAGGAGCAAGCGGTGCCTGCATTCAGCACTTTGAGGAAAGAGGGTCTGGTGGTTGCATCAGTGCTGCCTGTGTCAGATGGCTAAAATACGCCCAAAGTCTGTGTTTGGCAGCACTCGCAGAAATGGAAATCATCATCAGCTTAGCAATAAGGGGAAAACAGCACAATCCTTTATGGTTTCAGCTTTGAGTGTGTTGGTTGTTTATTTGATAAATTTGATAATTTGTTTACAGGTAACTTGTTATCTTGTAATTCTAGCATTTGTGTGATAAACATAGTGATTCAGCAGTGGTTTTTTTTGCAGTAAGTGTCTGAAATGTTAATGAGAGAGAAATCATGTAGCCTACCTCTAGGAGCAGAGCTGTGCTTATTTGTAAGTAATTGCAATCCTTTGATTACTAGACCCAATCTTCATACAAAAAGTCTTTTAATTCTTCAGTATTGAAAATATCAATTTTGATTCCTTTTGACCTCTGTGTCTACGAACAAGTAAAAGGTTTTTTATTTCATGGTTCTGTTAAATAGCGTTTTGAGTGACACCCAAGGTCAGTAATTATTAGTATTATTATGGTAGTGCCAGGAGATGTAAACAAGCTTCTGTGAGTTGAGCTATGTATGCATGCTTGGAGGCAGGCTCTGACCTGAGGAGTTTACAGTCCATGCAGAACAGACAGAAGAAAGGGGCATAGAGCTAATGTTTTTTGCTCAGGCACATACCTGGCAAATGCAGAGCTGGAAAAAGACATGGATTTCTTAGCCTAAAACTCCTGACTTCTGCATTGTGTTGCCCTACCTTATGACAATCACACTGAGGAGATTAATTATTGTTGCTACTATATCTCTTTTCATATTTTTTTTACTAAGATGTAAAATACCGCAGAATTTACTGTAAGATTGTTCCTCTAAAACTCGCAGAAGACTATTAAGTAACTCTCGTTCATGAGATTAGATTCATAGCTTCCCATAGATAAATTTAGATATATTCAGTCACAAGCAGACCTCAGACATCTTTAAATGTGGCCACAGTAACATCACAGTGCCATGTTTGCTACGTATCAAGCAAGGTCTTCATGCTTATTTGGGGAAGTGCACCAAGAACAGGGAGGCTGAGGCAAATGTCAAAAGAAGTTAAAGAGAATGTCACTGAAAAGTGTGAAGTTTTCTATTTTTTTGCATGCCTGTAGTACGCAAGATGCAAAAAGCTATTGGCTTGTTTGAATGAATATAAAAATTATTTATGAGATTAACACATTTTTATTAACGCTTCTAAATACAGCAGTAAAATCTGTTTATGAAGAAAAAGGACTGTTTAGATTGTTCTGCAGGCTGATAAATCTGTTTTGTGAAGGTTTGTGGGAGGCAGGAGTTTTTGTTAAAACTGTGGGGGTATTTTATTTTGTCATCCCCTCTCCATCTCATTACCTTTCAGCTCAGAGCTAAATAGTTGCTTTTCTGTCTGGCTCAGAATATTGATCATGACTACTAATCTGTTGTTGCTTTTAAAATAAACTTTGATTCCTCCTCTCATTAACACTAAAGCCTTAGCTTGAAGGTAGTTTCACACAGTTGGCAGGAGTTGCCAAAATGCTGCAGTACAAATGATAATGTCTGTTGTTTTGGACTTAGTTGTGTTTTGTTGTGTTTTTTTTTAATAGACTTACGCTTCATGTTGAAGCTGATGGTTGGAATATCTGTTAGAATCTGTTATACGTACATTTTTGTCTACATCGAGAAATGTTCTTATACATAAAATGCTTATGGAGCAAACAATAACTGTCTCCTTTTTCATATTAATGATGCAGTTATTCCCATCCTCTATTCCTAGAGCCAAAGTTGTGAAGAAACTACTGAAGAATGCAGCACAAGAATTAATGAACAGGCCAGTTATGCTGTAAATAAACTTCGCCAGCTAAATGACAAGCTTGAGTATAAGAAACAGGCTCTAAATTCCATATGTAATTCGCCAAAACCCGACAAAAAGGTAAGTACCTTTTGTGTCTTCAGACTTTAAAAAAAAATTATTTAAAAAAATAATTAAAACTTATATATATAATGTGTGCTTTTGGGTAATACCAAGTTGTCTCAGGCTCTTTTTGGACAAGTCAGATTGCTATTTCAATCAGCCTGTTACATGAAGTGAAATCAGAGCTTAGTTTCAATTTTTTTTCTTCCGTTTTTTAAGGCTATTTTAATTAAAATTGCAAATATTATTTATATTGCTTTGTTTGTCATAGAATAACGACTTCTCTCCCAGTGGTCTTGCAGCTTCGTTGGTGACAAATACTATTTCTTCCTTGCATCTCTACCCACCTGTATCTAAGTAATTCCTTATGGCAGCTTGCTTCGTGTCCCTGCAGCATCTGCTGCACTGCAGCCCAGGGATGTGCCAGTTAACTTCTGCTCCCTCTGCTGGCTTTGATATAGCACAGCACAATTTCATAATGTACAGTTGTGACTGGCTTGCTTAAATAAAGGGGGAAAACCCCCCAAATCCTATAAAAGTAGCTGACCTGCTTTTTAAGAAGCTAGGAGAAATCTGAAGGGCAGACTTTCCTCAGACTAAAAATTCTGAGGAATATGAAACTTTGGCTCTCTGGGCTTGGATTAAAAACAATTATTTCTTTTTGCAGATTGCAGCAGCTAAACCACCTAAGAACATATTCAGGCAGAAGCAAGTGATTTGCATTTGGCTTAGGCCAAATCATTTGCATTGCTGCTGAGGATGTTGCTGCAGGACTGTTCAGATGCAGCTGGGCCAAGCTTTTCAGGTGTAATGAGACCAGTTACAAATGACAGATAGTGGATGAGACAATTAGCTGAGGTATCTCCCTAAAATGGCCTCCTGCTAAGGATGGCAAAAATGTACCTGGGCATTAGTCATTACCAGTACCTGGGTTCTTCGTACATTTGCACCTTCACTCAGCATCAGTGCTAAGATGCTGGTCTGAAGAGAAATTGACACACCACTCGTTTCTTCTGCCTTAGCTCTGGGGTAACTACCTCTAAGAGAAAGATGTGAACAGCACCCTGGCTAGCTTCATTCCTTTGGTCAATTCTGCTGTCTGTCTAGTCCAGCTCCCCTGTGGGGGGGTGGGGTCACAGATAGAATTCTTCTGCCCGGTAGCCTCTGTAGCGGCAGAGCTAAGAAGTGACCTTGGAGTCTCGGCAGTAACCTTCAGCAGAAGGGAGATGTAGAAGGAACAGAGGAAATGTGTCCGCAGCTGTTCTCAGGTGTCCTGCTCACAGAAATGTCTTGTCATCCAACCACTGTTGTTCAGGGTGGCTAGAGCACAGATGTGTACCTTTTTTTGGTTGTGGTTTGTTGTTTTTTTTAATGCCTGTATTACTGCAGTAGCATTTGCCTGTGGAGCTTTTAAATGGATACCTATGGTAGACAGTGTGAGAGCACCTTGTCACAGGGACTTCATTTTTTTTTCCTCTGGACGTGGCAGGTAAAAATTTGGTTCTTGATCATGTGAAATAAAAAATGCTTCAAAAAATTCTGCAGTTCTGTGCCATATGAAGGGGAACATCACGTACATTTTGTACTTTATTTTTTGTACCTCAAGCTATGCCTGGGTTGTTTTTTCTTTTTGAAATGCCTTTGCGGTGAGACCCATACAAAACATATATCTACATCTTTAAGTGGCTTCTAGCACTGTGCAAATCAGATGCCAGTCAGTCAAGGAAGAAATCTGCTCATCTGAGTTGCATGTGGAATGCTGCTGGTTTTAAAAGAAAGTGCACTGTAGGGAGAAGTCTTGTTTCAGTGGAATATAGAGAGTAGGAAAGATGACATGAAGAGATGACAAGCAGTCTCAGGCCATGTCTCTGACGTACAAAGCCCACTACCATAGAAGACATCTTGATCTTTGGAGCTCTGTGACTGTGGTGCTACCTTCAGTGAGTGTCATGGCTGAAGCTCAGTGTCTGTCTCCCTTTGGTCTGGGAGTGCAGTCTCATGCCATCCTGTGCAATCACAGTAAATGTGCAGGGACCACATTCTTTCTAGAGTTCAATCTTGTCATCTTCAGTAGCAAAGCAAAACCTTAACATTCCCCACACAGAGCACTGTCTAGTGCTTCCTAAGCCTTATTGTCAAACAAAAACTGTGCGACACAGTTGTTGAAATTAAATGGGACTTTACTGAACAGAAAAATTCCCATCTCTATCAGGAATTATATGAAAGTTAGAGGGATTTTTTTATTAACTTGCTCAGATCTTTTGTATTTCCAGTGAAACTTTACCGGGAGTGAACATAAAACCCACTTTGAGAAATTGTAAGAGGTGCTCTTACAAACAACTAGGTTTTAAGTTAAAATTTGAACCACAGGCAAAAAGAGTTAGAAGTACAAAACAAAGTGCTAAACAAAAGTGGGTGTGTTTGTGTACGAGTTAGTTAGGCCATACTATTTGTTTCTGTAGCATTACAGTTTTAATTTTTTTCTTTGATATGAAAAGTTCTATCTCACTAAATAGTCTTTCTGTGCCTAACCTTTTGGGGGGCTGGGATTGAACCCCTTCTAAAGTAGTGGGGTTTTCACTGTATTTTTTTTCTCCTGAAATGTTTTTTGTCTTTGAAAATATATATGTACAGAATAATAAAATTGATCCAGTCTAGTTATAAAGTCTTAGTTTTTGTTTTATAAGTGTAGTAGATATTTACTTATAATGGAACCTTACCAGTTTTTCTGAAAAAGACATAATTACTGCAGCTGTGTATGAGGTACCACTTGTGGTGCAAGTAAGACAGCTGAGACTCATAATGGTATATAATATTTAAAAATAAGTGTCAGCTTCTGCTGTGTGTCTAATGTCACAGCTTATGTATACTTCCACCTTTTCTTGTCATACTGTCTCCTGGTAGTATGTGTGGTTACTTATTTTTCTGTTGATGTGATGGGATACATGAGGTCTCCTTTATGAGATTATGATGATGTGCTATGTCTTGATGAGAACGTCTTTTTAAATGTGTGCTTTACACTGTAATAAATCCTTCTCTTTTCAAAACTAAAATGAATTAAATTATAACTTCCTCAATGATTGTTAATGTAGCTGTTTTCCTAGAAATGAAATCTATTCCCAGCTTTTTCAGTTGCATCATGTATATCTGAAAGTGGTAAGGAGGATGTCTTTAGTAATGTATATTTCAGTAATTGCAATTTCAAGTTTGTATAAAACTTATAATGTGGTAATAGCATGCCCTTCTAACTTGTTTTTTTATTTTAGTATTGGGGTTGACCTTTAAGATTACTGTGTATTCTACAAGTTTTTAAGTGGCATCATAGATTCTCTTACTTAGGATTTTTTTTTCCCATGTGAATAGTTCTTCCTCTTCCTGCTTCTGTACTTTTTCTCCTTTCTTAATAGAAACTAGGCATGTTACACAAGCTTTTTCTTACCAGTTGTAATCAATAAACTTTCCTCCACAGATTGTTTCTAAGCTGAAGGATGAAATTACTCTGATGGAGAGAGAGCACAATGACCTTCAGCTGCACATTGCAAGAACGGACTGCTGGTGTGAGAATCTCGGCATGTGGAAAGCCTTCATTGTCTCGGGAGAGGTATTTTTTTTGTGTCTTTTTGTCTTCTGGGCCAGTTCAAAGTTGCATGAAGAGAAGAATAAAAACCTGTCTTTATTTTCCTTATGCCTTTGTGGACAGTGTATATACTTTGTACTTACTTATGGGGAGGAGAAAAGCCTCACCTCTTCTGAACTCCTCTTCTGTTTCCCAGTGACTACTATGGTGCATGTGCAAAATTTCTAGTCCTCAGACACTGTTGTAGTTATAAAAACACCTGCATGTAGATTAACTGGCTTTGGCACTGGGTAATTTGCTATCCTAGGGCCATTGTTTTTCATGAGAATTGTCTCCACTTGGGTGCAGTTGTGTGTCTACAGTAGTGACAAAGATGTGCTTACACTTTTTCTGTTTTGTATTATTATATTTAATGGCAGTACAGTTTCAAGGGACTAGAATAACCAGAAAGAAAGTGCTTTAAATCTGTAAGTTGAATAAGAAGTTAATTTTTTCTCTTTTTTCCTTTTTTTTTTTCCTTCTTTTAATTTTCTTTTTCTTGCTGTTTTCTGGTGGTTTGGTTTGGTTTGGTTTTTTGTTTGCTTGTTTGTTTTGCTTTTGTTTTTTTTCTGCTTTTCTGCCTTGGTGTAGGCAAGCAATTGTAGAATTAATGTTTAAAAAAAATTGTAATGGAGACAGTAAATATTAACATCAGATGGCTTACACTGGTGATGTAGCCACTCAAAGTATCTATCACTATCATTAAGTGCTGTCAGACCTTTACAGGCTTCTCAGAAAATGTCATAGTATAGGAATTTTAAATTTAATTCTTATCCTAATTGAATTACTTAAATGTTCCTTTTAAAAAAAGCCCCCAAAGCCTAAAAATTATCACTTTCCTCAAAAAGATTGCGTGAGGGTGGTATTTTAGAATTACCTTTGTGTTATTTGCATGTATAGTAAGACAAGCATTTGAGAGTTTGGCTTGGCCAAAGAAAGGTGTGTAAGTCATGCATTTCCCATATTTGCTTTTCATAATCTATTTAGTTGTCTCGTTAAAATAAGCATACAAAAATCTGTTACCATTAGGACATGAGGGTGAAATTCCATGTGGCAAATTAAGAAATAGTACAGTCACACTGCTGCCATTGCCTCAAGAAAAATTGTTGGAACTACTTTGCTCTAGTTTTTCCGTTTGCACAATGTGGTTAATTGCTTCTCCTTCCTCTGGCTGTTGTACAGTGTGATTCATTAGTATTTTTCTAAAGTTGTGAGCCCCTTGGAAATAAACACTGTGTGGACACCACACGTTCTGTGCATGCAGAATAGCTCACGTAAGCAGAGAAGTCACTGAGACAGCACCAGCTGCTGCAGGGCCCAGCTGCAAAGCTGCTGTGCCTGGCATGTGGGTGAGCCTTGGCACAAGCACTAGGAAAGAAGGGCGGGAATAATGGGAGAACAGTCAGGAGAGCTGGAGTATTGGTAAGCAATCAGAAAGCTATGTGGTAGGTTCCTTAAAAACTGAAATAATACATGCTGGTTTTTGAAGAAGATATGTCAGGGAGGTTTGATTGCTGGTGGACAGCATTGCAAAACTGTATGTAAAGTGTAATATTGGCTAGCTGGAGAACTGTTTCAGGACTGACAGAATTTTGGGTACAGTTTAGTTTGTCCAGGGTATTGCTCCATGTTTAGCCTTCAAACTGCAAGAGAAGCATGGGACAGTGATGACGACCGAATTTGCAAGCCAGTCACCTGGCAGGCCAAAGGTTCCACTGTTTGCTTTCAAAGTAGTATAACTTTATCTGTTGGTTTCCTGCCCACAAGGTTTTGGAAGAGAATGGAGAACAAGTGCCCTGCTACTCGGTCATGGTGAGTTTACAAGAAGTTGGTGGAGCTGAAACTAAGAACTGGACTGTGCCCAGGAAGCTCAGTGAGTTTCAGAACCTACACCGGAAACTCAGTGAGGTATGAATCTCATTTAGGGGAGGGAGAAGATGCAAATTGCTAAAATTTGTCAGAATTATCCTTGGAGAGGGGAAAACCAGATATAAATATAATATTGCCAGTTGTTATGCCAGTGTTTTGGCTTTTAGCCTTTTAGAGCTCCTTTTCTGTTTGCTTATTTCTGGCCTCTGTCAGATGCTTATAAAACTTGTTTATAAATTTTATTTTATTTTTTTGCTTAATAATTAATGTTTTACTGGACTAACTCAAAATGGCATATGCTCTGTACTGTCATGCAAGATGCTGCTTTAAAAACTAGATTTTGTGTCTGTGTTCCAGGGGGGTATAAGAAAAGACAGCTTTTGGGAACAGAGAAGGTTTCTTTTTACAGTGCTTTAACCTTTCTGTTTGATAAGGGGTAGATAATGATGGTGGTATGAACAGAAAGCATTTAGATGTGTCAGCCCATAGTGGGTAAGGGAAGTTGTTCTTCAGGGTGCTGAGAGGGGTGTGGAACTGAGATGAGAATACAAAGGAGAGTCTAAATTTCTGCTCTGAGCCACCTGTGTTTGTCTGCACATGTGTTTTAAGTGAAATCTCCTTTGTTCTACACAGTGTTTTACATCATTAAAGAAAGTTCAGTTGCCTTCCCTCAGCAAACTGCCCTTCAAATCCGTAGACCAGAAATTCATGGAGAAATCCAAGAACCAGCTCAATAACTTTCTACAGGTAAAAACAACAATAACAACAAAACTGCAGATGTCCAAACAGGAGAACTGAATTGTGCCTCTGGAGTCAATGTTGTCTATTAACTAAGGAGAGAGCCTAGAACAAATAGGTCAGTTGTAAGGTATAATGCTCTAGTGGTAAGTTAATTTAAACCTTCATTAATTAGGAAACAGCAAATCCTGTAAATCGCCACTTTTAACTACAACACTTCATGACAGATTTATTGCGAATTAGAACTTTTTTTATTTAAAAGATAGTTGTAATATTTAAAACTTCAATCTTGCCAGTTCTAATACTCTATAACTAGCTTCTTAAAGTACCTTTGAAGTATCTTTGTGAGACAGGGATTTTTTTTTCTTGTTCTACCTCTGAACCATGTCATAATCAGTTTTATTGGATGGCCTGGCACCTTTGGACACATTGCTCTTTAACAAGTAATATTTAGTTGATATGTTGTTTCTGTCATTATTTTTCTTTTGTAGAAATTGCTCTCTGATGAAAGACTCTGCCAGAGTGAAGCACTTTATGCCTTCTTAAGCCCTTCCCCAGAGCACCTCAAAGTTATTGATGTGCAAGGAAAGAAGTCATCTTTTTCACTCTCCTCATTTCTAGAACGACTTCCTGGTGATTTGTTTTCTCATCAGGAGGTAAGTGGTAGAAAAGTAATCTTTCCAAATTTAATTACTTCTTCAAAGTAAGCAGGGAGAGCCATTAATATAATGGATTTGAATGACAGGTAATATTGGAAGGTAATTTTTCATTTACTGTAAATGAACATAGAGTCAGAAGTAAGAGCTGCCTCTGGATTTAAGAAGGTGTTTATTAATAAAACAAGTTTCCATCCCTTTGAGAAATATATATTTGCAAATGTGTAACCTGTCACAAATAGAAGAATTGCAGTCCACATGGGATTGTTTACTTTTTATAGCAGAATTTCCTGCTTCTTGTGCTTTTGACACACACGTTTCATAGGGTTTTTGACAGGTAAAAAATTTCTCTTAGGAAGCTTCTCTTGGCAAGGTAACAGCTGTGTGTCCTTAATAATTTCTGGACAACTTTTGAAGAAAAACTAGTTTTGACAAAGAATTCTGGCTAATGGTCCAGGCTCACTGAGGGAATTCGCAAAT
Organism: Hemiprocne comata; assembly: GCA_020745705.1. Lineage (NCBI taxonomy): Eukaryota > Metazoa > Chordata > Aves > Apodiformes > Apodidae > Hemiprocne > Hemiprocne comata. Next base: position 35,132,326 of record CM036589.1, on the reverse strand, counting down.
ATGGGTTGGAGCCAATATGGGCAAACCAGGAGGAGAATATGATCCTAAGCCTTAAAAAAACTATTGTCTTTCAAAATACCATGAAAAATAGATTAGTGACTAAAATAGCTCATTGATTAAAACTGAACACCATTCCATGGCTCTCTGTTCTGTCTGGTTCATATTGCAGATATACAGCCTCCAAGGAGCTGTTTCTATATATGACATAATTCTTTCCTTACATGCTGTAGGTGTCTGCAGTGAATGGGCCTTCTGCAGTATAAATGGAGTTTGGGGAACTTGTTCAGTTCCAGTCTGTTAATAGGCAAAAAGGTGGTCTTGCATCTCTAAGGAGCAAGAAAGTCATATATATTTTTTCATCTTTTGAAAAATTGCAGTGTGTTTGCACCTAGATGCTGAATGCGTGTCTCATTTCAGAGTAATAAATACAAAGAAAGTTTGAGAAACTAACTTTACACTTTGATAGTCATACTACATTTATAAAAATAAAACTACATTCACTAAAATGACTGTTAGATAGAAGTTACATAAAAGCATAGGAGCATGAAGCTGTTTGGATTTTGCTATTTAACTGAAAAACATCCTCAAGAAAAAAGCCAGACTACACGTAGTAAATGGTATTACATGAGTGTGTAGGAGGAGAAGAGAGTTAGGAAATATGGGAGAAGGAAAGGGAGTTTGTAGTGAGAGTGCGTGACAGAGGAGAGAGAACAAGGAAATGAAGCAACTGGTAATGAAATCTGAAGTAAGTAGAGCAAAAAATGCCCAGAGAATGTGGCAACAGAGGAGCTGGAACGTAACTCAGTTTAAATTTAATACTATTTCTGGTTTGCTGCTTGTGGGACTAGGAGCTTCATTTTGGATAGACTGTATCATGCCAGGCACTGTGCAAATGCAGATAAAGACCATCCCACTTCATATCCACCTTCACTCTCCCTTCCTTCCCTAAGCTTAAACGTAAGAGGAGACAACAGAATACAGATGGAGGGACAAATGTTTGCCCTAGTTTAAAAATAATGATAAAAATAAATGGAGAGAGGGGAGTTGTAAGGCAGTCTGGGATCAGCCCAAATTTGTCTTGCACACCCTTGTCTTTCAGTGTGAACTTTAGAAGAGCTCAGCCTTCTCAGTGACAGTGTTTCAGATCATTTACTAAAGCGGTTAAAATAGGGTTAAATAATTTGGTACGAGGTCACCAATGAAGTTAGTTGTGTCAAACCACATGTTCCAAAGCTGTTACAGTTGTGTTCTCTCTGTAACTGAGTTCATATTTTGGACTTTTCTTTAGAAGAAAAAGCTGTCATACAGCTCTCTCTTTGCCTTTTACTTCTTGTCTTGTGTTTTTCTAGCAACAGTATTACCTCTTGAGTGCTGTTTTCAGGCTTAGATATTGCTGCAATTTCAGATCTCTTATACATGCAGCTCCTTGGACAGGGCTAGCTTTAGCATGTATTTCTTAGCTCTGAAATCTCAAACCAAATCAAAGGAAAAAATGCAGCTGATATAATCCAGAGGAAGGGCTTTTACTTTTATGAAGTGTTGAAGGGTAGAAAATGCACTGTGGTGTAAGAATATACACTTCTCATTGCATTTTCTAAATGATAAGGGATTCACTGACCAGCAGAAAAATAGAGCAGCAGCCTTGGAGAGGTCATTGGGTTTACCCTCCTGCTCCAAGCAGACTCAGCTGTACCAGCAAAATTCTTAGCACGTTTTTGTCTAAAGTGTTGTTCTCTAGCCAAGCAAGGCAGCATATCCCAGTTCTCAGCTAGCTTTATAGATAGAAACCTTTTCTTACTGTCTAACCTAAATCTCTCTTCTTTAGCCATTTAGCTCTTGTCCTGTCTGCAGCAAACACAGAGCAGTTTGGATTAGGATCATCTCAGTTATCAAGAGTTGCTACTTTCTTTTTGTCTTTTTTATTTCTTATACTGAACAGCCCAAATTTCTCCTAGTTTTTGTTAGGTTATATTTTATTTAGTTCTTATGGTTTTGCTCTGGACTTACCTGATTATCCATATTTTTCTTGGAAATGTGTTGACTAAAATTTGGAACACGATGCTCCCTCTAGGCTTTCCTATGCCCGTGTATGAAAATAATTTTTATATCTGTATGTGTATGTATGTCATACAAACAATGTTTGTGCTTAAAGCTCATGGTATTCCACTTGCCTTTTCCACAGCAGTATAGCCCTGGAATCTTTTTCTGTAGCCTTATCAATATCAGTTGTTTTGTTTCCTGCATCTACCCAGTGAGCTATTGCTGTGTTGCATCTGTCTTTATCAAACTGCACCCTGTGGGCTCAATTAAAAATTCAGTAAGCTTTATTATTTATTCAGTAAGCTTATTCTCTGTTCTGTTTCCCAGGTGCTTAATGAAAATATGGAATGATGACTACTAAAATAAACATAATTTCTTGAATAATTAAAATAACAAAGGGCCAAGAGAACTGTTGACTATAGGAAGATGATGAGCAGGACTGGAGTTTTCTCTAGACTGTGTCCCTGGAGAAAACTGTTCTAGGTGACCCTGCCTGGCAGGGGGGGTTGGACTAGAGGATCTTTCAAGGTCCCTTCCAACCCCTAGGATTCTGTGATTGTCAGTGCATTTGTGTGCTTGTGTTATAAGATGGGTAAAGATTTGTGGTTTCCTTGCGTGGTGTTTCTTGGCATTATGGTGTGGCTTTTTTGTCTCCAGCCTTTGGTCACAGCTTACCCTAACAATAGGAGAAAGTTTTAAAAGCTGGAATACATCAGGCTGTGGAAGTCAGTAAACAGGGGAGCCTATGTGGATGTTTACAGCACACTAGGGTGCTGTGGGGTTTTTTCTTACCTTTTTCTGGTTAGGAGGAGAGGAGCACCATCTCGAGCAGTGCTAGAGAAAATGCCAAATGTGACATAGGAAGGGAAGGCTACAGGATATATAAGTATTGGAATATACAACACTGTGGAGTGAATTATTTAGACTAAATGCAATACTGTGCCTGGAGAAGATTCAGGGACTGGAAGTGTACCCAAAGTGAATGATGGCCATTAGATGGGATTTGCAGGGTGTGAGGAAGGAGTAAGATGAACTGATGTACAGAGACACGCTGTAGGATAGTCTCTGTATAGCAGGGTTCAAATGACAGTCAAGGGATGACTGAAAGATTGTGGCCGTAAGAATAAAACCAAGATAGATATCAAAATAATGTAATAGAAATAGAGCAACAAAGCAGATTTTCCAGACTAGATTTTTGAGAGGGAGGGGAAAAACCCCACAGTATTAGATGATGGAATGATAAGAGGGAAAGGAAGGCAAAGGAAGAGATTATGAATGTATTTGAAAACCAGGGCTGGAGAAAGAGAATTTGACTGGACAGTGATCTGACCATTCCTGAACCAGAGACTTGGGCATTGCACCAACCTCAGTGGGGGTCAGGTCTACCTCACTGCAGCTTTGCTCTAAGCATAGGTGGGCAGGCAAAAATATGGGTTAGTGGTGTAGTCTTGATGCTGAATCAGATCTTCATGATGCTGAGAAGCAACCTGCTGTCTGCTCTTCAGTCTTGAATAAATGGTATTGCCAAAACTGAGGTTGTTAATTCTCTTCCCTTGGGTCTATTCTGAATAACTTCACTCCCTTTGGTACCTGGAACTTGGATATCTCCAGACTCAGGTCACGAAGTATTGCCATATTGTGTTTCTGCCTGGGACTGGTACTCGTTACTGGTGGTTGTCTTTGCAGTGGCCAATTACTGTTCTGCTGATGGGTTTTGTTCCCAGCTTACTGCAAGGACAACTTGTTGGTGCCTGATCCCACTGAGTGGCTTCAGCTGTGCAAGGCACTGTCTGCTCTCCAGAGGTGCCAGCTACATGCTTCTCCCTGTGCAGTAACCAGATCCTGCCTCTTTCCTTCCTAGCTGATTGTGTTGCAAACATCTCCAGCTGGCTAGCTTCCCACGTGGGATGTCTGTCATTGGTGTGTCAGAGGAAGCTTTGCAATCACAAACACCTTGAGTGCCATCTCCTACTTACAGCTGTCACCTGCTTCCTAGCAGTATATGGCTCCCACCTCACCTGCTTTTCCTTGATCAGCTAGTGTTGACAGGGAAATATAGGCAGTGGGCCCTTCAAATCTGGGCAGATCCAGGGAACATTGAGGTGCTTACTGGGGCAAGGCCACAGGCAGATCTAGCAGTGGTGATAACTCCAGCAGTGCAGAGAGTCCTCATCGCTCTTGTCTGAGTGGAAGTGCAATTCCTTTTCAAACTCCCCATGGTGAGGTTTCTCTTTGCCAGATCCTGCCAGCAGCAGAGTTGGTGGCTCTAATGCCCTTTCTTGAGAGGGCTGGCTGTGCTGCTTCCCCAGAGCATGGCAGTAACTAAATCCATTCTGGAAGAAGGATGGGGAACTGCAGTGCATACCCATGTTGTGTCTCTCTTCTTAGGAAGAAACTGAAGAGGACAGTGACCTGTCAGACTATGGAGAGGAGATGGATGGGAAAAGGGACTCTCTTGCTGAACCGTGTTTCATGCTGATTGGAGAGATTTTTGAGCTGCGAGGAAGTAAGCTGTAAACCTGCTCATTTGCTGGTGAAATATGTTGGCCAAGAAATCTGGGGCTCTTTGTAATGCAGATTTTTCTGCTGTTTCAATAAGCGGAAATGTCCTTGCATAGCCAGTTGCTTTGGGATAGAGCTGCTTCTTCAGTAATTCAGAACTTCCGTAACGTGGTACTTTCATGCTAGAGTTGTGGCATCTTTCAGTACCATATATTTTTCCTTCTTTATATAACTGAATTATGGTAATAAAGAAAACTACTTTTGTTTCTGTTTGAATGTGCAGCCACACTTGATGCTCTATTAAATTATTTACAGGGTAACTATTACAAAATGCAGCACCTTCCAAAAATGGCAGATGTATGTTCCAAATATAGACTTTCTTGTGCTAATGGTGAACAGCATGAAGGAAAGAATAACCAGTAATTACTAGGAAGCACTCATATTTGTTTCCTTTATTTGTAACAAGCTTATTGCTTGGTTTATTTGAGTGAAAATGTTTTCAGAATTTTAATGATGCTGCTGTGTGTACCACATTATACTAGTGGTATGAAAAGGGTGTGAATTTTGAGGGATTTTCTTTTTTTGAGTAGAGAAAGTGTTTTGGGTAGTTGTATGGTTCAATAAAATTGAAATATTTGTAAACATTTAACTTTACAGTATGAACTACAAATGCATATTACACGTAGGTTTATGTGATCTGCAAGACTTTCAAAAACATATAGTAAACAGTACAGGGAAAGCAGTCAAGAAAAATAAGACCCATGTATAATTAGTGAAATCTTACAAAGTATTATAACAGATATGTTTACTATAGGGGTGGGTTTTTTGGGGGACAGCAGGGGGGGGAAAGGTTGATCATGGGTTCCCTAATGTTATTAACCTCTTGATCTTTATTTTCTGTCATTTTTCATTGTTCCAGTGTTCAAGTGGGTCAGAAAAACATTAATTGCACTAGTACAAGTCACTTTTGGAAGAACTATCAACAAGTAAGTAGCTGCTACTTTAACTGAACCTGCACGGTTATTCTATGAAAAAAAGGCTGAAAGAAGAATTGTATATTATCGTATACAACATGCATATGTTGTATATCATAGAATCATAGAATGGTTTGAGTTGGAAAGGACCTTAAAGATGATCTAGTTCCACCCTCCCTGCATGGGCAGGGACACCTCCCACTAGATCAGGTTGCTCAGAGCCCCATCCAGCCTGGCCTTGAATGCTTCCAAGGATGGGGCTTCCACAACTTCCCTGTGGGAAGTTCCCTGTCTTCCAGTGTCTCACCGCCATCACACTAAAGAGTTTCCTCCTAGTATCTAACCTAAATCTCCCCTCTTCCAGTTTTGATCCATTACCCCTTGTCCTTTCACTGCAAGCCCTTGAAAAAAGCCACTCCTCAGCTTTCTTGTAGCCCTTTCAGGTACTGAAAGGCTGCTGTAAGGTCCCCCTGGAGCCTTCTCTTCTCCAGGCTGAACAGCCCCAACTCTCTCAGCCTGTCTTCATAGGAGAGGTGCTCCAGCTCTCAGATCATCTTCATGGGCTTCCTCTGGACTTTCTCCAGGAGCTACATGTCCTTCTTATGTTGGGGGCTCCAGAACTGAACACAGTATTCCAGGTGGGGTCTCACAAGAGCTGGGTAAAGGGGCAGAATCACCTCCCTGGCTCTGCTGGCCACACTTCTTTTGATGCAGCCCAAGACACGCTTGGCTTTGTGGCTGCAAGCACACATTGCCGACTCAGATTGAGCTGCTTGTCCACCATCACCCCTAAGTCCCTTTTTCTTTGAATGTGATAATCTGCATTTGTTTTCCACAGCTGAGTTTACAAATATGTTGATTAGAAAAGACTCAGATATGGGAATTACCTTTTTCCTTATTTTTTCCTCTACACAGGGCTTTGATGTTGGAAGAACATACTATTTCATGGGGTTTCATTATACATACATATAAAAAAAATGACTTGCTATCCTGTTTTTCTCAGTGATGTGGCCTTGAATGGCTTCCATAAGCATGTGTTTTTTCTTTATAGCCCCATGAAGATTTTTGCCAGATCTGGAACTAGGTATCTGTTTTGAGTAATTACTTTGAAATCAAATACATATTTCTCTAGAAGTGACTGAAATAATGTTTATACATGATGAGAACTATCAACTTCTAATGTGAAACCTGTGCACGTGCAATGGTGTTGTGTTTTCATAAAGGTATTTTTCTTCTATTTGAAGACACATCTGCCAAGTGAGGCCTGGATGAGGGTATGAAGTAAGCATCCGTGTCTGTGCACACCTTACATGTGTGAAGCTGTGTCATTGGTCAGGAAAATTTTGGAAAGTGTTCCATTTCTTGTCAGATACAAAGGCCTACAGTAAAACTTGATTCAATAGAGCAGATGATTGATACAAACACATTTTCCATGACTCTTTGATCACTACCAACGCTCTTACACGTGTTTTTCTTATGAAACTCTGTGAACCTGTGATTTCTGTAGCACCATCACACAGATAGAGGGCCACTGAGAATCTGATTAAATGTATTCTTTTGCTTTTGTGTAGCAGTGAGGCTACTGCTCAGGTAGGTGTCATAGCCCAAAAATCTGCCAGCAGAACAGTGGCTAAATTTGCACATGGCAGCATGGCTTTTAAAACCTCTCATGTATGTTATGTAGTGGCAAATTGGACAAGAAGTGATGGCAAGTCAGGCAGTTGACTCCCAGTGAGCTGATGTTCTCTGACAGTACCCATTTGCTGAGTTTTAAACTGATGGGTTCATTTCTTCACATGCTGCTGTTAGCTAGCATGAGCGACACCTGAGGGAGAACACAGAGTGTGTGTGTGTGAGCACTGCATGAATGCAAAGTTGTTATATAGCTTTTTACATGTTGGTTGAATTTTTACATTTATTTCAAGGGTTTTGGCTGTCCTGTAGCACAGTTAGGCAGTGCTGGTGGCTGCCTCCTGTGTACCTCAGACCTTGTGTTTAAAGGCTACAGTGAGTGCCTGCAGCCACAGGAGGAGGCTGCTATCTCAATTTGTAATCCCTTCAGTAATGTGCTGTTGCTATCAGTGAGGGAATTTAATGCGGTTTTATCAAAACTTCACCTATTTTTATCCCACCAGGCACATTTGTGCATGCAACTAGTTTGGAGTTTTCTACAATTAGTGGATTTTTATGTCTTTACCCCGTGGAGACTTTGTACTGCCCATCCTTGAAATATACACACATTTCAGTGTAGTACTTGCAATTTGTAATCTATATTTGTAGATTACATTGAAATGTAGCCTTTTCCCCATTTCAGTCAGGTATCTGGTGTGACCTAGATCCTAGAGCATCCAGAGCTGAATACGACTTGCTGTGATACTGGTGAAATCAGCTCAGATGAATTGGGATAATTACAGGAAAATGCTTCCACTGCTTCCAGGAGTAAAAAGAATAAATCTGCATAAAACGTGAAAGATGAGCTCTGATGTGCTCCCTTCTACACTTCTTTACAGGCAAATCCGTGACACTGTACACTGGATGTTCAGTGAACCAATGCTTGTTTACTACATTGGTGTGTTTCGAGATGCTTTTTGGCCAAATGGAAAGTTAGCACCACCACTGAGAGCCAAGAGCGAGGAACAAAAGCAAGAAACAAAACAGAGAGCACAGCAGAAACTACTTGAAAACATTCCAGGTGAGATCACTTCCGTTTTCCTTAATCACAGATTTAAGAACTAGTAAGGAAACTGGTCAATCAAATACTGTTCTGCTGTTTTAGATTTTTCCTGTAGAGTTGTAAATGATGGTTATTTACATAAATAAGGATAATTTTGGTCTTACTCTTTGCTTCTCCTGTCTGTCTGGTGAAGGTCATGTATTCGGGTGTCCAGTGTGATCATACTTCTGTACATAATATTTATCAAGGGACCTAAGTTAAGTCAAGACTCTGCTGGTTCTCTGTGAGCAAATACCAGGTGGTTCTGCTACCTGGAACTACTTGACAAATAGGGACAGTGGAACCACCCCAATTACTTCTTGCTCTTAGATTTTAAAATTGAAGAGGGACCCATGCTGTCAGTGTTGTGTGTTGCTGTCTGTTACTGGTAAGAAATAGACACTGAATGTCAGAAGGACCTGCAGCCTGGACAGAAGCATCTGAGATTGAGTGGTGTTTCCAGTACTTTCCTTTGCCTGCCCGTACCTCCTGAGCCCAGGCAGCTTCCTCTTTCAGCAGGCGTGTTTCTGGGGCACCCTCCTGAGATGCTCCATCCCGTCCCATTCACAGGACAGGGAGTCCAGTTATGTAATTCTGACTCCTCAGAAACCACATAAACCCACAGGCACCTAACTGGGAAGAACCAAAATTTATTCCTTTTGGCCTTTGGAAATGCACTTAAACAGAGCTTGAATGCCTTTTAACTCCCCTCCATCTGAACTGAATGTACTTCAATGAGCTATCTTATGGCTTCCCTGACATATCCTTTGCATTAGGTTGTTTGATTAATCGACTTTTACTGCAAAAATAGCAGGTATGCATGCAAAATATTTGTCATTTGATATGTAAACAACTCTATATGCTATGTACTCAGCTACTTCCATAGTTGGCTTGTGGTTTTGCTTGGTTGTTTCTGACTTTGGAGAGAGATGTCAGGAGAGAGCTGAATGTACTTTAAATTAATGATGAAGCAGTGGATCACTATTTATTCTCTAATTGATAAAGAATGTAAACAATACTTAAAACATACTTAAAAATATAATTGAGATGCACACACTATTATTTAGCTTGGGTAACTTGAGAATAAGGGTATCTTTTCAACCTGTAACCCGAGTTACCTGTGTGTTTTTAAAAGGTTGGTGAATGGGGGACTGTATCTTGTAAGCAAGAAGCAAGGGCCATGAAGTGCAGCGTTTTGGGTTGTTGGTTTTTTTTTCCCCTCCATGGACAGTAGAGTTATTTGGAGGTTTTGCCTAGCATGAGTGAAACAATGCAAGCTGAAGTAACATTTGTTGCAGATACTCTGCAGAGTCTTGTTGGACAACAAAATGCCCGTCACGGTGTAGTGAAAGTGTTCAACGCGTTGCAAGAAAGAAAGGCTAACAAGCATCTACTCTATGTGAGTAACCAGAAGAGTAGCAGCCTTTTACCTTTCTAATCCTATTAATTGCTGGGCTCTGCTCACTCAGTATTAAAACCTGGGGTCTGTGTTTTTGCAGAGGTTTATGTTGGACTGTTGTTTTGTGTGCAACTAACTTTTTTGTTATAAAAATTAGTCAGAGAAAATGTACTTGATTCTGTAATTTGAATAATTCTGAATAACAGAAAGCTGTTTTAAGTTTTTGTCTAAAAGAGATCCTCTACCACATCCAACTTGCCTGACTTCATAAGATATGAACTATTGTCATCTTATAGCTGAGAAAAATAAGCATACCTTGGAAAATCCTAGGGAAGTAGAACTCTACGATTGGCTCACAGTTAAGACATGACAGCCCTCCAAAAGTCCCAGTCCTCTGCTATTGGTTGGGGCCGGTCAGAGTATGCAACTGGATCCAAGTATGCCTACACTTTCAGTCTCTTGTGGTTTGTTTTCTTCAGCAGCCAGTCCCATAATGCAGCCTCAGCACAGGAGTGGGCACAACCTGCTCAGGAGGTGCGTGCCCTGGTGCTTGCTTATGTAGCTACTGTGGCTTTAGCAGAACAGCACCGGTTTGTACACTATGGGAGATCCCTACCCAAAAGCAGCCGCCCATGGCACTTACCTTCTTTCAGCCTTAAGACATTTCCCATATTATCTGTAGGGCACATGTTAACTTTAGTATGAAAGAAAAGTAGTTGGATGAAGGATAAGCAGAATGACCCTGCATGCTTCTGTTATCTGTGATGCTCTGAACATGACAGAAAGGAAAAAGAAATTCTCATTTGGCACCTGCACTCATCGTAACTCTCTTCTGTTTTTCAGGTTTTGCTGGAACTGCTGCTAACTGAACTGTGTCCTGAGCTAAAAGCTCATTTAGAGCAGCTTAATGCCACTTAGGTTTGAATCTGCACAATTGGACCACTAGAGAAATGTCTATGTCCAATAATAGACATGAAACTTATTTTCCTCTTTTCCATAGAGGGCTGAGGACTACGATTATTTTTAGCGTTTTTTTTCCTCTTGAGTTTTTTGTGAAGTAAACAGACTTGAAAAGATCTGATGCTGTGGTAGGGTAGACAAAAAAATGCTGTATAGTTGCCAATTTTTATTTAAATTGTTCTATTTGACTACTCTTCTGTTTCAAATATAGATTGAAAAATAAATGTTCATATAAGCTGAAAGAAACCAGAAAATATTTTAAACATTTATGAAAATAAATTTTGCTTATAGTGGTAAACTAATGAATGTTGTACAGTTCTAATCTCCTCACTGAGGATTTAAGCATTCCTTTCTTCTTGTGTATTGAAAATGCCTTGTTGTGCAATACTACATGTAAAGCTATTGTGAAAATTTTATCAATTTTGTTTTTACCAAAGATTTCCCGTAGTTTGAAGCATTTGTAAGCAATAAATAACACAACTGGATTGCAGTACTAGATAATGAGGCTGTACCGACAACTAATTAATGAGTTTGACAGCACTAGCTTCATAAGGAATATTTACATTACTTTGAAGTCTATGTTCAAAATATGTATTGTAAACTGGTATGTCCTAACTGAATGCCTGTGTTAAATGTTAGTTCAGAGATTAGTGCTTATGAATTGCTTCTATGAATGATTTAAGTAGACACTTAATTAAACCATTCTAATTAATTCCCTGATATTACTCAGGGCTGTTTTATTCAAATACGCCAATTTCAAACAACCTTCAAATATTTCCCTTATTTTATACAAGGAAAGAAAAGTATGTCTTTAGTGTTTGTTTATTTTTTTAAATTTACGAAAAATATGTAAGTATATGCATCTAAATAATTGAACATCAGCAAAAATATCTATGTGACACTCATTACTTTTGCATTCAGTACAGTTGTGCTCTTAGAAAAACTTCTTGCACTTAAGTGTGGCTGTAGTTCAAGGTACACAAAATCTATATGCTATATTTAAATCCATGTTTTTAGTAATATGTAATATCTATCTTCTGTTCCGACAGCTTAAAAAATGTTAAGTCACAGCAAGTCCTAAGAAGCAAGCCAGATTCTACACACATGAAGTTTTAAAAGTACATAGGTATTTAGAAATTTGCAAGCTTACCATAGCAATCAGTAAAATTTACTAGTTGTTAATCAAAGTATCTTTCATTAGAAGACTCAGCATAACATTGCTCAGGCGTACACACTCCTAGCCAAAAGGTTTTCAAATATTTCTAATACTGATAGAGGCAGTTGGAAATGCAATATGAAGAAGGATTGAGGAGAACAGGCCACATGTGGAGGACATGTATATTTAATGTTTCCATACTCATGTTTTTTCAATAGTTCTCTTAGTAGTATTTTTCTAGTTTTAGAAGTTGGCATGGTTTGAACTGTAAAGCTTGTTGTCATATGGGCCAATTTCCAACTTTGAATCTCTGCAGTCTTAAAGATTATTGTTTTCTTAATGTGTTAAGACACATTAACTTAATTAACTTAATGTATTAAGACACATTAAGTAAATCTAGACACATTAGAAAAGCCTGTGAAAGAAACACCACTAGCAAGGTCAGATTTAAGAATGGTGGTGACCTGTGAAGGGGTTATGTGTGAACACTAAATAAATTTGGGTTCAGGCTTTTAAGAATATTAAATTTTAATGTTTAAATACTAAAAATGCAGAAAAGGAAACAACATTTTTATTTAGTTTTGCCTTAATTTATCTGCTATATAGCAGCATGACATGAAGAACACACGGGATATCTGTCCCAGTAAAATGTCGTTTAAAAACCTTAAGTTTTCAGTACTGTTTTAAAAAGTCTGCCTTTGCCTCATCTCAGTTAAAGAGTGTGAACTTTTTGCTTTCTCCTTTTTTTGTTTAGATAAAAAAGAATCAGGATTTTGCTTGAAGTAGTAAGTTTTCACTCGCCGTTTCAAAAGCTATTGCCAGGAGGAATGGAGTGACCCAGACAGAGGTCCCACACAGACATACTGCTGTCCAGGCCTCTGGCTGCAGGGAGTGCCTAAGCCTGTCATTCATACCAGAGGACAGCAGAGAGACTGGCTGTGTGAGGTGTGAGCAGATAAATGATCTACTCAGCATGGTTGCAGAGCTGAAGGAGGAGGTGGAAAGGCTATGAGTATCAGGGAGTGTGAGAGGGAGATAGACCATTGGTGTCACGACTTTGCCTCCCTAAATCAGGCTCAACAGTCAGGTGGGGCTCGTGATGCGGAGTGTTCCCTGTCCTCTCTCCACCTGGCTGGGCATGATGGCCTACAGGATAGGCAGCAATGGTGATAAGTTCCTGCACAGCACAAGCGGCGTGGTAGGTGTGTCCCTCAAGTAACTGTTCCACCTTCCCAGGTGACCTTGCAAAATAGATGAGATGCTCTGCAAGGGGAACCAAATAGTGATGAGGATGATGGTTCACCAGACTTGGAGGTGCCGCCAAGGCGAAGTCAGACCACACCTTGCATCAAAGCCACCTTGGTTAAGAAAAAAAGATGGGTCCTTGTCATAGGTGGGTCGCTTCTAAAGGGAGCGGAAGGCCCTATATGCAGGCCAGACCCACTTCTTAGGGAAGTCAGCTGGGGCCAGGATTAAGGATGTATGGAGAAAACTCCCTACCCTAGTTCAGTCCTCAGATTACTACCTTTTACTGATATTTCAGGTAGGCAGTGATGAGGTAGCTACCAGAAGTCCAAGGGCAATGAAGAGAGACTTCAGGGCTCTGGGATGGCTGGTTGAAGGATCAGGAACACAAGCAGTGTTCTCCTCTATCCCACCAGTTGCAGGGATTGATGAGGGGATAAACAGGAAGAGTCAGCAGGGACAAGGGCCAATGGGCCCAAGCTGGAACACAGGAAGTTCCATTTAAATATAAGAAAAAACTTCTTTACGGGGAGGGTGACAGAGCACTGGAACAGGCTGCCCAGGGAGGTTGTGGAGTCTCCTTCTCTGGAGATATTCAAGACCTGCCTGGATGCAATCCTGAGTAATGTGCTCTAGGGCATCCTGCTTTAGCAGGGGAGTTGGACTAGATGATCTCTAGAGGTCCCTTCCAACTCTGACAATTCTGTGATTCTGTGATTTATATAAAAGTTGAAAAACAAGCAGTAAGTGATAAGCAGTCTATAATTGCTGGACATTAAAGATGGTTTACTGTAGGGAATACATTATATACCAGTCACAGCTAAAGAAAACACTTAAATCTCCCAAGATTAGCTGCCAGTTCAAGGTCAGAAGGCATGCCTTTTTTTAGAAAAAATAGGGAGTTCTAGTTCATAGCTAAAATGAAATTGTATGCTGTCAATGTCACATTAATACAGCCTTTAATTTTTTTTGACATCTGAGGTAATCTTGTTAAAATATTAAAGAGTTAATATGTTCAGCTTTAAATCCCTGTTTCTGATGCCATGTATGAAAAATTCTGTATTTAAAGTGAGCACACTTGACTATAGTGTTAGGCTTGGTTTTATTTGTTGTATTCTGTTCGTTGGAATGGCATGTGCTGGTACCACAGAAACATAAATGTGCATACAGATTGCATCAGTTTCATTCACTTCCATCATCTTATTTCAGTACCCTGTGGGAAGCCCATCTTCTCTTCCTGACCTCTTTCAAAACTGACTGGGTCTAAGAAGGGTAGACCAAAACACAGCTGAGCAGTTAATTAAAAATGCAAACATTATTTTAATTTTTTTTTCATAATTGTACAGTTAACGGAATTAATTTCCAGGTACAAAGGAAAAAATGAACCCACAACTCCTGTTTTTCACTTGTTCTAAAGTTACTGCTTCGTAGTTTATTTTTTGTCCCTTCTCTTTTCTTGTCAATGTAGAGATGCACGGCACGAGTTAATAGAAATCATCTCTCTTTATCCAAAGAAGCTAGTGACATTCCTAGATCACATGTACAGCTAGTGACTGATGAGTGAAAGTTGTAGTTTTCTTTCCATTGTGGTGTTTATGCTAGACCTGATGGGTGACAGTGGGAAGGGCTATATTCACACAAAGCCGTGCAGCAATGCAATCCTGATGGGTCTCTTATATGCCTTACGATTTACCTAGGGGCTACTGGCTACAATGTTCATAACACCCCAGCTTACGCTGCTTTCCTGATACCTTCCGCATCCTAATCTTTTTAAAAAATGACCTATTTTTTCCTCTGTATATGAGTAACAGTAGATCCTCAGCTAGTGCTAAAATGTAAACATGACAACTAGTTATGACTGATTTAAGTTTGTAATGAATGTTGTAATTGTTAGAGAATCTGAAGTAAGGGAAAGTTACGATTTTTCAGATTGAGAGAGTGACAGATAGCAAATCAGTTGGGGATAAAATCATTCAAATTGTTTAGCTAATTTATCTTGCAAGTTACCAACCCCTTGGCTGTGGTGTTTATTTTTGTTTGGCAAAATGTATCTTTTGCTAAAGCAAGTGGGCAGAGTTCCCTTTCAAGACTATTTCTAGCAGTTTTCAATATACTTTTTATCTTGTGGATTTTACAGCATTAGGTTAGATAATGCTATTTCAAGCTATAATCTAAGTCTACCATATCTGACTTGACAATACCTGCTTTGCATTTACATCATTATCCAAAATAAGCTGAAATTTATGTTCTGCTATATTCAGCAGCTTGATGAGGATTCTTCTATTCAGTATTGAAGTTAGTCTAATTTGAATATTGTTATATTAAATAGCAAACAGATATGTAACTTTTGCAGTCACTTTCACTATAGTTATACTAGTTATAAAAGGCAGCATATTTTACTCTAATTGTTCCTATCAAAATATTTAATGGAAATTAATATGTATGTGGAAGAAAGGCAAAGCTCTTATGTAATTAAGCAACCTCATCTAATGGAAGATGTCCCTGCCCACAGCAGGGGGTGTTGGAACCAGATGATCTTTTAAAGGACCAACCCAAACCATTCCATGACTCTGTGATTCTAAAATTCCAAGTTCTTATTAAGATATTGGCAAATCATAGTAATCTGAAGATCTTGGACATACTTGAGAGCTTCATGTTATAACACCCACTTATGACCACTTAATAATGGTTTCAGTTCAATTACTTTATTCTGCATGCATCTGTCTGCTTGCTGTCACTTTATTTTCAGTATGTTCTTTTAACAAAGAACTGTTTCAAGAATCAGAGGGACAAAGCGAACGTTGTTTTAACTATCAGGCTATAACTTCCTACTACGGTTACTATAATATTAGGTACAGCTTTTTCTAAGTGGGAATTGATTTTTCCTAACTGTTGTCTTAAAACTGAAGCCCCCAAGCCCCATGTCCTTCCTAGATACCAAACAGTAATTATGTGCCTCTTCACACATCATTTTAGGGTTTTGTTGTGTCTAATAGTTGCAGACTGGACAGAAAATAGAAAAGTACAAGTCATTTCAGTTTATAGCTACTCCCTGTAAACCAGTGTTTATGAAAGATTGTTCTGAACTAGCCCCCGGCAAGTTGGTGCCTGCTAAATCACTTAAATGTGTTGAGAGCATTGTCTTCTTGCCTAATTTGTTCCCATTAACGAATACAGTAACACAACAGAAAAAAAACCCAGATTTATTAGCAAGAACATTCAAATACAATAGAAGTAACCTATTATCTTTTTTGTCTTTCCTGATATAGCATTTTTGCCTTCCTTTCCAAAAGATACACAACAGGATGCTGATGCAAGTAACAATACCCAGTCAAGTTAGGAAAAAATTCTAGTTGGGCACAGTTGACTTTAGGAACATACCATAGCAATGGGTAAGTAGAGCTGTATGGGATAACAAAATTGTTATTTGAAGTACCAGTAGCTGATCTAGACTCCAAATATTAGGCAAGGTGATAGTGTACATAATCACATAATGTTTGTATGTTTGTACATACTGTAACTACATAGTTGGTATGGACATAGGACAAACAAATACTAGTAAAAAAGAGATTGCTGCTTGATACAACTGGTTGAACTGCTATGAGATTTTTGCCTCAAGACCAACTGCAATGTCAATTAGGTGGAACTGTTTCAAGTATGGTGGCAGTATGTTTTGGTTCAGAAATTCATGTTTGGTCATTTCTGGCTGCAGTATAGGATTTGTTAGCTATTTTCTGCAGTTACAATTGCAACTGATGAAGTGCCCTGTTTACTTGTATGAATAATCTGTGCTGCATTGCCTGGAGGGGGTGCATTCCAAGTGAGACAGGCTAGACTAGACTGATTAGCTATCGGTCTACTTGCAGTGCAAGAGAAAGAAAATCAGCAGTTCAGAGAGAAAACAATCCTTTTCAGCAACGAGAATGGCTGATGTAATGTTAAGATGGTAAGTGTGACATGTTTATTGCTGGGCAGCAGCAGCAGCTTCATAAACATATCACAAAAATCACGAACGCTGTTATGTGTGTCTTAAGCAGTCAGTCTATCTGCATCTTATTTCCAGCAATTAAATAATCTCATTGACAGATCCAACTTTTAACATACCCTGGCCAGCTCTGGAGGTTTGTCATGGGATTGTGCTGTTTATCAGCTGTAGAACTGTCATGAACATTGCTGTTCTCCTCCATCACTAGGTCAAGATACAGAAACTTGGCTATTCTAAATACTGCAGCTTCTATCAGAAAGGGCTATTTCTGCAATGCACAAACCACTCCAGAGTATGTAAGTAGAGCAGTGAGTCTCACAGTGACTGCCTGTGAAAAGGCCAGTCAGTGCTGCCTGTGGCTCAGACCAGTACCTCTCTACACAAGCAGAGAATTGCCAGAAACCACTTGCGGGCAGATGTCTATTTTGGGGTCTAGGCTTAAAAATGCGTATGATGTGTGCATCCCCGTAAGCAGCACTGATGAAAAGCTAAAGAGCAGTAACTTGGCAGTGCGTGCAGCAGCTACTTCTGGGTCCCAGGCCATGCTGCTCAGAGTGCTTACTGCAGGATCCCACTCAGTATCCATGCTCGTGTTTCCTGTAAAGGATACAGGAGCTGGACCAAAGCGCATTGAGCCCACAGAGCAGAGAAATGATGGGGTGGAAGACAGCGGATAGAAATGACACTAAGATGTGGGATGTGGAGAGTGGAAGAATACGTGTCGGGGTTCAAAAGAGAAGGGTGAAAGCAGGAGTCTAGAGGAGGTTTGTAGACTGAGGAGACAGGAAGGCAGGGCTTAATGTGGGCTTCTACTTGGGTTTCTAGTTCAGGGCTGCTTTGGCTCACAGGATGAGAAAGAAAAAGTTCAACTGTACTGAATAATTGAGAATCTCATAGTATTAATTTTGTCTGTGGTTTGCTATTCCCTCTTTAAATATGAGGTATTGCAATAGATTATCTCAAACACCTCTTGAGAGACTAGAGCATGAACTTATTAATAATTTTAATCTGAATTACACAGTCTTACATGAAGAACCATAATAAAAAATAAAATCAGCTTCACTGTCTGGCTACTACAGCAGCTGTTGAGTAAAATTTTCTATTGTAATAGTATTCCACAAGATGGCCTTGAGCACAGATGTTGCCACATTCTGCTGCTTCTCCCAAACACTCTACAGTGTTAGCAGCTTTAGTGTTTTGATATATACCTTGTCCATAGAGGTACATGACACAAAGTATACACTGTGATTCCAGATTTCTGTTGCCATATGCTTCTGAATGCCAGAAAAAGACATAAACAAGTGGCATAAAGTTGGAGTATATATTCATTTTAGCTGCTTTTCTTGCATACTGTTTCCATAAAAGCTTTTACCTCAACCATTCTGTAAGAAGTGCTTATGCATAAAAGAAAGCAGAATTCTTGTAAGGCTTTTAAACCTGCTTCATTTACTGTCAGAGCTGTCAGTCAGTGACACCTGCTTGATTTCTGAAGGTTACCAAAGCTGACAAAACCTAAATCTATTTTGTCGTTTCCCTGATACTCCCTCTAAAAAAAATTAATTATCTTGGCTTGCAGTGTCAAGTGACTCAAAATGAGGGATTCTGGCCATCTGTTCATACAGGCTTAAATGGATTGTAATGCCTAGAAGTACTTAAAGTACAGCTTTCGGAGTCAAATATATCACTCTAATCTTTCTGTGAAATTTAGAATTAATTGGGACTTACGAAACTCAAAAGATACAAGTGCGCTTTACCTTCCTCAGATCTTCTAGAACTGACACAGAACAAAGCATTCCTAAAGTACTCTGTGCCTTTACACTTGCTTTTGGATTGCCATCATCTGCAGCAAAAAGCCACAATCTAAGAAAATGGGGACAGAGACAGTTTAAGTAACAGGGCATCTTGCATTCCTCAGGAAACTTACTGACTGCCATTACCTGTCAGCCTCTTCAGCTGAGCACTTAACAACACATCCTTCATAATATGCCAAGATTGTGTGCAGCTGCAAACTTCAAGTGTCTTGCTTCCAGGGAATCTAGCAGAGTATTTTCTTCATGTATAAACACTTCACTTTTCTAAAATGGGGACATTTAGGTATTACATTCAGACTATGAAGAGGACAAAATAAAGAACCCGTGAATCCACTAACTTCTGCAAGCCAGGTAGATTTTCGACTTCGAAGAAAAGCTTAGGCATACTGGAGAACTGTGTCATATCAAAGCAGAACTAATCTTTGGTTACTAGACCCTAGATTTTTTACTCCAACATATTTTTAATGTAGAACATTTCCTTATAAATGTTCATCTGATATTGTATTACTCTTCTTCATTGATAAAATTTTTCTCAAATATTCTTGTGCTTACATAAATGAGTGGCACATCCTAAGCTTGCTATGTTTTTGAATTTAGATTTCTGCAAACTTTTTCATATTGCATGATGTATCTGAAATCCAAAAACAACAGAAGGCGAAGTGATGCTATAGTACATTCTGAAGTCGCTCCATTAAAAATACCTTAGCTTCATAATGGACAAAAAATTATTATGTCGAATAAGCAAACGGAGAACAGTGAATATGAGCAGCTGTATGGTGTATCATCTGAGGACCTCAAAGGTGTTTTGGAAACAAGGTTTACACTGTTAGGATTTAGCATGGACACTATTTAAATGCACTAGAAGTAGTAAAAGGTTCCTCTTTTATTCATAATTTGTTACAAGTCATATTGTAATGCACAAAAAAGAAACTCTACTAAAATGTTTATTTGCAAGTAAACCAATGTGATCATTATACTGGCATACAGCATACAGAATAAACGAACCACCAGTAAAAACTAGCAGAATATTTTCTGCTCTGCTAATAATCCTGTAAACACATGAGTCTGGTTTGTTAATACACAGTTTTATTCATTTTTTTGCCCTCACATATTATTTACCCCTTCTGTTGTCCTATCTGTATTCTCGCCTTATACCACTCTGTAAGATCATGTTCTCCAATGAATTATTTTCTTCTTATTGTAGAAATTTGTCTTCCTTTTTGTAATGTAGTTCAATTCTTCAAATTCTTCTAAACGTAACTCTTCATTTGTCTAACTTACAAATGTTATTGCCAACCATTGGCAGAAGCACAATCTTCTTTAGCCATCCATATTTATAATAGAAAGAACCTTAAAGAACATCTTTGCACAATAGATGTTTTACACTTTGAAATATAGTAGTTTGATTTTCCATTTTAACAGTTTTTGATTTATATACACTGCTTATTAAAAAGCATGTAGGAATAGGCTGCTGCTTATTTATCTGGTGATTTGGAGATCGGGAGGAACCGGAAGACACTCGTAGATGCTTGGGGAAAGTGTAGGAAAAGTATATTTAGGGGGAACACCTGGTGCTTTACATTGAAAAAAACAAACAGGCAGAGGCATATCTTGTAGTTTTCTTTGAGGTTTCTTGTTTTCCACTGAAATGGTATTGAAAATGGTCAGCTTTATAATATTTATTTAAAAGAAGGAAAACACAATGTCTTTGTGGTACAGTTGTGCTTTCAGAAAACGTGCCAGACGATCTCTGCCCTTCTGTGCACCAACAGCTCTTCTGCTCTTGAAAATAAAGCAGCACGACTGTAGTTCTCTGCTTAAAAATAGATGCACATCTGAGTTTTGTCCCAAAACAGCTGGAACAGCATCAATAAGCACATTAAATGTCTCAAGCTGGTGATGTCCCCTTTTTATTGTTTTTTGAAAGAATAAGATGAAAGAGAGGGCTATTTGACAGCACGGAAAAGTTCAGTGAAGACTCTTGTGAACGTTAAGTTAGCTAACCTGAAGAAAAGAGGGGGAGATCGCATCACAAAACACCTCAAATGCCTGCTGGGAAGCAGCACTGCGAGGGTAGTCTCACGGGCCGTCTCCAGCCCTGCCGGGGCCGGGGGGCGGCTCCGCAGGCCGGCTGCGTTCCTGGCGCCTCCAGGGGCGGGCCGGGCGCTGCCCAGCTTCATCCCACCCCGGCGGTGAGCGGCCTGCCACCAGCCCGCAGCAAGGAGGCGAAGGTCGAGCCTGCCAGGAGGCGGGAACATGGGCCTGCCCGCCGGGTAACAGTGATTCGGGAATTCGGTAGCGGGCCCTGCTGATGTCGGGCCCGCCGAGCAGCTTGGTGGTTGGAGGGTACCAGTTGGCAGTTGTCCGCCTTGCTGTCCTGGAGCCCCCAGCGCAGATTTGGGCAGCATCAAGCAGCGCCTTAGGGTCCCACAGCCTTTGACAAAGCAGAAGGAAGATGGAAAAAGTAACGTTGATGCTCTCCCTTGGGGTTTTGGTCCATTTTCTGAAGGAGAGTGACGGTGTCCTGTAAGGCTCACAGTCTGTGGAAGTAACATTTCTAGCTGTTGGCCAGGGCTAAGCAATATGAAAATGCATCGACAGGATAAGGACAGGCTGCAGCTTGGGCATCTTGTCCACCACTGGCTGGTCCTGTTGAAAATTAAACACAGAAGCCCAAAATGCTTTGCAGAAAGCGATTATTAGCAAAACCAACAGAAACTTTGAATGGAATTCAGTTGAAAAGGGCAGTAGGCCATGAAACTTCAGGCTAGCAAATGGGACTTGACTAGCGCCAGGAATCAGAAGCTGTTTGTTGTAACATTGTTTGTTTTACCTGTCTAGATAGTACAAAACTTAGAAGGATAACTGAGGGACAATGCTGTTTGAAGCTGATTTCTCCTGAAATGTAAAGGATTGTTTCCACTTATGTTGATAGCTTCTGGTGGTCTTGTTATAAGTTGGATTCACGAATTGATGTGAGTCAGAACCAATTACAAAATTTAAAAATTTATTAAGCAAGCGATAGCAAGCAAAACAGCGCTGGGCGACCGGGGAGTCACAGCTCCACCAACGGTGCGCACCCCCCTTCCCAAAGTCACTGCTTTTATACCCTTCGTCTTCCGTGTTACGTGTCTCTGTTAGTGGTGTACTCTGCGCTTGCGCGACTTGTTGCTAGGGGGTCGTTCATTGTCTTCCTCTGTCTCCTGGTGGTCGTGGGGATGAAGGCTTCTTGTCTTCCTCACGTCACGTACTCCTCGTCTTCATGTGCCCCCCCCTTTCTCCAAAGTCGTTTTACAATATACATTGCTGACACATCACAATCCACCCTTGTAATCCGGCCCCGCATAATTTATGTAACTTTCCGTTATCTTGCAAATACCTTAGCTGCACAAAGAGCCTTTACGACTTAAAAAAAAAAAAAGGCAAGTTAAAATCCTTAAAAAGCAAGTTAAAATCTTTTTAAAAAAGCAAGTTAAAATCTTTAAAAAATAGGTTAAAATCTTCGATATCCCTGTGGCCGAGTTCTACTAAAACAAAATACATTTGGTGTTGTTATTAGAGCAAATAATTAAGAAATTGGTTTATTTGTTCCTTTTAATAAAGTTTGATGAACAAACCATTTTCAGTTTATCACAGTCTCTCTTATAAAAAGGGATATAATACCAAAATGTTATGAGGATGCTTTAAAAATAAGCTTTAGCTGCATTCCCATCACTTCTTTTTTGGCCTTTTTTTTTTCCCCCAGATGATTATCATCCTTCCATTTTTAGCAGTGTAATTTGTTTCTATAGCAACAGGGACAGAGGCAACAGCCAAAACAGGAGAGTAATGCTTGCAGATTTGTGTGGTTAAATCTGTGAGCTCCACATGATGTTTTCCAACAGTCCCAACTGACGTTCAGTGCCAAAAAAAATCCACCTAACTCATCCTGATTAATTTCGTGTAGATGATACAGCCTATGAAGCCTACAGGAAAATAAACTCTTTTTAAAGCATCAATTAATTACTTGATTTAACAGGCAGAGTGACGCAAGAGTACCCTTCAGCAAAGCAATTAAAACTGGGGCTGCACTGCTGCTTTTGATGCTGAAGGGTGTGAGATTCAGCAGCACACCTTGGTTTATTCAGTTACTGAAACACATTCATTAGGACCTGTTTTTCCAATGTCATTTTCTTGATAACTATGCAGTCTGAGATACAAAGTGTAGAGGAATTTTTAGCGGGAATTTTTAGTTCCAGAAAAGCCTGTAGCTTGGAAGCCTTGTCCTTAAGTGCACTTGGGCTGGGCCATACAAAAGAGATCAGAATTGTTGCATCTGTGTTTATAACCAGTACAAGTGTCAGTTATTCAGAAGCAGAAGAGTTTTGCAGACACTAATGAGGTGAGCAACATGTGACACGAAGCTCAAGAACTAATTAATAGAAATGGAGAGAGTTGTGGCTGGCAGGACGTGAGTTTGTGTAGGTGGTTAGGCTGGAAAGATGGGATTCCTCGGCTGCAGCTTGAAACCTATGAATTGCTGAGGTAATGTAGAGAAGAAAAGGTCTATAAAAAAAACAACAAACAAACCACCTCTTCGGCCATCCAAGATTATTCAGTCTTAAGCTATTTCTGAATATGTGTGTTTTCACAAGTCTTTACAGTTGCATAAACAATGACTGTGGATTTCTGGCATCCGTGCAGGGGCGTTTCATCCCCAACAATGCACAGGTAGAAGTGTAGGGATTTTATGTGTTTATTTGACTCTCTCCGGAGGGTGCCAGCCGCGGGGGAGGAGGGCGGGGAAGCCGTCCCCCCGGAGCGGCGACCGCCGCTCCGGGGGGACGGCTTCCCCGCCCTCCTCCCCCGCGGCTGCGAGTGTGTGAGGGACGTGCTGGGACGCCCCGCTCGCCATGGCCGCCCCAAGCCCCGTTTGTCGGCACCGCGCCTCCGGGCCGAGCCCGGCAGCGCCCCCGGGGAGCCGGCTGTGGGCCCGTCTGCTCCTGTTTGTGTACGTGCCACAAGCGGGCGGGGGTTGCAGCCGGGGCTGCGGGTACAGCTGGCGAGGTGGCGGTGGACAGCTTCGTGCGCCGGACGGCCCGGAGCCGTGAGAGCCAGGAGTGCTCAGCAAAAGGGAGGCGATGTTGATGCTGGATTGCAATTCAGAGGTGAGGTGTGGGGAAGATCTTTGTCCCGAATTCCGCTCTTCGTCTTATCGGAACTGTGAACTGCAGCTTGCCCGCGGCTGCTGCTAGAGACGTCGGCGACTGCCGATGTCGATCACTATTTCGGGTTAAGAGATTAAAAGCCAAACAAGTCACGCTTGGATTGCTTTTCTCTTTGGAAAAGGGCATTCTCAAAGAACATAAAGGTCCGATGTTCTTACCGTGGCTTAGACTGGCATTAAATGTGCTTTTTTTCCCCCCCTCTATCTTGTTTATTTTAGTCTGGTGGTTTCAGCAATCTGTTCGAGGCAGGAACCAGTGTGAACGCACCTGCAGATGCCTTTGGTCAGTCTCCAGCTCACTTGGCTGCTTGTGGCGGTGAAGCTTTTTTCCTACTTTGGCAACTGCAGACAGGAGCAGATTTGAACCAACAGGTAAAAATCCGTAAGTTTTGTTTCCTCCCACTTACAATCTGGCATGTCAGTAAATCCCATTTATACGATTTATTTTTATTGGAGAGGTTTTATAATACAGAGTTGTATTGCATGAGGTATCTGGGGTTGCTTAGAGTAACTTTATTCTAGCATGAACCAGAAATCATATCTATATATTGCATTAGCTGTTTCATCTGCTACATAGAATTCAATTTTCACACTTACAATGCTGCATGCAGTGTAAAAAAAACGACTTAATTCTCTTATGCAAATGACTATTCTTTTTACCTCTGAATTTTTTTGCCAGTAAACATAAGGATTTTTCCTCTAGCTGTAGTTTAATTTGCTTATATCTCTGAGCTGGTAGCAGCAAGTTGTTGGTCACAGCAATCTCTGATCAGTGCTGAAAGATGCTGTTAATCAGTGTGCAGAGTGTATTCCATGTAAATATTTTAGAAGATAAAGGTTAAACAACGAGTATTGCATGGGACAGTATTTCTACTTTGCTGTGATAAATACACTAAACATTTAATGGCAGTTACTGAGTACAGTTTACTAAGCTGTACTTCTTTAATCTCTCTCTCACCTTGCAACAAACTAGAATACAGAGTAACATGCTGTAAACAGTCATGTTGGAGAACAAGATAGCTTTATTCTATTCCCCTTCCTTCAAATAACTTATTTTATAAATGTTTTTTTAGGATTGCCTTGGAGAAGCCCCAATTCATAAAGCAGCCAAAGCTGGGAGTTTGGAATGTCTTGCTCTTCTTGTTGCTGGTGATGCTAAAATTGAGTAAGTTGAGCTACATTTATAGTAATTTCAGTAGCAGGGTCAAAGGATACATGTATTTTACACAGTACTTTTTCTTGTTCAGCGTGCATGCTAAGACTGTACATCTAGTATGACTATAGTCATAAGAGCAGTATTAAAAAGTACCATAAACACCAAAGTAGCATAGAACATATGCTGCTTAGTCCCATGATGAAGACCATCATAGTAACCACTAAGATAGTATTCCTGATAATAAGTTATCTTCTTGTTAGTTTTTCCATTCTGACTCTAAGTCAGTCATAGTCTGGTGACAAATTTATTTTAAAATGATTAGTCCTTGTTGCATTTAATAACAGCCTTCTGTGCAAGCAGATCCCCATGCTACCCTTGACAAGCCTGCTTGGTATTGATTCTTTATACTTCTGTCTAAAGTTACCACTTAATTAATCTTGACCAGTTCTTGCTCATAATACATATTCTAATTTAATTGAATGGTTGATGTTAATTCTGTTTTTCAGCTTATGCAACAACAGTGGACAAACAGCAGCAGATCTCGCACTGGCTTATGGCTTTCTGGAATGTGCCAAGTTCCTCACCACAGTTCAGCACACTCAGACAATGAAACTGAGAGGAGAGTCTGCCCACTCACTAAGTGACAAATGTGGCCTGGTGAGAGAGGATCCACCTGCACATAAACAAGAAAGTGAAACTAGTAGAGCCATAAGCAGGAAGAGGAGGAGATCAGATGGTGTGTAATATCACTGGTTTACTACAATCCAGAATATTTTTCATTTTTAAAAAAATACTTCTGGCTTTTAAGTAAATAAATTTGGCATTAGATATGTAGCAGTTGGATTTAGAAGCCTTCTACTAATGAAGAGCTTGCACAGGTATTTAAGTTTATGGTCTTGAAAAAAAAATGGATGGTGTATGGAGTATTCCACTGAACAGGCTACTTTAACATGCAGGAAATAAAAAAAGAAATGGAAGGTACTTTTACTGATGGAGTAGATCACAAAGACAGCCTTTACTAAAAGCACATGTTTTGATGGCATTAGATACAGACTTATTCTTGTTTGTTCATATGACAGATCTTCACTCCTAGCTGACAAAAGAAGCAATCTGAAATCCCAAAATGAAATCAAGGGGAGTCCAAAGTCTGGAGAAACATGACTGGACTGTGCACTGAGCAGCTGGATGTATGCTGGTACATGGTCTCCTTCTGAGAAGGAGGAAAGCTAATATATTTTTACTTCTTACAGAAGACTTTTTTCCTAGAATAGTGGTATTCATACAATTATAAATAAATGAGCATATAAAAATAAAACCGTGAGAGAATTGTTCTGTGTAAGTATGAGAACAAAGTTCATAAAATTCAGTACATACGGCCATTTTTCTCCCACTCCTCTTCTAAAATGCTGTCAACAGCAGTTCCAGCAGCAAATGATGCCTTTGAAGAGATTCACAGTGCACAACACACCTGGCTATATGAAACCTGAAAGGAGTTCATCTTTTTGGCAAGAAAGAATGCCATAAAATAAAAGGATTGGGCATTTAATCTGTAAAGATTTTAGCATAATAAAAGTGCTATATAAAGTTATTCTAGCCAAAACAGAGTATTTGCTAATAAATCTAACAAATACAGCTCACAGCAGACAACTCTTATTTTTAGAGGTTTTATTTTTAAAAAATTCTTAATTTAAATTACTCAAGCAGCATTTCTATTTCAACTGGGTTTTGATTGACTTAAAGCATTATTCTGATAAACAACAAGACAGTTATATCTAAGCTAGTATTCTGGTTTAGCATCTTCCAGCATAAGAGTGGAATTTAAATAGCTTTTGGTCGTTGAGGTAGGCACAGATTATAATAGGCATCCTTGTTCCAAAACTCCGGGCCCTTCCAACCACACCAGCCCTGTCCAAGAAAAAGCAAAATAGTATTTAAATCTACTACAAATCCTATCTCCTGTATACTACTACTGGATTTATCTTATTTTAGTAATTCTAATCTAAGATGTATGAATTAATTTAAATATCTATAGAATGCAATGATACACAATTTCCAGAAAGTTCTCTACATGCCTGGAAAGGCATAAGGGAAGACACTTTACAGAGTCTCTCCCCCTTCCTCACTCTCCACCTCAGCTCAGTTCCTAAAAAGTAGCATCTCTCTTTTTTCCCCCACTATCTTCTGCTGCTACAGAAGCCTAATGTTACTCTGAAACTACTATCATTCTCACAGTTTCCATTTCTCTTGAAGGATCCTTGCCTTCTTTAGTAATAGCTGATACTGCAAAGCCAAAGGGAGCTCCTGATATGGGAGGGCGTGCTGTTGGTCATGATGTAGCAGAAAAAGCAGTCGAAGCTCTGAAGTTTGCATGAGGTGTTTTTGAAGAAGAGCTACAAACTTACAGTCCACCTACCTCAGTTCCTCCCCTCCCCTGCCATTTTTGATGAGGAAAGGAGTCCCAGACCATTCCCGGGCACCTTGTATCTGTAACAACCTTTGGTTCTACATGTCCTTTGGGAATTGTCTCTTTCTGTATTCATTTCAAGCTCTATCATTATGGGGCTAGGAAAATGTTTCTTCAACAGCTTTTCTAGTTGGGCCCAAGAGTATAAAATAATGACATGAAGTCATTGCTATTTGCAATTTATTATGAATAAGAGAATAAATTGATTACTTAACACTTCGAGGATGATTTAGCCACTTTCACAGTTTAGGTTTCTGACCTACATTTACTCTTTTGTAATGTGCTGTGTCATCCCTTTTAGTAGCTTCAAATACAGAAATAACACCATGTACCCTTTACTTCTTTTAAGGTTTTCCCAGATTTTTCAAAACAGCTCAGTACCTGCCCTTTAAACTTAGCTCAAGGCTTGATTTGAGAATGCCTCATGCTGGACTTATTACACTAATTTTAAATAAATGGTTTCCTCTCTGCTTCAGAAACACCATTTTATATGCTGAACAGATTTTTCTGTTCCATTCAAAATACCAAACACATTTATTGTATATACTACTGGGTAACTGGGGAGATGGTTTAATTTAGAGAAAGTAAAAGAACATTTCTTTGTATTTAAACTTTATGTAGTTGCTGACCCAACTTATCTCCAAAGACACTAAGTTTCAGACACCAACAATAAGTAGCATATATGCAGGTTAACTGGGATCAGAACTTCCTCCATAAGGAATGGACGATTTGAATTTGGCTGCACACTATAAGTTTAATGCCAAAATATATGTGTACACATACATATGTGCATATACATATATATATGCATCAAGCCTCACCTTTTCCAAAATAACATGCAAATCTTCTCCTCCAGTGTAGTGTGGGTCTAGAATCAAATATTTTATGTGCCCTGTCATCTCATTCCAAGCCACTCCTAGTATTGTGTGAGCCAAAACACCTCCACCTGAAATAGAAAGAACACAAATTGCTAAAAATTTTCCACTGAGATCAGCTAAATGTACAAGCCTAAAATAAAAGTACATCTACACTTTCTACTAACAGATTTGCTTGGTTATCAAAATGATTCTGAAACTGACCTACATAAGATTCTTCACATTATAAAACAACACATCTCTACTACAGCTAAGGAAGATTACTTGTTTTACTTTACTTATTACAACTAGATAATTTACTTTCCAAATTCCATTGTCACAAGGCAGGTTAAATCCTCCGCACTTCCACTTTTCAAGTAAAGAGTATTTCCAACATCTGTTTTGCTCACTTTTTCTTTAAAGAAAAACTTAACTGTAGAAAAGGGACCTGGAAAACTTCCTGGTTGTAAAAGGACTAAAATTAGAACAGAAATAACAATTTCTGGATAGGGGTTATCTGCTGTGTTCTAGTAAGTTCCATCAGTGGATATTAGGAGCAGAGTTGTAATTTCCGACTCCCCTTTCTCCCGCCTGCAAACAGGGAAAGGGGATATTTTGATGAGCTGGCCACAGGTTTACCCTAGAATGTTTCTTTCAGATAAAAAGGATAAAAACTGGGGAGTTCACATCCTTGGGATACTGTAACGACTCCACACAAGACGGGAATTGCAAAAACGGCTAGAGAACACAAGCAAAAAAAAAAAAAACCAACAACAAACCAACACCCAAATCTACTCCAAAAAGCTAGCCTCGGCCCTCCCAACAACAATTAAACTGATCCACAGGAGAGCATTACAGTGAAGGATAAGTTACAGATGGTTTTTCAATACAGGATTCTAAATTCTTGAAATTCAGACAAAAAGGCTGCTACTGAAAGGTAAGTATTTCCTAAGAAAATCTGGACTTTTGGCACCTCTAACTTGTGAGAGTAATACTATCTTTATGGAGTGCCAAATAGAGGCTATGGTAATTGCTAGAATTAAAGTTTTATTACATCTGAAAGTTGTATTTTCAATACTCTTTATTTTCTAAACCACAGCTGTCTTAGAAATAGTTCAATTAAAGTTACAGCTTTCTTATGGATGGTATTTCTTGTGTTACCAACATTTCAGATTATTAAAACTGGTCTTAAAAAGAACTTGGATATCCTTCTCTTCAAAGCCAGATAAACACCACTCTTCCATGATGTGCAGTTCTGGGGAGCTGTACAAAATTCTGCTCCTCTGGAGAGCAGAAGTCAGCTCTTGAGTTTTGACTTCAATAGCACTTTTAAAGAACACCGTGTAGATTAGCTTTGGTTACCACATTTAATACTGAGCTTGGGAGAAATTCGGAGTGAAGAGATAACAGCTAGACTAAGTTGTAATGTTTTTGAGGCTCCCTTGGGAAAAGCGTAATTTTAAATTAATCTATAATTTTTATTAACTCATGTACAGTAAACTGAATGAGTTCTAATTGAAATTCAGCATAGGGAGGCCACAGTTTCACTGGCATTCTTCAATAGTCAAGCACTTACCAATCATAACAGGAGTTCCTTCAGTCTTGAAATGATTAGCAAGCTCTCTTCCCTGCAATGCTAGTTCAGAACCCTGGCTAGATAAGGAAAACAACAATAGATTTGTTATCCTCACTAGGCTTAATTCTCTAATTATCCATTATACTCATTAACTGCATAGTAACTGATCAGAAAGTGACTTAATAGTTTTTTTCTGTGTAAACATCCTGGAACAATCTGAAAATAAGTTTTAATTTAAGTTACAGATTCTGGCTGGGGCAATGAATCTGCTGTAAGCCTTGTTGCCACTGGAACACCTGGAGGCACTTAGCTTCTATAACTTATTCCCTGCTGGCTTCCCAGAGCAGGGACAGCTGGTAACCCCCAACAACGCCCGCCAAGTGGCTGAAAAACAAACTGGCTACATCTGTGAGGAAGGGGGAGTCTGAAGCAACAGAACTTCATCAACATAACGAAGTATTGATAAATGTGTTTATAATGACAGCTCTTAAGATAGCTTTCCACAAGCAAGTGCATAACTCAGACCCAAGCTGGCTTTTAAAAAATCACATATCAAATAACATTAGGAATCTGTTCACAGCAGTACTGAACTGAGCTTTGTTATAATCACCCTGCTTTCCTTTCCAACTATGGGACCAGCCACAGACAAAATAAGCCTACACAGAAGAGAGGTGAATGCATAATAGATGCACATACTCCAGGATTCAAAGCTGAAGACATGTCTGATGGAGACTCACATTCCCCTTATTACACTTACAGTACTACCAAAAGTGGTGACAGAAGCTAGGCAAGGAAATGAAGACATATTGTTAATATCTTGCATTTCTATTTCTTCATATAGTGGTTAACCTTTTGAAAACCCAAAGAAGCCTGTGTGCCTACTTCTCAAGTTTCCTGGAGAGATGGATTAAATGCAGACAAACACTAAACTGGAACTCTGGGCAACAGCGCATTTACAGAAATGGATTCAATACTAATGTTGCTGGTGCAGCTATAAAGTCTTATTTCCATAAAGACTTAGAGGTGCTAGCTGGAAATAAGCCCAAGACAAAAATGACCGCTGCCAGTGGTCAGCTGAAAAAGCTGCATGACATTTGTTCTTCTCAGCATGGAAGTGATGTTGGCTTTTCATAATCCTGAAAAACACTGGTGCTCCCTTGCAGCAGCACTAGGAGCAATTCTACTCAGTTCACAAAGGAATCTATTTTATATTCTTATGTGCAGGAATAAAAAACTTCATACTGGCAGAGCCTGTCACAGCTGCTATAAATAATAGATGGGTCATCTGCAAATATAAGCTCTGAAACAAAAAGATTAAAATTAGCTGTATAAAGCTTTACAAAATATTGAAGAACTGAACTATTTTTCTACTGTTAAGAATCACCACCACGGTCACATGCTCTTTTAAAAATATCTACAGTAGAATTTACTCCAAATGAACATAACTCATGAGTAGTATTTGACTAGTCATTTGACTAGAATTTTCATATATGCCAAGTTAGTATGTATTATTCATTTCATGATTGTATTTATCCCAAAATGTTCAGGGATTTGTTTGCTTAAATGATAAAAATGCAGTAATTTTACGTCTGATAATGCTGAAAATGATTCTTTTTCTCCTAAATGTATTTGTAGTTCAGCGTTCTTTATCGTGTATGAGAGCATCAGATTGTCAGAGCAAAAACAAATCCTCTTTTTTTAATCTGTCACAGAAACCCAAAAGAGAGAACAATATTTCCAGGCTGCTCAGCATTTTGCCTCAATCCTGAACTGACAGGTTAGCTCTGTGGATGAGGTAATAATTTACTGCCAGTGTGCATCCAGTTCATTATGACTGCCAGACTGTGTGCATACTTCAGAAGATACATCTGTGGTGCAAACGAACAGGCCAAATTTCACATCAGTGCGTGTATTGTTAAGCCATTTATAGCAACTGCAAACTGGAACCCCAAGCCCACAAGAGATTTAGCAACACCTTCATTTGTAAGCACTTTGTGCAACCAAAGGCAGGAATATGGAATTTACGACCAAGGAATCCTTAAAAGATTTATTGTCTCTATTATCGTAGAATCATAGAATGCCAGGTTGAAAGCGACCTCAGGGATCATCTGGTCCAGCCTTTACGCCGTGTATTATAATGGCAATTTGCATGTTAAGGCACTCAGTCTTTTTAATACTTACTGAGCTATTAAACAGGTACAGATTCTTACCTGACAAATAATATTCTTGATGTTATTCCAAAAAGCTGATTCAAAACAAGCTGTACCTCAATGGAACCAATCCATTGCCGTGACCCAACAAATGCTGCAGGCTTGTCTCCAACATCAACCAGCGCCTTTGCAACATCATGATGAAGAATAAAAACAAACGTCAACAACCTAGAGTAGGCAATTCCATCACTTTTTTTGTGAACAAAGTTGGTTTATATACATGGAACATGTTTTGAACCTAGGTGGTCAAAATCAGACAAATGGATGTCAAATTCAGTCATCACAATTCTGTTTTGGAAATGTCACTTGAACACTAACACAGACAGTATGCCTCTAAGCATATATAACCCCAGGTCCACATCAGATTTCAAGCTGGGATGGTGAGCACTCAGCTGTCTAATAATGGAGTCCATGATTTCTACTGCAGAATCCATTTCACAGAGTGAACTACCAGGATTCCTGCTCAGAGCATGTCAGAGAAGGATCCATAAAATAGTGCTCTGAGGAAGAGGCCACTGAAATACACTGAAGGTTGTGATTTATTTTAAACACTTCTCCATCCTGAGGCTTATATGTTACATGCAGCACTTGAAAGGGGCCTTTTCTGCCCACAAAGTCTCCTGAAGGCTACTGCCTTCTCCTAGATGCCTAAAAATACTTCAACAATGCATGGACTTCAATTGCTTTTAGGTTTAGATGTGGACTGAGAAATGTCCAGGAAATGAAGTTTCAACTTTAGTACTCACATCCCTGCTAAGCATGAAAGTTGTTTTATGGACTGAATCAAACTTTGCTAAAAATGTTCAGTAAATAAATATAAGGCAAATAATTATTTTTAGAAGTCTGAAGATAATTGCAGTATTTCTTGCTAGGCATACAGTATTAGCTACCCTAGCCTGCAGCTTTTCTTCAGTGCATTACCAGAAATGAAGGTATTCAGGTATGCATTTGAACACACAATAGAAGAAAAAATGAGAGTTCAAAAAACAGAGAAAGCCTTCTACTCTCAAAGGCAAACTTGGAAAAGAAAACAGTAAATCAATGCATAGCATCTAGAGACTAATCCAGCTGTCACTGAAGACAAAAGTCAATTTTAAAATTCATTTTAACATGACACATTGGGTTCTTCGCTTTCTTTCATTTGGCAAAACCAGTGAAAATGTCATAATCTGAGCTTCTAATAGAATATTAACCCAAGGAAATACTTAGAAGACTCTTTTAAAGAATCTTATTTGTACAGATAATGTCCCCCGACAACGATAAACACCTGGAGACAGATCTCCTATAACAAAACTTGCTAAAAATAGTAATTCAGAAGTACTGTAGTTTGAGATAAATGAAAAATACCACACAAATCTGAAATCTAAAATATATGAATTTGGTATTTAACCTGTACAAACTTTTCTAGACAAATACTCATAACAAGATTAATCTGCTTAAATGTTGTGTACCTGTTGAATTTCCTTATGTGTTGGTATAGGTGCATCAATGTAACCTTGGTGCTTGAACCAAGAACAGATGGTCTGCAAAGACCGATAGGCACAGCCCCAACCACTGTCGTCGATCCGATCCTGCATATAGTGGTGGTAACTATATACACCATGTACTAAATAAACCTGCATGGAAAGAGAGAATATAAATGCATCTGATGACACTTGCCTCAGTTTTCAGAGAAGTGATACAACTTGTCACTTGCACTGGAAAAGCTGTCAGTTGGGAACTGCCAATCTTTGGAAGAATGGAAGGGTTGTTGTTCATACATGATTACTCTTCCTGTTTTTTGTCTCCTAAATGTCTCCATTCTTATCCTGGTTGTGAGAAACAGTCAAGATACACACTAAAAACACGTACATCCTTTTCCAAGAAAATGCAGTTTCTTTGGGACAAATAGAGCTAAAGCAATACCATTTTGTGCAGAGAATCCCTTTTGCTTAAAAGGCCAAGTCTGTTACTTGGCTCTCTCTCATATCTATAACATTGACTGTCTAAATTACTTATTTTAACAACAACTCTTAAGCAAAAAAAACGCAATAAACAAAACTTGCTTACAAATGTTTCAGTTTAAACTTACCATACCAGACTCTGTACCAGGTGCATTAAGATGTAAATGTGGATTTCTGAGATACCCATCTTTATATGGTTCATCTGGAAAGTGATAAGCATTTGCTCTCTTGAAATATGGTCTGTCACAAGGCAGATTGAATAACCCATGTAACTCCTAATTTCAAGTTAGAATAGAAATAGAGAGCACAATTTAAATTTTGGATTAAGAGAAACACCACATTGTAAGTAGCAATAGAAACATGAATGATTTTAAGAGCATAGCTTAGTAAATTTAATTAAGTAGATTTTAATATATTAATATTCAGCATGTATGTTTACTATGAGATCTGGCCTCTCCAAGGCAGCTTCTGCAGGCTTACCTCCTAGCTAAAGGGCCCACTATTTTATGCACACCTGTTAAATAACACCTGCCATTAGAGCCCCACTGAAGACATGAGTGACAAGTACCTTAGTGAAGTACAGTAAAATACACCATAACAGAAAAGGATTAGTTTTATCCATGTAGTAGTGTAGATATACACACTCTGAATTTTATTCACTAATACTCAAGACATGCAAATACTACATACTGAGACAAAATGAAGATACTGAGCTTATGGTTTAAGCAGATTCAGGCTGCTTCTGTATCTCTTAAACACTGTTTACAGCACAGCAGCCACATTTAAAGAGATACACTGTCTTATTTTGCAGAGGTTAGGAGTGAAAGGAGTGATGAGACCATCTAAAATAATGGGTGCAACACATTAGCTACAGTAACACTTAGCAATCAGTGGATATGAGTGAATAGAATACAGAAAGCAAAAAAGACTTCAATGTGCCACCAATGCCCCAGGCCCCTGTAAGTGCAAGGAACAGATCAGGATTTATATACCCAGTAATGCTTCTCATGGAAGAAGAAACTGAAAAATCCCCATGGCTTCTACACCTCTAAGGCAGCAGCCACTCTCACTGTGTAACTGTGTGACCTGAACTGGTATCTGCCAGGTACACGTCTCAATCTGAGAGGACTGCCACCTCAGAACATTTTTCCACCTCATCAATATTCCTTTTTCTAGATGTGCCAACCCAGGAGGCAAAAAACAAACAAAAGCTAGCTAAGGCTGGTCAGCTGTGAGCCACAAGAGCAGCCCTCCCCAAAACAAACAAAAAACCCAGCAACACACAACCCCAAGGAACAAACCAAAACAAGGAAAATTAAACACAGCCGTAACCTTCCCAGGACAGTGTTAAAGCCTTAAAGTAAGAACATGCTACAAGTAATCTGATATTCTACCACAGCAATGAAGAAATTCAAAAAATACAGTATTAGAAGTATAATTTAGATAAGATCTATCTAAACCAAACCCTGTGTAGCTTTAAAATTTCTCTTGTTCCCTTACAAATATGAAATCTGGCACTTTTTATAAAAATAACTTCTAGTAAATCAAGCTCCCACATTCAGTACACTGCTTTGGTTATAATAAAAAATAAAATTAAAAATAGCAGTATATGCCAGTATTTATTCTACATTGGCTAAATGAAAAGCTTTACCACTACTTCAGTTAAAATAATAATAAATAAACAAATAAATAATAATAATAATAATATCCAAACAGGCTCTGTTCATTTGTTGGCTTTACCTTTCTGTAACTTTCCAGTTGATCATCTGGAATACCTGTAGGATATGAGATTGTTACAAGATGATTTTTCCCTGGTAACATGAAATGAAATTGTTCTGGTACAACAATTGATGTTCCCTTCATATATTTCATGATACATCTCTCCATGTCAGTTAATTGCCTGTGAATTGCTTTCACCAGGAGATTTTGTACGCTGCAAAGTAAAAGGGAGAATATTTAAGAAGTAGAACAGTGATGGTGGATCCTTTTCTCTCATAGCTCTAATAGTTACACAATATTTATACACATATTTGCAGCTGGTCTGATGAACTTACAACTTCCATGCTTCCACTCACACACAGAGAGAGAGAGAACCTCCCCGTGCTTTACTCAAAGCAGGTCTGCACATAGAAACAACTCCCTAGTGACTCAACCCTCCAAAGTGCAGGTACCCTGGTCTTGTATCAGAAACACAACCATTAGGAGCATCTGCCAAAAGAAAAGTTACATATATGACTATATGGAGATTTTATTACATTTTATCTATCCCATTTAACATTCTTTGGAGTAAAAACCTATGGATAAAAGGCAGGGAAAAGATACAGAGGAAGACTGTTATGCTTTCCACCTTCACCTACTCAGCTGCAGCCACTGACATATTACTAAGGGTACAAAGACTCATCATATACACGCTAACTAACACTTTTATACATACTCACATACTTGCAAGAATTTTTAAAAAACATTTTCTGTACTCTCTTAATTCCTTGCTAAGCAATGGTTACAAACTATCAAATCTAACAGACACTGATAATGAATTTTTGAACCTAGCACAGGGATTGTACCTCAAGATTACTGAAGTTAACAGCAGTCTACATGAGCTTTTATTCTTTACACAGTTAATTTCCGTTACAAAAATACTACACGCTACTTCATTAAACCGATTAATGATATAGCTTCATTTCATTATTTCAAGAAAAAACAGAAACTAAGCTGAAAAATTACAAATTCAGGATAACACTTACTTTCCCCATGTTTCTTCTGGAGAAACAGATACAACAACATCAACTGGTAATGTCATGTTAATGTAGCGGTGTCCCTTATTTTCTCTTTCAATGACTGGAGCCAAAGCAGCTAATGAAGATGTCATTTCCAACATGAGGTCTATATTGACTATCTGCTGCTGCAGAGAATAAAGACATCAATAGCACATCTCCAACAGCACGTGCACCAAGAAGGCAAAAGTCAGATTGTAGACATTTGGTATCAAATTCCATAATGAAATACTTGAGTTAAAAAAGAAACTTGTAATGTTAAAGACACACTTCTTCATGCTGATCTGCTGTAGCTGGATCTCTGCATTCACACTGAATCTCAACGACTTTAAAAGGATTCTTTTAGATCATGTCAATGTCTACTGATGTTCAGAAAAGCCTAGTGAGAACAGATCGAAAAATGTTTAAATTATAGGTTGTCTTAGGTACTTTATTCGTGTGGTGAGACACATACCGTATCTTGTAACTTTTTATCCTTTTTTTTGCCAAGCTTTCGTTTGGTCTCATCATCTGGATCAAATCTGAAGTATCAACAGAAAGAGATACTTCTGTAAGATGAAATCAACTGCTTTAAAAACAAAATAATTTAAATATACTCACTGTATAAATCGTCTTATCTCCTTGCAAGCAGAATCATCAGTCAGCTCTGGAACAGTGTTCATACCATTGTTAGGCCACACATAGACTGAGCTGTGGCAAATTCTTAATACAAGAACATCTGAGGACAGTTTATTTGCAAGATCACTGAACACATATCCTAATGCCTTTTTTGTTGATGCCTCTGAAACACAATAAAGAAACAATTAGCCTAGAAAATTCCCTCACTTTTGTTACAGCTACTGGGAATTTTTTTTTTATTTATATGTTTTGACTTGGAATAAAAACCTAGGTGTTGTTACAATGAGAAAAATGGGTATATCAACAAAAACTGAGATAACATTTCATTTAGCAGGTCTCTCTCAGACATTCACACTCACACCTGCCTGAATAAAAGTGCACTGTTTCTCTCAGATGCTGTCAAATATGAAGAGCTGAATGAATTACAGAAGAAAAACCTGTCCTGTAGTTGATACTCGTATCAATAACTTGTAACCAAGCCAACAGCTGCAAACGAACTTCTGTGTACAGACAAACTTCTGCATATGGTTGTATTTAGTCTTTTGAGTAAATCCTGGGGAAAAAAAAAAATCTGAGTCCCATGTTTCTGACTTCTTACCATTATTCAGAAATACAAACCAAAGTCATACTAAGTTTTTGGAAAAGCAGGGCCTACCCTCCAGCTGCAAACAAAATTTTGGCCAACATAAACCTGTAACCATAAACCACACTCTGGTGAGCATGAGTCTTTATTAACTAGTATAGATAGTTGTCTTTCAGAGCTTGTTTTGACTTTCTAGGTTTCACCCACTCCTTACAACCTGAACCAGTACTAGATGTGACAGAGCAACTTTTGCACATGACCAGCATTGTTTTCCTCACTGGGGAGATTACAAACCATTACTTGTAATGCAACAAGTTATACAAAGCCATAAAAGACTATGCTGAATTGTATTTCTTTAATGCTTTAACTTAGATTTGGCCACTATTAGTTGACTTTTGCACTGTAAGTCTGTAAAATCTACAGTATTAGAAAAATCAAACAGAAACCAATGTGTTTAGCTAAATTTCCTCCAAAAGAAAAATCTCCATGGCCAGTGACAGCCTTGAGCAGACTTTCAGTAATGAATGTTACATGACTATAAGAACGTGGGACTAGAGGAGGCTCTTAATGCCGTATGGTCTAGTCCCTTGTTATCACATGGCATTACAGTACCCATTCCCATCTAAATTCAGTTGAGTGACTAGTTAGCTTGCTCGTCTTCTCTACTGCTCTGGAAAGACTGGACCACAATCTCAAAATTACATTATTAATATAATCCTGTATAAACAAATTAATTGTCATTAAGTTTTTCTCTGCTTAGAATTTCAGAGTCCACTCTGGATTCAAACTGAAAAGTGATCCCAACACCATGTTCCTAAGTAGGAAAAACATGTAAATGACCTAAAAATGGCAGTTTAAACTTTACTTCAAATTAAAATAAAAACATACAATGAAAAAAGACTATCAGAAAATTAATGGAAGTAAAGAATAACTTATTTTGCACTTAATCTTTACAGGTTTGGGAATAAGCACTTCTGGCAAAATGCCAAGAAAATAAACATCATAACCAGTTAATTAATAAAAGGTTAAGAAATATATTACAGTCTTATAGACACACCATCAGTAGTTGCTAGCTGAAATGCAAGATCCAATCCTCCTCTTATTCTAAAGAGAATGTCCATAGCTTCCAGAATTACCTAAGGAGAAGAAAACAGCAGTGCAAATGAGTAGCTGTTTCAACATGCTTTCTCTCAAGTTATAATTGTTATTATATGACAGTGTGTGAGCACATCAGTAATTACTGCAGCTGCTGAGGGTATGAAAGGCCAATTAATAAATTCGGAAGTGAGTGCCACAGCAGCACAGAGTTGCTGGAGCCAGTACCTCAATTACCTGAGTACTGCTACAAACACAGTTGTTAAAACACATTTCCTACCTAAACTAGAAAGTCTTAATTCTATAGTTTTCCCATTTAGAAAGATTTTGGGTAAGATGTAATAATTTCTCATTGTTTCAATCCAAATGTCATTTTTCCTATCTTATGAGTCTTCTTCCAGTTCAAGGACTGCTCTAAGCTTTAGAGCAGAAAGATAATTACGCACATCTGTAAGTGTGCATTCATCTTGGTTAGGAAATCACAGCTTTAAGGAAAAAAGGGGCCACAGCCTCTACAACCCAGGCTGAGTTCTATATTTGACAGAAGAGCTGTCTGTACCAGTACGGAAGCAACCCAGCCGTTTCTTTCCACTTCCAAAGTCTCTGCTGTGTCCCTTCAACTGCTTGTTGCAGACATTTTCACATGAACTTCAACAAATAACTCATCCAGATGGAAAACTACCCTTTTATTGAGAGAAAACTTTCAGCCAGATCAATTCCTAGTCAAGTTCAACACAGCACCACAAAAACGGCTGTGCAAGTACAGAGAGGAGCAAAAGGTGACAGCCCAGAAGAGGATGGGTACTCTCAATCGAACAGGCCACGAAAAGAAATGCTTCACAACCTTAATCGCTCTAAAAACCCTGTAAGGATAATTACACTCAAACCCTTCGGAAAGACTTACCCTGTAAGTGTTTGCTTACAGGGTATGGGAAACTTCAGGGTGCAATGCTATCATTGCTATCATTAGTCATAAAACAAAAGAATCAAAACATAGGACTAGTTTTCTTTCCATCAGAAGAATTCTAAGCAGAAATATAAAAAAAAGATTAATGGCTGATGAAAATACAAGCATCTACATCTTTAGCTCTGGGCGAAGGATTTTCATGTTTCCGTAATTCTGGGGTGCCCAACGTCATTCCAAGAATTAAATAAGGCAAGATTGCAATGTCTGAAATTCACGTTCATGAATGAGAGCAGAGCTCTGCGAAAACAGTAAGACAGGATTCCGCCTTTTGCTAGTAGCTGCTCAGGGACGAAGAGCTCTGCCTACCCCTGACAGAAGCCACGCAGGCTGAGACCGCCACGGCCCCCAAGGGCGATGGGGCCCGGCTGCTGCGAGGGGCGGGCGAAAGCGACGGGGCGGGAGGTGCCTCTGCGCCAGGAGCCTGACACAGCCTGGATCCTGCAGGGGATACCTCGCCTCTTGCGCTGCCCCAGGGGCCTCGACACTTCCCCAGGAGGCGCCCGTGGAGGCTGGAGGCCCAAACGCCGCCGCGGAGCACCCACCCGGGAGCGGGCAGGAGGGCACCGGCCCCAAACCCGCCCCGCTCGCCACAGGACGGGGCGGCGCCGCAAGCGGCGGTAGGACCAGGAGGGCCTGTAGGGAAAGCCCCCAGCCCCGTTGCCAGTCCAGCCCCCGCCCCGCTGAGGCCAGACCCCCCCCGCAGCCCCGTGCCCCGGGGCGGGGCGGACTCACCACGTCCGTCAGCGCCGCAGGAGCCGCGCCCGCCCGCATCCTCCCGCGCACGCGCGCTCCGGCCCGGGAGGAGGTGCCGCGCTCGCCCGCGAGGAGGGGGACTGGCTCGTCCGCCCCCCTCCCAGCAGGAACGATTGGCGGGAGCCACGTGACAGCTGGTACCCCGCCCCGCCTGTACGGCTGCCCCAATGCAGGTTGGGCCGTACCAATGCAGAGAGTGGGGGGTGGTGAGGTGGTGTGTGTAATAGAAGGCATTCCTGCGCACCCTGTTGGACTCTCCCGGCACCTGGGCAACCGGCACTGACAGAGGGCGGGCGGCTGCCCCAGGCTGTGCCCGGTGGTCTTCGGTCTCCTGCTCTTGGCGGCCGTCGGCTCATGCCAGTGAGGTAACGGCTCCGGGAAGTCGGTGTCGCTGTACCGCTCTGTTCCCTCTTGTTTCACCGACTGTTCCTTACCGGTGGGCCGACGCCCCGTGGTGTGGTGCGTAGAATTGAGCTTTCTTGAGCTTGGGCAACCAACCATCGCTGTACTTAATGCAGGTTATGTGGTATCAGCGCTCTGTGGCACAATATTGGCGTATTTCCTCACGTTTCCACCACATTCTTAGGATACGCTCCA
Organism: Hemiprocne comata; assembly: GCA_020745705.1. Lineage (NCBI taxonomy): Eukaryota > Metazoa > Chordata > Aves > Apodiformes > Apodidae > Hemiprocne > Hemiprocne comata. The sequence continues at coordinate 35,090,745 of CM036589.1, read as the reverse complement.
GAATGGTGCTTGCTTGCCTGCTGCCTCCCAGTGCTGCTGCTTCAACGCCAGGCTCTTAAACCTCCTTATGTCTCCTCAGTTGCCTCAGTCTGCTGAGGTCCAAAAATCCTTCCCATTAATCCCTTGATCAGTGATCTTTGCTTTACACTGTACAGTTTAATTCCAGGTCTACTTATTTTCAATAAATTATTCCTATCCTCCTCAACAATGCCAACTAGTTTGGTAACAGTGAACCCTTAAGTTTGTTACCAAGGGTCAGTTTTCTGTCATTTCTTCTTTCAGTGCTTTTTGTTGTCACCTGCCCTTGAGTTCCTTACCCGATGTCTAGATCTACCAACAATCAAAGAACGATACCAAGTTTACTTGATGGTGCATTTTACACTTCATGAACTTGACACCTTGCAAAAATAGCTGGCTTCCAACTTTTTAAAACTTCTGCATCCTGTCCATCCTGTGTGCTGAGCATAAGCAAAATGTGGCCAGCTCATCCATCATACACAGTGTTCCAGCATATTAATTTTTATAATAAAATATCTTTAAATATTTTAAAGTATTTTAAATCTACATCTGTAGATCTCCATTGCTGTGCTGCTGCTACTTTTCTACTCTGCGCTCACATGCCAGATACAGCTAATGTGTGATACCAATCTCTCAGAGTTTGCTGCTTCCTGAGTGATATTCATTCTTATCTTCCATCTCGCCTTTGCCTCCATAGTCAATACCATCATGGGAGATGATCTACATTGTTTTTAATCTGTATTCCATCCTAATGTCTTAACTTCCCTTCTCTCTTTCAAGGTGTATGAACACAAATACTTCAGTTATTTGTTTGCATATTTTTTATTTTTTTTTTTAAATTTCTTAGATTTAATGATGTTCAAGAAATAGCTTTTCTGAACTTATTGACCAATTTCTTCTACCTTAGTTTCCATTCCTGATGAATTTATCATATATTGTTATATTCCTCCTCAAGGCAGTTCTCCCTCTCGCTGATTCTGATTTCCATCTCTACTAGTTTTCACTCTGGGAATCAGAGTGAAGTCTCTGGTTGTGGAGTCTTCTTCTCTGGGGACATCCAAAACCCACCTGGATGTGTTCGTGTGTGAGCCACTCTAGGGGATCCTGCCCTGGCGGTGGGGTTGGACTAGATGATCTTTTGAGGTCCCTTCCAACCCCCCTAACATTCTGTGGTTCTGTGATTCTGTGTAATGCCAGTGCTAAGCCTGCTCTCTGCTCAAGCCTTTGAGTTCCTTACGCTTGTTGACTAAGCATTTTGCTTAGTTCTATCAGGCTCTAATGAGGGTGGTGATGATGAGGAAAAACTAACATTTACTGTAACTAATTTGCATTAAAACCAAGAAGAAATTTAAAATATTTATCATGGTCTTGGATTACAGTTAGAGGGTTTCCAAAATTCCACTCATGTTTTACCCCAGACTTGTCCATACACAGACCTATACCATCATTAGTGAATGACTGAAAACCATTGCTAGAGATAGCCTACAAGATGAAGGAGGTTGCTCAGCATGTTTTATCACTAGCTGTTAATGCCACCAAAACCTGTCATCTTAGTAGTCTGAAGATACCTGTTAAAAGATTTTGGCACAAACTGTAAATTCAATAAGAGTTACACCAGTTGTATTGCAAATGCATTTGATTTTCTGTCTCTTCTCATGTTGTGAATTTGTTTAACAGAGGAGATATTGTAGATTATTCAGATTACATTTATTGCTAATATTTTAAATCCAGACCTTCTTGCATTTTACTTAAATAAACTTTTTGTTTACGGGTGTGGACTGCTTATAGACTTTTACAGTGGAACAAATACACAAGAATACTTCAACTCTTTTAGTGCCGTGCACTGTCACACAGATCCAGCCATGCCTGCAGAAGTGAAAAGCGATATGGAGAGGACTGGCCTCTTCAGTGAAATGGGTTATATTACCATTGGAGATAAATATGTATCCCATTATATGCGTAAGTACAGTTAATTTTAGTCACTGTTTAGTGATAGGGATCACATCTAGTACCCATCGACTTTCAGAATGACTATTTCCTAATGTCTTATTTTATTTGTAAAGGGAACTGATTTTTCATACATATTCTTTGCTCAGGCCTGCATTATTAACAGAAAGGCTTGATATGTTGCAATGAATATACTGAAGAAAGGAAAAACACAGTAAAACTGAAAAATATGCATAATGGCTTCATAAAATATTTTTTTATATACATTTCTTTTTAATATTGATTATCTGTAAGCTACCAGTTTTTCCTGCTTTTGTGAAAGACGGTAGTGTTCTTTGTATGCTCCTTCAGCAGGTTTTGTGTTATTGACAATTACATTGTAATTATTTTAAAATTAGTGTTGCAATTTTTTTCTGTTCTGATCTGACTTGGTTGCATAATATTCCCCATCCTGTTTTTTAAAATAATATTCTCCATGTTGTTTAATGGGAATACTTACTGAGAAAGGCAATTTTTGTAATTAGTGAGGTTACAGAGGTTGACCCTCAGCAGCTGCTTTGAAAAGGTAACATAAAATATTAATGGCTGCTCAGTATAAGCATTTCTGCTGTGGTTTTGTGTCAGTGATGAACATGTCCATCAGAACCCTGGCTGGCACACTATTTACCACACTTTTGCTGCTGGGCATTCAAAACCCAAGTGGATGCATTTAAGCTCTCCTACCTGGTCTGTAATCAGTGGGAGGGAAAGATGCTACTCTGCAGTTTACTCATTTTAAATAGATGGGCATCAGCCCAGTAACCAGTAACCAGTCTCTCTCCATTGCATCTAAAGGAAGTGCAGGGATTAGAAAACTAGAACCAAGTGCTGTGAATACCTTCTTACAGCATTGTCTTTCAGATACAGATGTCTATTTACACGGGTGATTCAGAAGTGAAATGCTCTGTAGTATATTCTTTGAGCCACCCAGATGCTGACCCTATTTTTTTGATGTAGGCTAAGAGAAGCTCTAACATCAGTTATTTACAGTTAGTTAAAGTTATTTACTTTTTTAAAGGCCCTTTTAACGAAGCCGCGAGCAAGAACAGACAGATGTTACCTGGGGGAACCAAAACATTGTCAGCTCTGCAGGCAGGTTATTTTGAGCCTCAGTTTGTGAGGATTTTTGATGGTGAAGCCTACTCAAACCCTGTTCAGCTAAGGAGACGCTACAGAATGGCAGAATCAAAGAAGAATTTGGGCAAAGCTTTCCTTCCCAGTAATGGAGACAAATTGCCGTAAGTGTTGCGAAAATGTTTTAAATTGATGTGTGCACTAAAGATGATTGTCACAGATTATTTCTTATAAAACCAGTAATGAGAGTACAGCATTGTAGTTTTATACAATCTAGTGTTAGCCAGTACTGAGTGAAGATTTTTGAGCAGCAACACATAATTACAGGTAAGGGAGAGCTGAACACAAGTAGAAATCAGGTCCCAGTGCTTGCTCTTAACTACTGTTTTTTTGCTGTACAGTTTTCTTACCCTTTAGCTTTAGCTGAAGATGGCTATGGGAAAAGGGTATGGATAATTAACAAATGAATATTTCATTTTAATTTAGGAGGAAATCTGTTGGAACTTGCCAGATAAAATAACTTCTCTCTCCCATTTCTGAGCCTCCCAAAATAGAGATGGCGTATATATCGCATAAACAGTAGGAAAAGGGACATAATCCAGGTGCAGCTGTTTCCTCTCTGTGAATCCATATCCATTACCTTTTTGCTAGAGAAAATACCAATTATCCTACAGGATGGTCGGAAGATGTTACAGGACTGAGGGATATATGCAGAATAGTAAAATAAATGCATCTTTGCTATTCGCACAACATTAGTTGCATGACAAAATAACACCGATGCAGTTGGGGTCATGTAACTATTATTACTCACATATAAAACCCAGATGAAGCTTGGTTACTCATTTATAACTATGCAATCTTGTTTTGTTCTTGTTGCTGCAATAAGAGACAGGAGGATTCAGTCTGTGTACAGGGTCTAGTTCTTACAGTCTCATGGTTATATTTAGTCATATGTTCCTGCAGCTTTGCTTTTGGAAAGTTTGGAGAGTAACCTTTTGTTTATTTTTAATGTATATATATTTAGGATGCAAGGATTAGCTATGTTCTGTAGCATGCTACAGAGACATCTTACATCTTAGCTTTTTATAGGAATGTAAGATATGGTTTGTAGGCTTTCTGTTGGATATACCTATTTCTGATGGGGCAGACTATGTGTGAGCCCCAGTGTTCAAAACTTACTTTCAACTGCAACTTGACTTAATAGCAACCAAATTATTTATAAGGGTTTAACTGTTATAAACACCTAGGCACTGATTTCAAATCCATCTCAGTCAATGTGAGTCCTGTTCACTTGATTTCTTGGTTCTGAGTCTTGCTTACAAGGAAGACCTGCTAATGTGCTCTCTTCCATGTACTGCCTCCACAAATGCACTTGTTGGCTGTCGGTGCAGCAGCTCACGCTCTTATTCTTGTTGTAAGACTTCTGAATTCTTCTAGACATGAACTTTAGAACGTGTTCTTTATTGTCCTTATTCTCTCCTAAATCTGAACTGGCAGAGTAATACAAAGCAGAGGCTGGAAAAGTGGTTGTCTTTTAACGGAATCCTGAAGCAATTATGGAGAGTGATTATACATTTATTATATCCAAAATTGACTCCCATTATTACTAGGGAACTAGTGCAGAGCTCTGTTGCTGGTGTTTCCAAGATAAATGTTGTCTGTGCATAGTTACTTTGCCCATTTAAAAAATATATATAGGTTTATGAAGTCCCTAAAAAAAGGGAGAGTAATGAATGGGCAGGTTAGCATGCTGTGCAGAGGTGACAATGTTATCTTGGCATCCTAATCCTGTCAATATTCATTAATGGCCCTTTTAAGTAGGAACTCATTGAAATAATTAACTTTCTCCCCAAAATAATTGCAGACAATACGGGCAAAGCAGATTGCCTCAGCCCTCTGGAGTGGTTGACAGATATCATACAGTAGCTCCTGTTTGGCTTTTTTCTGTTCTGTTTTGTGTTTTTGGGGATAGGAACAGAGGGTTAGTTTGGGGTTGTGTTGGTTTTTTTAATTACTGTGGCTGCATCTTAGTGGACCAAATTGCCATTCAGGTATTTCATTAGATTGTGTCAGTCCTTTTCTCCTTTAGCAGCTGTATGATCATTTACTTTGAGAGCCTGTCATGCACTAGTCAGCAAATACTGATTTTCAAGTTGGTCTTTAAAAAGTAGTGAATTCCTGCACCTTTGAAGGCAGAGGCCTTTCTCCTGAATGAGTTGTGCCTCCTTTTATTTTCCTTCTATGACAACACATCTCCCAGGGAAAAAAATCAAAGCAACCTCTATTAAGCATAGTTATATTATTAAAATATCTTAAAACTTCATCTCTGCTGCCATCTTGTTTAATTTTTTTTCATAACACTTTGCACAAAATTGTGGTAGTAGTAGATGCATGGACAGTGGATCTGGTCTGGCTTTATATTTAACTCTTGAGATGTATATGTTTGGGTTTTCTTACTGTGGTTTAAGTGCACTACACATGGAAAGCCTGAAATATTTGCAAAACATTAATCCATTTGTTTGTTTGCTGTTTTTAGATGTGGGCTTGGCAGCTATTATGGAACCATAGGAGGATCGTATCCATACTTCAGTCCACAACTGAAAGCCAAAGAAAGATACTTTCCTCCTGGAAAGAATTTTTATACCAATCCAGGAAAGAAAGGAACTGGATATGGGTAACTTCACAATATTGCTTCTTGTGGAGTATTTTATTAAGTTTTTAATGAGCATTGAGCACCTAAGTAATTACTTTTGTTTTTACAGTTACGCAAACCTTACCATAGGTGAACAATATCCACATGAACCAGCTGGCTATGAAGTAGAAAGACTAAATGCAAAGGTGAAAATATTTGTCTTTATTATGTATTAGTATTATTTATCACTATTTACATGAACTTTTTTTTCCATGTGGTGTTTTCTCTAGCTTGAAACCAGTAATGTTGAGGAAGGAAACAAATTAATGACCATCCTGTACAAAAAATGATTTAGGTATTGCTCATTTATTATTTTTTCTTTGAGACATCTGACAATATCACACACAAGTTCTACCATGCAGAACTTGACCTTAATTTTTTTATCTGGAGACTTTAAGGTGCAATAATGACCAAACAATGGCAATAGCAAGAACAACAATACTTCCATGTTGTTGTCAGAAGAATGGGACCTCATTATACTAGACGCTATATAAAAAAAACAACAACCTGTTCCTTTTTTCATAAAAGTTCATAAATCTAAGAAAGCTTGTAAACTTGCATGCACTGATTTTAGTTATCCGGTATGTTTTCATTGTATGAAAAATAGCAGCAGAAGGACATTTTTTTGGTCTAGGATAAATACAAGATTAGAAGTAACAATTCAGCTACTTGCAGTTGAGTCAAATTCAGAGTCAAAACTAAGCATCCAGAACAGAAAATGGGAAGAACAGAGGAACGAGGGAGACTGGATGGTTTCCACTAGGTAGAAAAAAGGAGTTTGCTCTGAGACATTAGCATGATTTGCCAGGTGATCCTGTATTACTGATGATACATTTTATGCTTGTCTTTTAATTGTTTGTAATGTTTGAACCTATTTTATTTTAAAATGGAATCTGGGAAGAGAAGTTAACATCTCTCACGGTACAAAGAACCAACTCCTAGAGAAGCTTAGTTAAGGTGCTCAGAATCTGGGAAATGTAGTGACCAGGATTCACAAGGGCGAGCAGCTGGGATGCATGCAGGCAGAATTTTCAGGCATGGATGCATGTATGCATGCCCAAGATACAGGAATACAATACTGTTAGAAACATCTTAAATGCACAGTGCTTTTCCTGACATTTTCCTGTCATACTTTCATGATTGTTGTGCTTCCTGGTCAGTGAATTTATGTTCCATTGTACATGGTGGGTATATAAAATAGCTTGGTCATCAAATAAGAGGAAGAAAAGTTAGAGTGAACATTCTCCGAGACTAAATTTAAACGCTTTCAGTTTTTCTGTTAGAATAACATACAGTAAAAATCCTCAAGATTGTTTCTTTCTAAGTATTTGTTTTACAGAAAGCGCAAGAGGAACATAAACGATTACTTAAAGGAGGACCTTTCAAGTTAAATCTGTATCCCCAGGAGTACTTTGACATGAATCCCTATTTTAATGACAAACCTTTGCCTCCTGTGAAGAAACCACTTCCAGAGAAACCAATTGCACCACCTTTCAAACCAAGTTCTCCTGGTAAAAAGGTTAGTTAAATGTTCAGATATTTCCTGTTAAAAGCTTTGGTTACAGTATTAAGTATTACAGTATTAAGATAGACACAAATATTTGGTTTTGCTATTAATTTCTTACAAAAGATATTATTCCATTTACTTTGTTTTCAATTTACAAAGCAATGAAATCTTGTTTGACCCAACAACAACTGCTAACCAGTTTCAAGTAACCTAAAAAGTGTTTGCATACAGTGACTAAAAAGTGACTGCATACATCACAAAAAGATACAAAGCAGAAGGTTATGCAATAAGTGACAGTAAGACTAGATTACTGTAGCACAATGAAATGCTCTCCTATTTTGGACTCTGTTAGTCACTCATATAATTTTTGAACCTGCTAATTACTCTCAGCCTATATAGGACAAACATCTGAAAGGTAATTCCCAGAAGTGTTATGGGAATGGATAGCTGGAAGGAGCAGAAAAATCAGGTTAGTCCTTCTGCTCAAGAAAGGCTGCAGAATAAACTCTGTTGCTTCTCCATCAGCAGACACAAATTTGGAATCTGCTTTAGAATTTGCCAACTCTTCAGTAGCTAGGAGGAAAAGAGGAAAAGGATAGGAATATAAATACTTGGAAGGGCTTAGGAGGCATAAGAAATAAAGCCTGGATTTAGTATGAAGGATGATATATAGGAACATATCTCATTAGTTCCAGTTGCTTAGTGTCATTATTTCTTAAAATCTAAATGGATGTTTTTCTGTTCCACAAAACATTCCATCTTGCTATATTTTTTTTTGCGATCAGATACTAAACTTAGGCCTTTCACCTTAGTCTACACCTTAATTTTACTTTTAAATGGGTTTAAGATGCATAAATATCTCTCTCTTAAATGACTTGAGATACCTAATACAGAAACACCCCTTAATCTGTCACTTTCCACCTCTTCATTTTGGAGTTCCATTGTCAGTCCTTTAATACCGTGCTCTGCTAACCACCATTTTCCTGTTATCATGTCCTTCACCCTTGACTTATTTGACTGACATTGATTCACCTGAGGAAGACAATGATAGCAAGAAAAATACAGCTATTCAGAAAGAGACAGCAAAAATGCTTACACACAAATAATTCTGTTGGGTGCATGGCCTCATAGATGAGGCAGCTGAGATCTTTCAGAATGGAAATCTGTTCAGAAAAGTCAGCTGCTAGGAAGTCAGCACCTCATCTAGCTGGCAATGCTGGTGATCCTGCTCCAGGTTCCCCATCCTTCACACCATATATGCTTTCCCCATAAATTTAAATTATGTGTACTTCCCAAACTACTGCACGCTTTCTCTCTCTGCTATATAAGTTCTTATGGGCAAAATTGCTTTATTGTTGGTTGAATGTACTCCTGCACTTTTCAGGAATGCAGCCTCAGCAGACTGTGGCATTTACCTGTACTAAGGGATTGCAAAGAATAAATCAGGTCTCTGCATGTCTTTTAACTAAAACTTGCCACTCTTGTAGTACTAGTGGACATAATGTTTTGGGAAAAGCAATGCTGTATTTGATCCTATATCTCAGAAAGAACATTGATAATGATGCCCAAGCCTTGCTGTATGTAACAATCCCCACACCAGTACTGGAGATGGAGGTGTACTAGTAAACTAATAACGACACAGAAATTCTCTGGTTTTCCTATGGGATAGCTCATTTTGGTGAGCTGTGTTTTTACTTTTTTTTGTTGCATTTTTAAGATCCTTTCCTCAAAATCCAGACTTAGGGAAGAACATTTAAAACTAAGAATTAATTAAAAAAATGACTAAAATTTTCCTCAAAGCTTCCATTGCAAATTTCAGGAATATTTGGGATTTTTTTATTTATTTTTTTTTAAGATAATATGGTGCAGTCTGCTATTCATTATTCTTACTTGCTTTTGCATGAAAAATATTTTAATTAACTCAATTATATTGTAGCTTGGCACTGCAAAAAGTTATTTTTTTTTTCAGTCAGGGGGCATGAAAGGAGGCACATTTGATCCTTACCCAAGCCATTCTGCTGACCCTTATGTAATTACAAAACCTAAGGCTGTCACAACTACTAAGGAACGACAGATTTTTCATCCTCCTTCCGGACCAAAAAGCAGACCTGTTACAAGCATAGTAACTTTAAATGTCACAAGGTGAGCTCCTTTAATTTGAGTTTGTGTTTCATTTATGCTGTCTACCAAAGGTCACTAGCACAGTTGTTCATTACTGTCCAAAGTAATTTAATAAATAAAGAAACAATTAACAAAAGGATAAGAAATGAACTTGACTTTAAAAATTGATTCCTACTCTATTTTGTAAATTCAGTTTACTTTATAAGGCTGCACGTATCACAGAGACCTTCAAAATCATGCTATACAGATGTCACTGAAAAGTTATGATTTTTTATTATTTCTGACTTGATAAATGAAAAAGGACCAGGAAAGTTCCTGTTAAAAGCAAAATCTGTTGTTTTCCCTTATGTTTATGAAATAAAATTGGCTCCCTCTGCTGGCAAACATAATACTAGGTAATTAAGCCCGTGAAGCTTTTGGAACTAGGGCAACCAAATTGAATTCGAAACTACAAACATGTCACTGTGTAATGTTAGAAGGCATTTATAGTACATGCACATATAGTAGTGTATGCATATAGGTAGATTAGCACATAATTCGTTACTTTTTTATCTTACTAAAATATAACCCTTATATGTAAATAAATTTATTTTCTGGTTTTGGCTCTTGTAATTCAAGCAGTAAATCAGGACTGTGTTCTTTAAAGTTATTTCAATAAATCAATTTGAAATGCAGAGTTCTAAGATTGCATGTAGAACAGTCAAACATATATTAGAAATAATTGATTAAAATTTGAAAAACCGTTTTAGAGGAATCTCCTTCCCATTTGTGACTTGTCTTTTGCATATCATATAGGAAGTCTAAGAAATACACCTCCTTATTCTCCCATTGCTGTTCTATTTACTTTATTTCAGCATGTATATGCATTTTCATATTCAGTTTTTAAGTTGCAGGGATAGTTTGTCGTTTTTATTTACACTGACAAGGCAGAACCAGGAGCTACATATTACTCCACATTGCTTTTCATTACTAATGAAAAGTGAGAAAGACTTGAAAGTAACTTTCTGGTACATCAAAAAGTATGTTAACCACCAAAAGTGATGTCAGGAAGTACAACGTTCCATGTATGCACTGGTCTTTTTAAACTAGTAAAGAGGGAAAAAGAATGGTATACTGGTCTGCATAGCCTTTTTATCAGAGTAATTGTTCATTTTAGTGCTTTATGAACAGAATAAAAATTCATGTTTAGAAATGTTTTTATTGGGAAAAAACCCCTAACTGTACGTAAAGTGGGTTTCAAAATTGTATGGGGGAGACTGACTGTGAAGTATCACTGTGTCTTCCCAGGTACAGTTGTGATGGACTCATTAAAAATATTTGTAAAGAGAAAAAATTCACATACCCAACAGAAAATCCACAGAGAGAAATTTAAACTAGTATTTCAAATTATCCACTAATATTTCCCTCCTAAGAATTTTAATGAATGTATTTACTTTTGGTTCATTGTTCCTAGGTTTAACAGAATGAGAATTGTGAACTGAATTTCCTATAAGCATGAAGTTCATAGCTCATAGATTTTAAGAAATGTGGAAAGGCATTTTTCAAATTGTCTGCTTCCCCACTGAATTACAGTTCTTTATGTATTTTCCAGTGGAAAGCTCATCTGATATTTGGACATAATCCTGTAACTGTATTTGCTAGTGTAAACTCTTGCTCTCAGGCAGAGCTCTATAGAAATCAATTTGACTTCACGAGGATGCAAGCCATTAAATCTAATTACAAGACTGAGTGTACCAGTTTTTCATTTTTACAAAAACTCTTTTAATTTGTACAGTGATATTCTACAAAATATCTAGTAAATTTCTCTTTGTTTACATTTCAGATCATTAAATGTAAGGAACCACAAGACTGCACAGCTGACATCTTATTAGGTACAAGAGATGAAATGAAGGGTGCACTTTTTAGACTCTGTAAACTGTTAACAACGCAAACACAAATGTGAAAAGTGGAATTCAGCTATATAGGACAATCCAATCTGTTTAACTATTGAGAATGAAATCTTTTGTTTCTAAATATAAAGCTCTAATAAATAATTTAAGATCATTTGTTTATTAATCCAAGGTTGTATTTTTATAGACATTTTCATCTTTTTGCTTAACTGGACTTTTGCAATGTACTTGTAGAAAGCATACTTTCTAATGAGTAATTTGGGTTGCAAATTGACTTTATATTGCAGTGGAAAGAAGTGCATATATTTTAAAGTGAATGTCAGTGTATGTCTTAACCAAGTTAGTCATGTGTGGCCCTCAGTGAAACTAGGGTCATTGTTTCCCTTTATCACAGAATTGTAGAATGGTTTGGGTTGGAAGGGACCTTTAAAGGTCATCTAGTCCAACCTACCTGCCTGCAATGAGCAGGGACATCTTCAACTCGATAAGGTTGCTTAGAACTCCGTCCAGCCTGACTTTGAATGTTTCCAGGCATACGGCTTCTACCACCTCTCTGGGCAACCTGTTTCACCACCCTCATAATTAAAAAAATTCTTCCTTTCATCTAGTCTACATCTAATCTAAATTATTTCAGTTTAAAACCATTACCCGTTGTCCTATCACAACAGGCCCTGCTAAAAAAAGTTTGTCCCCATCTTTTTTATGGGCTCCCTTTAAGTATTGAAAGGCTGCAATAACATCTCCCCAGAGCCTTCTCCAGGCTGAACAACCCCAACTATCTCAGCTTTTCTTCTTACCAGAGGGTTTCTAACCCTCTGATCCTTTTTGTGGCCCTCCTCTGGACCTGCTCCAAAGTGTCCATGTCCTTCTTGTGCTGAGGGCTTCACAGCTGGATGCAGTACTCCAGGTAGGGTCTCACCAGAGTGGAGCAGAAGTGCAGAATCACCTCCCTTGACTGGCTGGCCACACTTCTTTTGATGCAGCCTTTTGATACAGTTGGCCTTTTGGGCTGCAAGCACACATTTCTGGCTCATGTCCAGCTTTCCATCTGCCCATACCCCCAGGCCCTTCTCAGCAGGGCTGCTCTTAGACCTTTCATTGCCCAGCCTGTACTGATACCGGGGATTGCCCGGACTCAGGTGCAGGACCTTGTACTTGGCCTTGTTGGACCTCATGAAGTTCACACAGGCTCACTCCTCGAGCTTTTCCAGGTCCCTCTGGATGACATCATGTCCCTCAGGAATGTTAACCACATGACTCAGCTTGGTGTCATCTGCAAACCTGCTGTGGTTGTACTTGATCCCGTTGTCTATGTCACTGATGAAGATAGTAAACAACACTGGTCCTAGTGTGGACCCCTGAGGGACACCACTGGTCACTGTCCTCCATCTGGACATTGAGCTGTTGACAACTACCCTTTGGATGAGACCATCCAGCCAATTCCTCATCCACCAAACAGTCCACCCATCAAATCTGTATCTCTCTAATTTAGAGGGAAGGATGTTGTGGGGGACCATGTCAAAAGCCTTTCTTTGGGGCCCTGCTCTAGAGGCACCCAGCTTGAGCTGTTTTTCCCAGCTGTACCAACTGAATAGATTATTTTCTTATATAAGTTTTGATACCTGAGACTCTGCTCCAGGAAGCCTAGGGTCGAGCCATAAGGAAGAGGAAGCAGCTGAGTGTGTGTGTATGAGCAAGGAGTCAAAAGAGGCACCCACTGGCTCCCTGGAATTGCCCACTGTGAAGAATCTCCAGTCCTAGCAGTTAAAGGCTCAGGGTGGTGTGTGTAGCCAGCAGGAGTAGGGATGTAATTCTCCCCCTGTACACTGGTGAGGCCTCACCTTGAGTACTGTGTCCAGTTCTGGGCCCCTCACTTCAAGAAGGATGTTGAGGTGCTGGAGCGGGTCCAGAGGACAGCAACGAGGCTGGTGAAAGGATTAGAGGGAAAGTCTTATAGGAAGAGGCTGAGGGTGCTGGGGTTGTTTAGCCTGGAGAAGAGGAGACTCAGGGGGGACCTCACCACTCTCTTCAACTACCTGAAGGGAGGTTGTAGTCAGGTGGGGTCTGGGCTCTTCTCCCAGGCAACTAGTGACAAGACAAGAGGGCATGGCCTGAAGCTGCACCAGGGGAGGTTTAGGTTGGATATCAGGAAGCACTTCCTCACAGAGAGGGTGATTAGACATTGGAATGGACTTCCCAGGGAAGTGGTGGAGGCACCATCCCTGGAGGCGTTTAAGGAAAGACTGGATGTGGAACTTAGTGCCATGGTCTAGCCAATGTGGTGGTGTGAGGTCATAGGCTGGACTTGATGATCTCAGAGGTCTTTTCCAGCCTCAATGATTCTCTGATTCTGCGTTTCTATGTGCCACTCCTTGAATGGTGTGTGAAAGCTCAAGCAGTGGCTTTTCCCTTAATAGGGGCTTGGCAACTACATCATGTAATTCCCTCAGGATTCTGGAATGAGTCTCTTCAGGTCCCATAGACTTACATATACTCAGGTTCCTCAGGTGGTCATGAACCTCATCTTCTCTTGCAGTGGGTGGAACTTTGCTCCCCCAGTCCCTGCCTTGATGTCCATCCACAGTAGAACAACTACAACTTGTTCTTTATTTCAATTGTTGTATAAGAAATGTCTTTAAATTTATGGCTTTTAGTTTTGATGATGTCAAAATATAAAGCATTGCTCAAAACCAGACAACAAACAGGCTGTTATGGAGTCATCTTTAATTACCAACATCTGTTTACTTCTCTTCCCCAATTTCCTGACAACCAGAAGTGCTGCTGTATTCTTCAAGAGCAGCTTAGTTTCACTTTGTGTACATGGAATGTTCCTAAACTTTGTGTACATGGAAGGTTCTTAACAAATCTGGTCCTTCTTTCAAACTAGTTCCTTCTCAGATGGAACTGTGATCAAGTGTTTATTTGTTTCTTTTAAGTCCTTTCCCAAGAGCTTTAGGATTGCACTGACCCTCTCTCTCTCTTGCACAGGTAACAGCAGTCATCTTCTACTTTCTGGTTCGTAATTTGAAAACCATGTTGTATCCATACTGGATCCTGCAGGGTCATTTGAATGTCATGCTCTAAAAAATTGTGAAACATTGCAGTACTGGAAGCATAAGGCAACTAACTTGTTAACAAAGATACTCATCAATCAAGACTTGTACAGTTTACCTCTGCCAGTGCCCCATACCCATTAAAAGAATACAAACAATTATTATTGGCCCCATTTCATTCAGTACTGGGCTTTGGAGCTTTACAAATATTTAAATAATACTGCATAAATGCTAAAGATCTGATGGGATTTGTGGATGAAAGAACAAATTCAACCTCAACCTTTTTATTTCATATTCAAGTTGTGTGTAGTTATCCCTTTTAAGTTTGTTTGGTTTTGTTTTTATTTTTATTTTTAATAGGAAGAGGGAAAATGGATTAAATCCATAACACAATTGGTTAAGTAGTTTAGTGGTGGGAGATGTTGAAAAAAATTGAGTTTTTATGTTCAGTCATGGGACCTGAAATTCAGTGCTTCTGCTAAAAGTTTGCACATGTGCTTATAGCATTGGAAGATTACAGTCCCACAGACTAACAGACGTTGATAATGGCATGTTTAAACATTGTTTTGGAAGGATAGTTTGCAGTTATGTACATAAAAGAGTTAAGTTGGGATCATGACTCTCAGTCCTTAAGAATGGCATAGCTGTAATATTCGAGGTTTTCAGGCTCTCCAAATAGTTCTAACATGTTTTTGTGGGAGTACAAAGTGAAACCACTTTACACCTGTCGAGGGACAGCTGAAGAGTTTAGTTGCTGGAATTAGCCCAACAGTATTACACAACAAGGACAAACAGAAACCTTCTCTTTAGCTACTTACTTTCCAACCCAGAAATGTTGTGATGGGTTTTTTATTTTTATTTTTTTTAGTTTTTCTTTTTTGTGGCAGCATAATGGGAAAAGCAAGTTTTGGCTGATATTTGCAATTAATAAGTATTAGAGCATAAAACCTGTTACTGGAATCTGTCCCCCACTTACAGTGTTGGAGGTTTTTTGGATCCGATTCTGACATTAGTGACAATGTTGTCTGCAGAGGTGTTTCTTCAGTACTCCTCTGTAAACTAGGGAAAAACATTTTACTGGGAGTCACTGGTGGAGAAATTTGCCCTTTAAGTTTCCAGAATGGCTTTTTGACAGTTCATGTTTTTTATTTTTTAATGGGGCATTTCAGCCTGTCCTTAAGCTATGCTAGCAGACCAAATGTGACTTTATTTTACATTGGACTGCTTTGTCAAAGATAAGTTAAAAAATGCTTGTAAGTTCTAAAAGACTATATTATACCATGAAAGATCTAGAAGATAGAAGGCTTTGCTGCCAAGCAAAAGTGCAGGGGGAAGAAGAATGAATTAGTCATGGAAGAAAAATTCATCATCTGCATAAATGTAAAAATAATTTTCAAGCTTAGCTCCTTCATGATTCTAGTATAAGCCATCCAAATTGTGTAAATTTCTCAGAATATTACTTACTTATATGTGAAGACAGAACCAAAAGCAGTGAGTTCTGCCACTGATATGTGTACAAATTGACATACACAAGGCATCAGGTTAGTATTACCAGGAGTCTGTATGTGAATCTCAGTCAGGGAGAGAGTAAATTCTGTGATATACTACAAGTTTAAAGACCAAAGAAGGGTATTATGAAACTATAACTCTACCCTGAAAAAGACCATTTGCTTGGCAAATAGTTATAGTACTCTGCTGCCTGTTTGTGCCATCAGAGGGTGTGTGCACTATACTGTTCTTTGTATATATCTGCATTGTGGTCTTCCTGGATTCCTGAAATGCAGGGAAGGGACAGTAAGGACAACAAAAGTCTTCTGGAGTTGTCAGCTCCTGTTTGCAGTTAAATACAAGATGAGCTATTTGAAACCTGAGAATAAATCAGCTTCCTAAATAGAGATGAGTGTCTAGTCCCAGAATTGAGGCAGACGAAGTACGGTTAGGGAAGTATTGGCCTCAAAACAGTATGGTCATTGTAAAATTTTGATGTACAAGTTTATCTGAAACAAGACCAGTACCTTGTTTCATTTAGAAATAAACTACGTTGTGGGCTTCATTGTATTTAAGGACACTCCTAGAAATTGGCCCAGGAGAAATCCTCTGTATTTCTGCAGCAAGAAGACCAGTGAAAAATAACAGAATGTTCTTCTTGGATTTCTTACGCAATGTTGAAGGGAAATTCTCCAGTGCAGAAAGAAGTGCTGGGAAGTTAAACACTACACAAAATCACAGAAAACAGCAACGGGCAATTAGGTCATTGGCTGCAAATTAAGAAGTGGTTTAACCAGTTTTTGTTAGTCTTGTGTTAGCAGTTGGTGGAGATATACGTAGTTGTCCTTTCTCTCATGAGCTCTTTTCCTTAATATTTTAGTTACCTGTTATAAAGATACCAACTCATCTAATTTGCATCTCCAACTCCACAGGCTTCTTCTTAAAAGCACCCAAAAATCTTTGTAAGAGATGTGGAGAGAAAGGAAACTGAAAATTAAGGGCAGAAGTAGATAAAATAGAGCAGCAGCTAAAAATTCAATGCATCTGAAAACGGCCAGAAACCTAGCAATGAGCACACAAAATTCATGCAGCACTGACAAGTTAAATGAAGAAAGGAGTCATCAGAATTCTGAGATACAGAGCTTGTTTAACAGCATGGAGCTACCTGAGTAAGGAAAAGGCAAAAAAGTTACAGGATTGTATTACTAGATTTGAGGAATAATGCAGTGTTTGAGGAAAAAAAACCCCAACATACTGCTTTTATACAACACATCTGAAATATGAAGAAATTTATGAAGCATTCTTAATAATTTTCAGGTAGTTGAGCTAGCTTGAAAGAGCTGATAGAATCCCTAATTCAGCCTCAGATATTAATGGTGATCAGAGAGTAAAAAAAATGTGGAAAAAGTCTGGTAAAAGCAGCCAAAATTTCACTTCAATTGTGATATTTGGGAAATCGCTAGGCTTCATAAATTAAGTTAATCAGTAATTTATCAGATTGCAATATTGGGAAAGAAAACAAAAGAAAACTGAAATATGCAAACCAGAGTAAAAATTGTAAGGAGGAGATACAAGCAGTTACATTGTAGGGAAGAGCTGGGCATGCACTTAATGGAAGTAAATAAACAAATGTAGTGACCAGTTGGAACAGATACAAGTGGTGGAGACACCCTTTGTGCCCCAGAAGATGGGTCTGGCATTAGTTTCTGATTGGTGCTGTTGTGCTTGTGTGGTCCCTAGAGTGGCCCACTCACCTCATATCCCACAAGCACAACAGCACCTGTATGGCTTCTTATCCACAATCCTTAAGACCTGATGACTTCTGACTGGATCCTTTAAAGGATCAGGTTGCTCAGGGCCCCATCCAACCTGGTCTTGAATGCTTCCAGGGATGGGGCTTCCACAGGTTCCCTGGGCAACCTGTGCCAATGTCTCATCACACTCACGCTAAAGAATTTCCTCCTAATGTCTAACCTAAATCTCCCCTCTTCCAGTTTTCATCCATTACCTCTTGTCCTCTCACTACAAGCCCTTGTAAAAAGTCCCTCCCCAACTTTCCTGTAAGGCCCCCTTCAGCCACTGGAAGACCACTACAAGGTCTCCCCAGAGCCTTCTCTTCACGCTGAACACCACCAAATCTCTCAGCCTGTCTTCATAGGAGAGGTGCTCCAGCCCTCAGATCATTTCTGTGGCCCTTCTCTGGACTTTCTCCAGGGGCTGCATGTCCTTCTTATGTTAGGGGCTCCAGATGTGTCTGTATTGGATTAAAACATTTTTCTTTGAGGGGAAGCGCAAGTGTTACATTTTGAGTGAGTGTTTTGCCTAGGAAAAACCCTGTGACTGCTTGGCCATTGTCTTGAGTTGCTGAGCTAAGTAGGATAAAGGAACTTTTGGAAGAGGTTGCTAACAGCTGGTGATGTGAAGCAGTGTTTCATCTAATGTCTTTCTCTTATCTCTTACAGGTGTTCATTTCAAGATGGAAGAGGCATTCTCTGAAGATTAAGGTAAATTGTTTCTTCTTGAAGATCTGAGGAGAATTCTGCTTTTTCTTATTTTTTTTTATTTTTTTATTTTTATGATAAATGGCAGGAATTACTATTTTAATATGAGGATGCAAGAAGTGCCAAGGATTACTAGTATTTTCCTTAACTGGTGCTTGATGGTGATTGTTTCTTCCTTAAAGAGAGCTTTCACAGAAAGAGTCAGCAACAGTATTTACTTACTGTTTTTATTAAAAAAAAAAAGAAAAAAAAAAAAAAAAATAAAAGGAGAGACATATCTGGAAATGGTCCATTGTTCTCCTAATTTGCAGTATCAGATGCCAACCTGTCTTGAGACTGTATGGCTGAGGTCTTTATAACCCCATGAATCTTCTTAAGGAAATGTCGGCTAAATACGAACAGCTAATTAAATTCGTCTGTGTCCCTAAATACAGAAATCTTAGAATCAGCTACAGGGACAGCTGTCACCTCTTGATTATTGTGAGACGATGCGTGGACATGTTCCACGAACCTTTGAACAGGTGCAACCTAGACAGGTTTATGAAAACATGATAGCAGTGAGTATACAAGTATGTGAGGCATTGGGATCTGACAGGGTAAGCACAGGGACAGAGCACATTAAGTATTTGGAGATCTCAGTTTGGTTCCGTGTAAGGCAGAGCCACTGTTGGTTTCCCTAAATTGATGTCATTCAGGGATATCTGAAGTATCAAGGGCGGAGTAATTTCAGATAAAAATTTAAAAGAGGATTCCTTTACCACCACTGTGGCAAACTTGCCCAGTTTTATGTGTAGGAATCTGTATGAGTGTAACTATTGTTGTGTTCTACTCTACTAATTAATTTTTACCATGTATCCAGTGTTCTCTGCTATTGTTACTTAAGATAAAAGATCAGACGCAACATCTTTGTCTGACCTTGGACTTCAGGGAAAAAAGAGATTGTCAAAATTTCAGATTACAGTATTATCTCTTGTATTGTGGTGAGAACATGAGATTGAGCCCTTTCAGCAGTCAGGAGGAGGGGTAGTTCTCAGGAAATTTAGTTGCCATGAAAAACCATTTGGCAAACAGCAATAAGATCCAGTGCAATGCTGCAGTCTGAACGCCTCAATGATTTTGCCTTTTTCCTTACACCCCTCAGTAGAACCATGATAGATTTGACAAGTTGTTATTTGCTCAGATGCTACAACTGTAAAGCATGTTTTACTCAGTCCTTACTTCTACCTAGAGCAGGGCAATAGCTGATAAAATTTTTGCTAACAGACATAAAAAGCTACATTTGTGTTTAGGTGTGACTTTCAAAGAATAGCCTTTATGTCACAGAGTCATTAGAACTCCACACTTAATAAAGGGATTTTCCCTCCTTAGCATTTATTGTGGCTGTATTTACTATTGTGGCTATTTATTTACTGTAAGGAAGGACAGCAGTGTACCTCAGTACATAATTTCTGAAGCCCTACACTTCCATATTCTGTCAAAGGTGAGAGAAGCTCTTGATTCAGGAATGCTGGTTGTTAATAAGCAGTGAGTAGGAAATTTACATGAAAGGCAATTTACAGAGCTGTGGGGTGTATGTATTCATAGAGAAGAAGCTCATAAGTCATAGTGAGAAGGGAAAAGGATAGATGAGCTGTGAGTCAGAGAGGAAAAAAAAGAACATTTTTAGAATTATTGTGCTGTATTAAGATCAAAGAATCTCCTGAGGTCCCTAAGATTGTGTTTTCATAAATTAATTTATACTAGAACAGAAGTGTAAGGAACTAATACGGTTAATACAGTGCAGGTTCTTACCTAGTCTCTCATTTTTGCAATTGAGTTTGAGAAATTGTTATGAGCCAGCCAGAAACTGGATCAGCTGACAAAAGATCTTGGTGGTGTCTTGGTGTATGATGAGTTTTTATACATTTTACTGTGTTCTTTCTTTGTGCTGAGTGGTTATTTGTGCCTTTTCTCTCACTTTGTAATTCTTAGCACTTTATTTCAACTTCAGTCCACCAATCTTATGAGAAAAACTGCGAAAGAACAAAATGTTTATAAATTATCATACCATTTATCCTTCACACACTGTCTTTTCCTCTCCATACTGTAACTGCCTTGTCTGCTTAGTCTGAATTTTAAACTGTGGGTTACCAATTATTTCATATTCTCTGTACAGTTGGGCCATCTCTGCATCTCTGAGTGTTCTTGTAATATATACTTTCTTTATAAATAATAAAATGAGATAAGGTAGACAGTGGAAGAATCTCACTTTGCAACAAGTATACTTTTCACATAAATCCTACTTGACTTTAGTTTTGAATAGGTTTGCTCAAAGAGGTGCAAGAGATCTAGAGCAGTGAACAGGTCTCTGTAAAAGTGACTGTGGTTTGGACTCTAGGGGTATTCTTGCAGTAAAAGTAAAATGAATTCGAGGGAATTTGCAAGAGTAAATGAGCAGAAAGGGATGCAAATCTTGGAAAACATAAGAAAGGCAAAATAAAAGTGTCTTAGTTAAGTGTCTCATGTTTGACAGTTTTAACCCACTCTCAGCTTTCTGAAATGTGCAAGCTGTACAAGCAAAGATGTTACAAGTCTAATCTCTGCAAAGTATAGCAGTGGTGAGAATTATTTATGACACTGCCAAATTAAGACATTTCAGTCAGAAATATTATTACTAGAGACAGCATTCATTTATATTAAATAGGTTGAAGGAATTCTATATACAAACTGAATAGTTTATATGTCAAAAGGCTATTTGACCTGTAAGTAGACTGAAAGACTGATTGTAATCTATGTGTGATCATAGATTCTCCTTGGGATTTACTCTTGCTCTAAGAAAACATCTGTGGCTGTGCTTTGTGGATCTGCACAACCTGCAGCACGCTGTAATTACGCTGGCTGCAAAGCTGGTGCTGGGAAACTTAGATTCCTTTTTATATGCAAATGAACTGAGTATGTCTGTGCCTTGTGGCAGGAATGTAAAGTGTTGCTACTGACACCCTACAGGTTTTGTGTAAAATCATAAACAACATTGCTCCTTGTTATAATATTGAAGCTTGTTTTTTGCCTGAATGTGCTGAGACAGTTTGGTTGCATGTATTACTTTTTTTTTTTTTTGCCTTTCTACATACTGCTCCAATCATATCTCTTTAGTGTATCTGGTCTAATTAATATTTAACTGCTGGTTTAGCAGGATAATTAAAAACCTCTTAAATCAGTAATATACTAAAAAGAATTAAAAAAAATCATTATATAGAGAATGAGATATCCATAAAAATCTCTTTTTGAACAGTGTCTGGAAAAGAAAGACAGTGGAAAAAACTTGCAAGAGTTTTTTCCTCTTGCTCAGAATCCTCTTGGTATTTACTTTTAATTTTGTTTTCTTGGTAAATAACAATAATTTTTAACTGCTCTACAGTTTCTGTGTGTCCAGATTTGCCACTCCAACACAGTTGTAATTTTTTCCACACATGAACTGTGTGAAATGGTGTTTCTTTAAAATTTTATTTTGGACAACCATCCTAGCCTGTGCCAAAGAGAGCGTTTTTTTCAGGCTAATATAATATACAATCTTTCAAGACTCTTTAAATCTTTACTGGTCTTTGGATCATGCCTTGGTGTGGGGCGAGTGTGACTAAGAACACTCAGTATGCTAAAACAAATGTGTGCCTTACCATATATAGAAACAAAATCCTTTGTGAACTTGGACATTGTGTAGATAATATTACTTATCAGGCATATGCTGTGGAGACAAAGATTTTAATTGGTGGTACTAAGCATATGCTGCAGACTTGTATGCATTTTATTTTAAAGCTTCATGTATTAAGAAAAAAGAAATAATTGGTTTGTGTAAGTTTCTTGCTAACAATTTCAAACAAACCATCTGAATAGCTTGCTTGGATGAAAGGAGGGAAAAAGAAACACCAAAAGGACAAATCTGCCAAGTATGGTTGCCTTAGAGATAAAATTTGCTGGATATATACCAAAAAACACGGTTTATTTCCCACCATTTTGTTTATAAATATCCACTGGGTAAATAATAATCTTTTCCTTGTGAAAAAGCCCTCCTAAAATAGAGTTTCAATCATGTACATGTGTTTTACATGCAAATCAGATCTGTACCCAACAACACAGTTGTTCCCTTTTATATGGTTTCTAGAAATGTGAACAAAAATTCTTGATCAAACACTTGTGAGCTTTAGAATCATAGGATCACAGAACTGATCAGGTTGAAAAAGACCCATAAAATCATCCAGTACAACCTTTGGAACATCTGAAGCCAGGTCAAAATTCTGAGACTGGATATTTCTTTAACAGTCAGTAATTTAATTTCTGTTAAGAAACTTTTTCTCCATGGAAGTTGCAAGAAGTATTTCAAGCTATGTCTGTGTTAGCAGGCAGCATGGTGCAGTGGGAGCGGATCAGTTGATATGGAGAACCTGGTATCTAGTATGTGTAGGGTATTTAGTTCTAGTTTGATTCTATGGACTGAATTCCCATTCGTGGTTGGAGTGCATTAGCAGTGCTCCCAGAGGTGATGATTTAGCTGCATTTCATTGTAAAGGAAACCACATTGTGCACTCTGAAGCTGTTGTATGATGAGAACCAAAATGCAGTTAAGTGGGAGTGATGGGGAGGTTTACTTTCAATAGCATACTTCTCATATAAATGAAAGTGCTAGTCTAATTTTTAAGTGATTAAATGTGGTTGAAAAACTGAAAAAAAGTTATGAAGTTGATGGAAACAACATAGTTTCTTTTAACTACTCCAGAGAACTTTCTAGGTTTCAGATTGTTGGCAACACTTCAGCATTACTTAAAGGACCTAAAGCATTCATCTCAAAACAATCAATACAAAAATACCATATAAATCAATTATTTGTGTCTTTTCAAATGCAGTTCTTGGTTTACTTTTTTAGGAACTACAGTTTCATATAAGTTTTTAACATCTCCCAGAACAGCCCTGCTGTTTATGCAGCAGTAGCATAGCTGAGGAAAGCTTTTCACACCTGTTGATCAACATCTGAAGAATCAAGATAACAAGCATATGAAGTCACTCTTACTGTCTTTCTCTTAATCTAAAAATAAATGCCATAGCTCTTTTCAGTTTGTCATAGATATATATATATATAAGTCTGGACACAGCTGAGAAGAGCCACAGTAGCATTAAGCTATCATGATTTACTGGCTATGCCATTCTTAAGTCAGAGGTGGATAGTTCTTTAGCTGGACACTTCGTAAAGGATTTGTGCCAGGAACCACTGACACCCAACTCAGTTAAAGAATTCAGCAAGTGATAGGGAGAATTGCTGTATCTTTCTCTCCCATTTAAACCTCTATATTCAAATCCCGCAGACTAAAGTGACTGTAAGATATTTCCCATTTTTCTCATCTGTCAAGATCAAGGATTTCATAATCTGCATTAACTGAAAACTTTTGTTTGTGTTATATTGGTGTAAAGGTTTTCACATAGGTCAGGATTTGCAATTAGATAGGCTTACCTTCTATCAAAGTCATGTCCAACTTTGAAGCTCTCAAAATAGCACCATGTGATGATGCAATACCACTGAACTTTCCCCCAAGTTTTGGCATCAGGTCTTGTTCTATGACTTTCTTTTAACCTAACAGTTCTTTTATCTCCCTTTCTGAGAGTTTCCTTGAATTTACAATTGGTATGTTTGGCCTGTTACAGAGATAACAGTTTTGGGTCTTCAGTTTTGAAAGCACATGATGTCGTTCACTTTTAGAAAGGTAATTTTGCCCAGATTATATGCTCAAGTGCCTAGTACAAAAATTGTCTTTCATTTTTGCCAGCAGTTTGATAAATCTGAAGCTTACTCCTCTATCAAACTCCTATTATTGTCAAGTCATTTGACACTCTCACTTTCATAGCAGTCGACAAGAAATAGAGAATCTTTGTCATATGCAGTAGATTTATTTTTATCTTCAGTTATTCCACAAAGAAATGAACATTAAGCAAGTATTTTAAAACAATGATGACATTTTAGGTTTGTAAAAATAGGTTTTTATGTCCACTCTCACTTTTAAAAGCATTTTCAGTTTTATTTTATGGGCTTTATCAGTGGAAAAGTATAAATGCTACCCATAACCTCCGTGGTACCTGAGAAGCAGAATTGTGTTTTGTGCCCAAAAATAATTCAGAAACTAACCTTTAAAAGGGTACAACACTTTTTTTAATGTCTGCTTTTGATATGCAGACATAAATTATAATTGCAGTGAAACACATATGTTTAAAAATTTAAATTCTGAAATAATACTTCAAGACATTTTGAAAAGTCTTTGAATATGTGGACCTTATATTTCAAGCTTTGGGACTCAACTGAATTTTTAGAATAAATTTTAAGTACATACAGCTTCATATTTTGGCTCCATATTCTTACATTTTAAGCTTCTTATATTGTAGAATGGGAAAAGTATTTAAGATTGTTTGGAGCTGAGTTGTGAATTTCTGCTAGTCTTGGAGACTTGATACAAGATTTTGTAGATTTTTCTACTTTGAAGTGGTTTCAAAATACCCCAAGAAATAACTTATGAATTGTGTTGATATTTTTTGAAAATGCTAAGGTTTGGTTTGTCAGTCAGGTGTGTATCTGTAGCTGTCACCTACCTGAAAGAAATGCAGCTCTTAAAAATTTCAGAAATTTATTTAAAAACTGTATTATTTTCTTAGGACTGTTTTTTTCAGCAGGTTTCTAAAATAAAAGTTCCTTCCTTTGCTTATTCTAATCAACATTTATTTGTAAAGTTGTGCAAGTTTTAATTTATCAGCAATACAAATATTTTGATGGTATTTCCCCATTGTTTCCATTATAAAAATTGAAAGATGGAGATGCAAAAAGACAGTAATTTTATCCAGAAAGGTTTTAAAATTTACCTTCATTGTCAATTTGCAGTGATTTCCTTTTAGAGTGTGTTTTGGGTTTTTTTCCAAAAACAAATATATGTGTGTGCATGCCTCAGAAAAATTTTCTGCTAAGTGATGTGAAAGCTGATTTCATAACAAATCATTAAAACAACATAGATCTTCTCTTTGCTTTTTACTATACGGTCTTTATTATACTAGCTGTTCCATTGTATGACTTGATTATTTATTCCTTATCACAGTTGCTGCATCAGAAAATTAAGTCAATATAACCCCAAATTCAAAGCAAAGTAAGCAAAATCTATTTCTGTCAGACATTAATGGTAGTTGAACAATAGATGGTGGAGGCAGACATGAACAACTGCTTCTTTTGTGCTACCCATGTAAAATAGCTGCTTTTCAAACGATCTGTCAGGTTCCTACATTTGTTAGGGCCCAGCCTGTAACACTTTGATGGCTTTGGTGTTTGCACAGATATTTAATTTGTTTTTGAAATGTCTTGATTACAGTACTTATGTATATGCTGTAATAATCATGTAACACCTCAGCTGTTTAATTTTTTATTCCAGTACAGCTGGTTTAGTTTATACTTCATTGAGTTATATTGGCAACTTCAAAGAGAATATTTTAGCAGAATTTTACTGGTATAATATGCTACTGCTGGCTACTAGGGACTTCCACCTCCCTTAGAATCCCACAAGAAAAGGTTTAAAAGCTGCTACTTTGGAATCAGGCAGAAGTCCTGACACTTTCACTGCAGTTCTAAGCTGTTAATGGCTTTTTGTGTGCATGCATGTATGTGTGTGTTGATGTAAGACTAGCATTTTGGATAAACAGTAACTGCTTCGTATCCCTCTGGTGGCCTCATGCGAGCTCGAGCATGAACTTCACAGTACAGTTGGCCCTCCACAAAGAAGTAGCCTTTTTGTTTCAGGTTGAGATTGCAGTCAGAGCACACAAAACATTCTGGGTGCCGGTATTTATCACGTGCTTTCACCACTGTTCCTCTATATGGAAACAATGAAAAGAAAAAAACAATTAATTCACATGAATTTAAAGTGAGAAGAAACTACAGTATGATACAAAATAAGTTCTAGGCATCTATCTTAAGGCTTTTAGGTTGTTCATCTGGTGGTTTGCCAACTAGTATATAATTTAAGGTTGGAATCTGAGTTTGGGTAAGACATAAAATGCTGTAGAGTTGATCACATAGTTCAAGAGTTCACTGGAAAACTAGAGTTTGAAGCAGCATGTTAGGTTGATTGCAACACAGAAAGTACAGTCTAACCTATCAAATTGTGACAAAATTAGTTTAAAAACTACGTTTCTTTTCCTCAGTGACCGTGTTCTCAGAGCTTATCACTACTTGTGTTTTTTGCTGAAGTTAGTGATATCATTCAGAGAGAAATCTGGTAGTTTTAAAATAGACCTACAGAGCTTTCTGGATACTCCCACTCAGTCTGGAGAAGGATGCTTTTACACTACCAAGAAAATTCTGAGAATTCACAGCCTGAGACAATGCAGCATACGTAACTGCTGGTTTCAATAAGTAGGTGTTAATGATTAACTTGCAAAGGCCCCGAGATACCTTAATTAAAGCCTTGATGGTACATTGGCAAAATGGAAATAATCTGTATCGAAAGTGTCTAAGGTATGGGTTAATAATTTGGGATTTAAAACCATATATATTTATCTCTGTTGTCTAGAAGCATTTTTCTGCTAGCGCAGACAGAGACCAAGACCATCCCTTGGAAAGCATTCCTGTAGTCTGCGGTGGTGTTTGAAAACGTGCTCAAACTAGAGATTTCTAAAACTAAAAATAAACAACTTACAGAATCCCATTCCCACACTTGTCACACAGTGGCACTTTCTGGACACCAGGCATGGCAGAAGGTATCTTTGTTACAGGTGCTTTCACACTTCTTGTACCCACAGGGCGTCCATCTGAGAACCGAAACAATCTTGTTATGTATAGGTTAATATAAAAGTATCTGATGCAAATACTTTTCCTGTACATACACTTCTGGATGTATTTACAGGCTTTCACTTGTATAAACAAACAATTAAGTTTCTTTATACTTGAGGCTGCAAAGTTTCATGGGCTAGATTCCATCTCTTTTGAATTGACAAAAATACTGTGTAGCTGTAGCCAAAAAACAAGTACAAAAGTACTGTATCCTGGGCTGCATCAAAAGCAGTGTGGCCAGCAGGTCCCAGGAGGTGATTCTACCCCTCCACTCTGCTCTCGTGAGACCTCACCTGGAATACTGTGTCCAGCTCTGGGGCCCTGAGCACAGAAAAGACATGGGCTGTTGGAGTGAGTCCAGAGGAGGGCCACAAGGATGATCAGAGAGCTGGAGCACCTCTGCTATGAAGACAGGCTGAGAGAGTAGGGGCTGTTCAGCCTGGAGAAGAGAAGGCTCCAGGAGACATTATAGCAACCTTCTGGTATCTGAAGGGGCAGGAAAGCTGGGGAGGGACTGTTTACAATGGCATATAGTGATAGGATGAGGGGTAATGGTTTCAAACTGGAAGAGGGTAGATTTAGGTTAGACATCAGGAAGAAATTCTTTACTATGAGGGTGATGATACACTCAAAGAGGTTGCCCGGGGAACTTGTGGAAGCGTTCAAGGCCAGGTTGGACAGGGCTTTGAGCAGCCTGGTCTAGTGGGAGATACCCCTGCCCATGGCAGGGGGTTGGAACTAGATTATTATTAAGGTCCCTTCCAACCCAAACCATTCTATTATTGTATCTATATAGTGCTCTCTGCCTCACAGACATAATCTAATTCTCTTGGGTCTTGGGTATAGGAGCAGAGGGAGGAAGATTTGCGTAGCAACATAAGACCTAAGTGTTGGAAAGCTTCTTCACTCTATAACTAACCGTACAACAAATTCAGATGATGAATGATACGAATACGAAATTATAGCCAAATCAAGAAAATGCCAAGTAAATCCCACAATGGTATACACAGACAATTAGATGTATTTATCACTTCTCTGGTAAATACTGAGATGTAAAATTTATGATTTTTAATTTTTACCTTTTAGGTTAATTTTGGTTGTATTTTATTCTTCAGACTTACTGTAAATATAACAAACTTGCAGCCTTTAGTAATGTTATTTTAAAAACTTACTCATTTGAAGAAAATACAACTGTAAATTAAATTGCCCTCTTCAATTTTTATTTAGAACAAAGAGGCAATGGGTGAAACTTATTTTAGGAGTTGGTTTAAATTTCTCATTTCTTAGATGTGGAAGAGAATCTTTTCTTTCTTGGTGTCATGAGTATATGCAGCTTGTCCCAAAAGTTCTCTTGCATAAAACTTTTAATCATTCAGTGTCATTCAGTATATTAACAATCTTAAAACCTGAGAAGAGATTCTGAAAAATGTGATTAACACCCATTTTGTTCACACAGGACATTGCTATCTATAAAAGCAGGAGGGGAAATGTTAGGAGGCTGCTGCGCTATCCGTGATTCAAAATTGCTTGGGCTTTCAGAAATTCTTACAGCTCTGATCTCACATATTTTCTTCTCAGACTCCCCATTCCCACAGATATTTACAAAATGCTTTGAACAGGTAAAATATGTCATTATTAACCACCTTCCTCGGAGACTAAATTCTGGAGCACCTTAAAGGAGCCAGACTGGCGAGGTTGACTGGGCTCCTCCTGGTTCGCATGCAGCATCTTGTACACGTCAGACTGAGGCATGGAGTTGGGATATGGGTCACTGTGTCACAGGGAGGAAGAGCAGATACAGCAATTTAACAATCATAACTTTAAAGCAATAGTTCTACCAGGCATAAAATATGATTCAGGAAGCAAACATAAAGACAGTGTGTTCCTACAACTACTGAAAGACTCTCCTCCAGGTAGCATTGCTTTACATAGCCTCCTCTTGATCTGAAAAAAATATCAGTGCAGTTGTTACAAAAATAAATCTAAAATCTCATTAAAGCATTTTCATAATTACTGTCTTGACTCTCATGGCATTTGGAAATAGGCTGGTACCTGTGTCTAACCTCAAAACAGTTGCATTCCTGTAATCAACCGCTGTATTACCAGATGCCCTCTGGAACGTTAGCCAGAAGTTCCATTTTCACAGCAGCTGGCCTCAAGAATATAATTAAAATTACAGCTCATATCTTTACATAAGGTCAGCCAAAACCTAAGCAAACAAATCTTTTGGGAAAGTATCATGACATGAAGGTGTCTTCATTTTCTAAGTTGGCTTGATTGCTAGTCAATATAGCGATTATTTGGCTAAGAAGATTGTTATGTATTTAACTTCTGGAGATGACAAAAAGAGTGAAGTAAGTATTGCATAACAGGAAGCATTGTAAGCTGAACACCCATGAATGAAAATTTTATTCTTAATTTAATTAGAATGGTACATGGCTTACTTTTTGTAAGGCAAATTTTATGATAAAAATACAAGTAAATTACTGTCCAGACAACAGTTGATGGTTGATTTTCCAATGACTTGTGAGCCAGAGATTTTACCGAGAATATTTCATGGTATTTTAAACTGTACTGAATGTTTTAAATTGATCAATATAACTAACATCTTAAGTAGCTGAGAGGAAGAGTAGATGACTATATGCATTGGCAGGAATCAGGCTGAATATGTGGCATCTGTAAATTTCAAACTGCTACTGGAACTATTAGAAAGGTCCAAATTTACTTCAATGAAATCCGTCACCTCACTGATAAATACATAACTGTCCAGTTTAAATTTCCTGTTACAAATGGCCTCCTACTCTCTGTTAAACCTTAGGTAAGTTTCCACTGGAAATAAGCAACTAATTCCACAAGGAATTAGACTGGTTTTGCCTAATATGGTTTGGTTTGTTTCCCAGAGCAGCATCCAAGCTGCCAAATAGCACACTAAGAGTAGTGGCAGCTGGGCAGTAACCCCTGTTGCTTATGTTAATTTTTTGCATCTTCATCATTCAACAGATTTCTCTGAGCCATCTTTAATGTGGTGAAGAAACTACCACTTTCGTCTCTTGTCACAAGCTTTTAATGAATAGAAGGAGCTTGGTTTTTACAGTTGTCACTAGCGGCTAATTAAATTATTAGCCACTTGATTCTCTCCTCTTTACTAAAATATTTCTAAACATGAAACAAATGATAATACAATTGCATACAGAAGGCAGATAAACAGACACGAAAGTGTGAGGTAGCATTTCTAAATGCATACATAGTGAATAACCAATCCCAGAACAATGAAACATTTTGAACCTATGTAGAGAGTCAGTTCTCAAACTGGGAATGCCACAGGCATTTGTGAAATCTGGTTACTCTGGGCTTAATCCATGATTTCAGAATAAAGAAAAAGCCAATTTTTCTCTTATTGTTCTCTAGTTGCTGTGATTGAGGATAAATATTCATACAGTAGAGTAACATCACTCTGCAAAGACTTAATGAACTATAGTTTTTGTCAGATAAGGTGACCTTAAATACTTCTGTATAAATATGATTTTTATGGTTAGTAAAAGCCCAATTCTGCAAGGTGCTGAAGAAGGCTCGTTGGTGCCAGTGATTATTGCTTATTTAAAATATTAGTAATTAGCTTTAGTTTACACCATACATGTTATGAATTATTAACTTAAGTACTGTTGTAAAAGAGAAAAATAATTAACTATTATGCAAAAGTAAAGATAAAGCATGAAGTGAATGATGGATTGTCCCTTGATTAGTGCATTAAAACTTTTTATTGTATAATCATCACTGTTATCCAAGGTTCCTACCTGAATTTTAGTCATTGCAATGGATAAAGTTCCTACATCAGAGGTGGATTAGTAGGCTACAAAGTAAATTCTGGATTGTTCTGGAGAAGAGCTAGTAATACTGAATGATTTGTCCTGAATATGAGTTAAATATCTAGAACAGGTTAAACATCTACAAGGTTTCCTCAGCTTCATAACCTGAATTTCAACAGTTGAAATAAAATTGAGTTAATAATAATATTTAATTAACTATTAATAAGTTATTAAATGGTTATTAAATAATTATGATAAAAATAATAAATAGTTTTGAATTTTGGAGGGAATCAGAATCTTGATTTGGGGCAGTCAATCAGGTAACAATTCAGGTAGTAGAATCAGTTTTTATTTACTAGGTACAAATATAAGAGTATTTCCTATGAAATACTGATTTACAAATATGTCTGAAAGAGTCCTTTAATACTTTGGGTTAAAAATCGTAAAATACTAATATTTTAATGAAAATATTGAATGGCTTCAAATGACATAGGTTCTCTCCAACCCTTTCACCCATTTTCATAGAAACAATGTGATACTATTGAAGCTCATGATTTTTGGTGCATTCTGAATGTGTATATTAATAAAGATATTACTCTAATTACCTTATTACAGGTGTTTCCCCCAGAGCTGTAGAAACTTGGCCTTGCAGTGTTTCCATGATATTGTCATCTGAGTACAACTGCATGGGTGTGTTAAACTGAGCATGTACAATCTTGACACCGGGGAGCTCCATTTCCAAGGGAATGTTAGGGGCCATCTTAGACACTGCTTTCAGCTCAGTAGGGCAGATAGAGCTAACTGTGCTAATTGAAGAGGGGGTACTACGTCCACTGCCACAGTCAATCCCCGAAGGAGTGCTGCATCCACTGTGTTAATAGCCAGATTACAGACGAGTGTGCGACGCGTATCGGATTATAGAGAATAAAGACAAAAGTACAGGAATATGGTGATGTTAACAAGGCTGGAAAGCATCAATAGAACAGATACAGAAAAGCAAAAGTATGTGTGTTCATTGGAAAGTATTTTCCTGTAGAAAGCATCAATGCCAGTTATAAAGCAGCCCTTAAAATTCTGGCATGCATTTTCTTGAAAAACAGTAAAAATTCTTTGTTAGATTGAACAATTCAGAACATAATATTACTTTACAGTTTTAATGCTAGATTTTATTGAGGATTATTTAGCCCTTCCTAAAATAATTTTCCTAGGTGAGTAATTCTTAACGTCTCCAAAAGGGTAGCGCACAAAGTTTATGTGAGTTCTCTGTGCCAGAATAAACACCTGCAGTACTGGAATCCTGGACACATCATTCCATCCTGCACCTCACAATAATCTCAGTCCACAGCTGAAGAGACTACCATAAAGTAATGTAAAATAAGGAATTCCTTAAATAAGGATTTCCTGAAATTCTACAATAAGACATTTGTTAATGATTTAAAATTATTTTAACAATGTGTTTCAGTTTTTAATATTTGTTGAACATTTCGAAGAAGAAAAGATACTAAAAGAGACAAGCATACTTTTGCATTTCTAAATTACAGCATTTCCAGTAGTAAAGTGGTCCTTCACAAGAACAATGGATACTAAGAGAATCAATTTTACTGCTTTCGAAGTAGATTTAACATCTAATTTATATATAATGCAATTTTTTTTTAAGAAATATTAATGTTGCTTGACATTACTGAAGTAAAGTTACTGCACACCAATTTGACATCTCTGGAAAAGAATTAGTAAAATTATATGAACATTAAGCCCAGAGCCTTTTTCAGTGTCACTATTTTGAGCACATCAATCTTTTCTCCACAACACCTCAGAGGCTTTCTTTGTTACTGGATATTTCTTTGCTGTTGCTGTGTAACAGCACACAACCCAGCGTTCCATAGTCACTGGTTATCATTTATATGCTGTTTAGAGCTATAAGAGGATAAATATGTAATCTCTTTCCTCCACCCTGCCTATCAGGGCTGTAATTACTTTTCTCCAAGCAGAATAATTCTCTGTAAACCTGGGAGAAAACTCTATTTCTCAGGTTGATAGTACAGTACTCCACCCAGTAGCTTCTCCTGGGTGGAGAAGATGACCCAAAATTCTCCCTTTGATTCAGAGGGGAATTTGTGTAGGACCACTTTCTCAAAAATGTAAAGGGAAATGTATACTCTAACATCAACAACAGATAAAAAGAGAGTTAATTCCAGAAACAGTAGACAAGCCTTAAAGCAAAAGTACAGTTCTGCATCATCACCTAGCATAAGCCAGCCAAAAAATTCACATGGGGGTGACTTATCAATTTAGTCTTTTCTTTTACAAGAATCAAAACTGCCTTTAGATTCTCCAGTAGAATAAGTATTGTCAGTGCTGATAGCATTAGTAAACAGAAAGTAGCAAGAAAAGGTTACTTTTGCTATAAGCAGCCAAAGTAATGTTAAAACAGAATAAATTATAAGTATAAAGAAAATACAACTGTTTATTAAGTATAAATTTCAATTAGTTTTGCCAGAATAAAGTCCGAGAGCATTGCTAACGTCAAATCTGTTAGCTCAAACAGGCCAGAATCAGCTCTTCTTTTAGTCAAAGCCCCATTTAGCCTCAGCTCTCTGTCCTGAAGGGGTATGTGCAGCCAAGGTGGTGCTTTGGTTGTTGCTGTGTTTAGCAGAGGATAAATATTGAGCCAAACTGATTAAAAAGTAGCAAACAGTGTGACAACCAAGGTTTTGTAGCTGTAACACCCTCTGTCAGAGATTCTGCAGTTTGTAAACACAGACTTCTCCAGTGCTAGAACACCTGACAAACCTTGTCCAACTAAAGTTCTGAAACTAGTTACATCACTGTCAGATTAATTTCTGCTGGTTTTTTCCCCCCATCTGATATGCTGGCAAATGGTAATTTATGTCCGTAATTTTCATGGAAAATATTATGTAGTTGGGGTTTCTGGATTAGGAGATTAGGCTCTTGAAACGCTCATTTGAATTTCCGTGAATCTGATTAGGTACCTTTAAATGGTACCTAGTTTAGGTACAGTATGCAAGTGCTGCCTATGGTTAGAGGCCATGCATATTTGCTAAGGGCTCTTTTGTCATTTATTCTGTATCAGCATGAGACTGCAAGAAGAGATGGGCATCTTTTCTCCACTGCAGCGCTGTTCTTACATTGATAGTTCTTGGTCACAGAGGGATTGGACTCTATCCATCTTCTACATTCTCCTCTTTGTCATTCAGGGGTTTGAAAAATTTAACACATCTCACAAAACTGATAACCATATGAGAGTTTTCCTTTGTACACAGGAATCAAGTATCCTGTTTTTCTGGTCTAGTTTTTCAGACTTAAATGAGTATAGTTGAAGTGCAGGCACTTTAAATTTTTGGAATGAAATGCAGAACACTAAATCCAGTGGTAAAAACCATTACTGCTAGAAAGGATAAAGGATAAATATCATAGTATATCGCATCATTCGGGCACTTTTGAGCTTCCTTGCACTTTTGGCCACAGATTTTGCAATGTTTTTTCCTCTCTGTATTTAATAATATAAATAAGGGTAAGTGAGGCATTTAATCCCCGGTTATGACAGATGACTATTAAACTAAAATGATGGATGTAAATATATAAGCTTTTCTGCATTTTAGAGCTTTACATGTCTGTGGCATCAGATATTTCTCCTGATTTAGCTTTGCTTTAGCTTTCCTTCCGAATAGAGGTCTGCTGAAAAGCAAACTTTAAGTATCTGAATGGCCTAGATGGTAACTTCTGTAAGTAGCTTTTTTTTAGCGAGTTAACTAATTGCATGTATGTGCATTTGAACAGAAGAATTTCAGAGTGCCATGGATTTATAAGCATGCAATATCAGGTGCTATGCTGTAAACTGAATCATGTTCATGAAAACAGTTACTTCAGACTCATATCAGTATAACTGAGATGGGAGTGGGGACCTGCTTTCTTTTGAAACAGAAATTGGAAATTCAAGCCTGATCTCTGCAAGTTGGCCATTTCAGAGTTTTTCTTTTGTTTTCAGTTTCAGTGTTAGGCTATG
Organism: Hemiprocne comata; assembly: GCA_020745705.1. NCBI lineage: Eukaryota > Metazoa > Chordata > Aves > Apodiformes > Apodidae > Hemiprocne > Hemiprocne comata. The sequence continues at coordinate 35,055,759 of CM036589.1, read as the reverse complement.
TCCTGCTGTCAGTAAATTTCAAATGCATCAATATGCTTTATTAATGTGAATGGTGAGTACCTATTAAAAAAAATAACACCATGCATCCAAATCCAGCACAGCACTCAACAGTTTATAACCTGCTTCGGCCTGAGACTATGAAAGGTTTGGGACGAATATTATGCCTGTGTTCAAAGTAGTTCATATCCTGTAAAGAAAAAAGGGTTAAAATAACTTTCTTTGACTTATAAATGCTTGTTTCTAGTTCAAAGGTAGCTAACAAAGTGTTGGAATGGTAACCATGATGTAACTGCATTTAGGTTGTACATTCCTGGTGCTCACAACACAATCACTTCAGTGTTCAGAAGCAGGGTAAAGTGTGGCTGTAAGAGAGAAGGATAGTGGGTAGTGTTGCAGCCCAACATAGAGGGCAAATTGTAGCTACCTGCAGCGTTGCCACTACAAGGCTGAATGGATAGTTTTCTGTGTTGGAAAAAAACCCGCTTAATTTATCACTTTTTTTTGGATAATCAATAAACTCTTGATTATCAGAAAAAACAGCAAGAGCTGGACTTTTAAATTGAAAACAGAACATAAACCACAAATGACCATTTACTATAAGTAAATACCAGTACTCACTTTTGTGATGAGTTAGGAATGAGACCCCTCAGTTGTCCATGAAGTGCGTCTTGAATATTGCCAGATGAATATAGTCCAATTGGAGAATTATAGGAGGAGCTCACTACCTGTCTTTTGTCATCAATATTTGCTGCTGCAACAAAAGGCTGGGCCCTTCTGTTGTGAGCTGTACCAATAGGCTTGAATTCCTGTACATGATAGGCAGACAAAATACACAAAGCTACAATGCACACCAAAGCGAGTAATGAGTAAAACTGACAACATCAGTATTGTTAATCTCTGCAGCTTTTACTTTTGCAACTTTGGTATTTTTTAACTGGTGCAAGCATACTATATTTTCCCATGAATTTTCCATATGCTACTTAAGCCATATACATTCAGGGACTATAATTTTCCTCCCCCAGGGCAAACAGAAGGCATTCCACATCTGTAAATAATATGCAACTTTAGGAAGAGATGGGAGGGATGAATATTATAGTAACCTGTTATATTGTTCTCTAGTTTTCACACTGTTTATGTTCTTCTTTTAGAAACATTTGGTGTGTAGTTAGCTTAATTACTTTGCTTTAGTGCTAATCTCTGCCTTCTGCTTTTTTGTCACACAATGATGGAGGGACTCATAAAAGTATAAAGATTTTATTGTAAACATCTTGCCTAGAAAAGCCATAATTTTAAACTTCTTTAACTGAAATAGTCTTGAATGTACATCAGACTGAGGACATTCTTCTGAACTTACTCCATACAGTGAAGCATACCCGTGCCTCAAAAGTTTTGATGCTGTATAATTTAAAGTGAAATAATTATAAATAAGTGAAACTCAGAAATGGGTAAATTTGAAATAATTCTGCCTATGTTTGTTTCTTTCTGGAATATGATTTTCTCCAGCTGTGGAATTCATCAGGATAAGATCTGGTAACAAAATATCTGATGACCTTTCCAATAACTTACAATGTTCTTCTGTGGTGATTGGCTAGGAGTGATAAAGACTGTTGACTGTGTGAAAATCCATTTATTTGTATTGTGTGTATTTAGTACAGTCTCCTTTTTGTGTCCCTGTTGGCAAAGGTCCATCCCTAGTCCACAGAAATACACACTTTGGAAAAAAATAATGCAGTCATCTGCTGAGGGTGGTTTTATTTTCCCTTCTGCGCTAGTGGGTGAAGAACATTTGCTGCTGTAGTCCTTCCCCTTTTCCTGATGTCCTGCAGTGCTCTTTGGAGACAGTACTGTGAGAGCACTTTAACTTCCATCCATGGAATAAAAAGCTCTGATTCCTAACAGATAAGTTTCTACAATTTGAATTGGTCTCCTCTTTAGATACTGGGACTTGCGATGTTGAAGTAGCAAAGGTCATTAGTACTTTTTTCTATTTCATAGAATTCTTTGCCAATTCTCTGATTTAGCTTTGTTTTTGAGTGTAATAAGCATACCAGAAATACATCTACAACACTATAGACCATGTCTGCATTTATGTTTTACTCCACTGTGTTATATGACATGTAGACAGTCTAAGTTCTGATATTGCTGAATAAGATTGTTTTCAAATTGTTAAAGCTTGTATCTCAGGTACCAGAGCTTTCGGCTTAATCACTGTGTATAGTTTGAGCTGTCTGGTATTTGTGATCACATATTTTAAATGGTGACACATCCAACATCTTCAGCTGTAAAATTATTTAGGTACAGTTCCGGTCTTTCACTTACATCTTGTGAGGTGTACAAACTAGTCTACTTGTTCTGCTAAAAATAAAACTCTAAACAAAGTGTTTTTTTGGTGCAGAAATGCCTTTTTTATATTGCCTTAGCCTTTAGGAATGCTAGAAAAATTTCCAATTAGAACAACTACAACCTATTAACAAAAACCAAAATAGATACTTGAATGCTAAAATCCACAGAATAAATCCAGATAATTACGGCAGATTAGGTAAGCATGGACACATTTTTGACATCTGTAGATTTTTATTCATTTCCCAGAGCATTATTTCCTGTCTCAGACAATATCTAATTCTATCTGTTCAATGTTTTGGTGAATTATTTATAAAAATTATGAAAACCTGAATGTGAATTGGCCTTTTTGTTTTAGTTTAAAACAACAGTTTCAGAAACATATTTAGGAGCAGGACTAAAGAAAAGTCATGGTCATATAGAATGTGCAACCAGAAAATGCAAACAGTAAAAAGCAGCTTTATTACATGAAAATGTTTAGCAGCATTGCACTGTAAAAGGCTACTGAAAGCAGCAGTCAGATAAATGAGCACAAAGATTTTACTTGCAATTCCCTCTTTCTGTCTGATAGGACTGGGTTGCAATTAACAAAATGTATTAGTAGATGGAAATAATCTACTAGTGTTTAGGATCATGTCTACTTAATAAAAGATATTAATGTCAAAGTATTTAAAATTAATTTAAATCCATGTATGATACAAAACAAGCAAAACCAACCAGGAACATTTTAATTTCATCACCTTTTTTATTTCTTTTTGACAAATGAACAGCACAGAAGACATGCGGCACCATAATAGCATGTTTACAATATAAAAGTTGTGAAATAAGTATTTGCAGTTAGTTAAGACTTCTGTTTTCTTTTTAATTCTTCTAGTGATATAAAATGTCAGTGACAGAACATACAGCAGCAAAAATAGTCCAGCTCTTGTGTTTATTTGATCTCATTGAATCTCTGAAAAGTCCTCCTTTAGTTCAAAAGCTAAATGAGAACTGGAGGTTGTTGAAATTCCTAATCAGGAATATTTGACAATTACAGTATTTAATTCCTTATTTTTTTTCCTAGCAAAGTGATGTCCTTTTTGCAGGGCCAACTACACTTTGCATTGAGGTAGGTATCAGGAATAGAATGAATGTAGCCCCCAAAGCTTGTCAAAATGCATCCAACATGGACCATATGATGGCATTCCTTGGGGATAATCACTGTGAAAGTACATGGGTGCTTACATTTCAGAAGTATCATGTGACTAAAATCTTTATCTCTGCATGCTGTTATGGGGGAGGAGGTAGGTCCTCAAAACTAGACTAGTACAATTATATTGTTTCAAAACCTGACTATAATTGGTTAACCTTACTTTTTAGAATAGTGGCTTTTGGGTTTTTTTAGATGTTTATACTTATCTATGTGTACAGTATATTTGTATCTCCCAGGAATGTATCATGTCTTTCATGGCCACACTGAAAAAAAATGTTCAAAGGCAAATATGGAAACAAAAAAGAAAAGCCCCAATAAAAGCAGTTCAAGAAATTGTGGTAATGGAAACAAATTCATTTTAGATAAGGTTAAAGGGATTAACTGAGAAAAAAATTACAGATCATAGTATTGTTTTACATTGACAATGTGGCAAAAAGGATTTACAAATAATTTTATAAGATACAGTTTTCCATTTAGATTGTTTTATTTTCTCTTCTTAATTATATTATTTGAGACTTCTGTTCTAAATTGCTTTTATACCAAATATGATGTGATTATAATAGTAATACTTCAAGTAGTGTGTTATTTCCTGTTATTTATCCATCATCCTATAGGTTGCTCCAGACTAACCAAATTAGGTGGCTGGTTTATGTGGGAATGTTTATTTTTCAGGACTGGCTCTCAGGCAGCTGCTTATTGCTAGAAGTAATTGATGAGAATTGTTTGCTCAGTTTCCTCTTCCCAGAGGAAAAAATAGTGAGAGCTTTTGTTGTGCTATGACAATTGCCTGTATCAATCTCCAGATGACTCTTTGGGGTTGCTCAGCCAAATGCAAAAGTGTGCTATGGTGTTAAGATTCCTTATTCCATAGCTGCAAATAGGCACAGTAGTTAGTTGTTTATCAGTTTTCACATAACCATCTCCAAGCATCTGTAGAATAATTTTCATTCATTTAAGCTAAAGTAAGCACTCTGCCCAAATTGCTGAACAATTTAAAACATTTTTTTCTTTAATTTACTTTCCTTAGCTTGCAAATAGAAATTATATGCTTACTAAGAAGACTGTATAAGTCTGCATCTATTATTGTTCTTCAGTTGGCTTGTAACATATTTTAAATTACTGAGTTCCCTTTGTGAAACTTTACTAGTGAACTTCAAAAAATCTATCTGGCAAGAGTGAAAAAACATGACTATATTTATTACTGGCTGACAGGCTGCACCCTGAGGGTGGTGGGAAATAGCTCCTTTTCAAACTGGCAACGTGTCACAACTGGGGCACCCCAGGGATCAATGTTGGGCCCAATGCTGTTTAACATCTTCATAAGTGATGTAAATGTTGAAGTGCACCCTGATGAAGTCTGTAGATGATACCAAACTGAGTGGGGAAGTAGACACTTCGGAAGAGAGAGCCACCCTGCAGGAAGACCTGGGCAGTCTGGAAGAGTGGGCTAACAAGAAGCTTATGAAGTCCAACAAGGACAAGTGTAAGGTCTTGCACCTGGAAAACGTGAACCAGCTGTGCAGCACAGGCTGGGATCTATGTGGCTGGAGATCAGCTCTCCCTATCTCCCTCCCTAGGGAAAGGGACCTGGGGAGTCTTGGTGGGTAACAGGCTCAACATGAGTGAACAGGGTGCTGCAGCGGCAAAGAAAGCCAACAGGATGCTGGGCTGCATCAACAAGGGCATCACCAGCAGAGATAAAGAAGTCATCATCCCGCTCTACTCGGCACTTGTCAGACCACACCTAGAATATTGTGTTCAGTTTTGGTTCCCAATATGCAAAAAAGATGTGGCCAGACTTGAGGGGGTCTAGAGAAGGGCCACAGAGATGATCAAAGGATCAGGGAGCCTGCCTTAAGAGAAAAGGCTGAGAGATCTGGGTTTGTTCAGCCTGGAGCAAAGAAGGCTTGGGGGAAACCTCATCACCATGTTTCAGTTCTTGAAAGACAGCTACAAAGAAGAAGCAGACTCCCTTTTTATAAGTAGTCACATGGAAAAATGAGGGGTAATGGGTACAAGTTACTCCCGGGGACATTCCAATTGGACACAAGAGGAAGATTTTTCACAATGAGAAAAATCAGCCTTTGGAATAATCTCCCCAGGGAAGTGGAGGTTTCCCCAGCTTAGGATGCTTTTAAGATTCAGCTGGACAGGGTGCTGAGCCATCTTGCCTAGGCTGTGCTTTTGCCAAGAAAGGCTGAACCAGATGATCCTTGAGGTCCTTTCCAACCTGGTATTCTATGATTCTATGATAACATCTATGAACTTTTGCGTAATTTTAATTGTTATACAAATGGCAGAAATATTTTTTATAGAACTCAGTGGCTTTCCATTTCTGCACACCAGTCAATGTGTACAATACTTTTGGATAACACAGTTTTACATTGCAAGGAATACTACAGTGTTTTTGAGTTCTCCTCTATTTGTCTGGGCTTCAGTGCCTTTATTTATTGTTGGACTTCAGCAAACTTGAATATGACCTAAACAGAACAGGTTATAGTTGTGCAGTAATTTGTCATCTGATGTTAAAGAAACTTTGATGTAATGTTTTTCCTACTGGTATACACACTGCCAAGTCTTGCGTGTTCTGACTAAATATGTAGTAAAATTTAATTTAAAATTTCAGAAATTGTAGAAAAAAAGGCTGTATTTTTTTCCTCAGGGAGATCAGAGTAATGGATGTTCTTGGATGGAAGAACTTAATCTAAAATGTAAATCATCCTTATAATAGTTTAGTATATTTGCTGACAAGCATTGCTACTTTTCTAGGGCCTATTTTTAATTAAATAAACTCAGTACTCCTGGTTTGCTTAGGAAGGGAAAAGGTAGACATACTAAAAAGAAGAGGCTGGTTGTTTCTTATTGCCCAATTAAAACTGCTTTTTAATAGCCTGCCAAATAGCATTTAGTGAAATACTGAGATTTATTCTTAAGTAACTATCCTTTTTAGGACTGCAGCTTTCATGCAAAGGGATTGCTCTCCTGTCATACATGCCTACATGGTTTTGCTTGTAGCCTTTAAAGTGAATGTGCTCCACTGCTGTTTCTTTTATGTATATCCTAGCTATTCTGCAAGAATATGCATTTAAAATAGTTTTTTTTTTTCACTGTACTATTTCCTACTGCTGAAGAGGCTCCGTTGTTTCTGCTGAAATTTGCTGTATCACTTGTTGCAAATTTTTAGGTTGGAACAAAGAGAGAGAACTGGAACACTGAAACACCATGTTCATGTTTGGGAGTGTCTCCTTGAAAACAGAATTGGTGGAAATGTTTATTGCATGGAATTTACTGAAATGGAATTCACACTTACATTTTTCAAGGACAGCACAGAATAAATACTTTGACATACTTGCTTTGATCCTGGAAGGCCAGAATCAGCAGAATGCTCTTCCTTCCCTCTCTTGAGAGAACAGCAAATGTTCACATAGGTTAAAGAGGAATGATGAAGGAGTAAAGTACTAGTCATAGACATTAGCTAGCTAATTCACTATTAACAATATGGAGACTTTGGCTCATAGCTTTGCACTGGGTGAAAGTTTGAAGAGAAAGGAAGATTTTAATTTATTGGATTTGCTTTGCTCATATACCATGATCAAGACTCTGCTGGCCAGAAGTGGTGAATGGTTTGCTTATGGATCAGTGCATGGGTTTTGTACACTTTCAGTTCTGTGGTGTAGTATGAAAATGCATGGAAGTAAAGAGACCCAGTATTAATGGATCTATCTATTTAATGGATACATTACAATTACTTTTGTGATGTGATGTGTTTATTGCTTTTGTACTTGACAGTTATTCCTGACTGAGGAACTTCCTCATATGATGATCAATCTCTGAAAGAGTTAAAGCAATTTAAACTGTATCGGGGTAAAAGGAGATGTTTTCTATCCATAATAAAACTATGGTGACATGTACAGCTTTAAAGAAAATGAGAATGTATAGTAACTTGTTAATGCCTTTTTCCAGATATAGCTGAAAAACCAAAAACAGCCAGTCAGATAAAATGATGTTCACACATAATATAATCATGATGGTTCGTATTAGCTTAAACTGTCAGATAATGAAGTGCTATTTAAAGAATTTAGTGACCAGAAGGGAGATAATTTAGAGTGTAAAAAGGTGAATGGAAATGGTTAGGTAACTTTTAAGAATTCATACCTGTGGTTCAGCTTCCAAATTTATCTTGAAGGGATGTGCTTTGCCATCTTCTGAAACTTGTGGGGACCATAATTTAGTTCCTGTCCTAGAAAGAAAGAAAGGCAGAATCTAAACAACTTGAATTTCTATAGAGTTGTATATATCTCTGTAAAATAAAATGCAGCTTGAAAATTCAGTTTGTTCTATGCTTTTTAAATGTTTTGAAATAGAAATACTTCAATGATATGTAATGTGTGATATATGTAAACAATATATAAAAAGTGTATTTACTTTTTAAAAAATTGCATATACTATGAACAATGGAAAATAATTTATTAGTAGTAACCAAATGCAAAGGGAAGTTAGTGCCTTTCTGACCTGAGTTGACCAAACTCAGTTTTAAATGGTTGATAGAAGGAATGTTGCATCCTCATAATGTTTTGCACAAAAAAGTGAATATATTAGTAATAATCCTAAACGAGAACAATATAAATTAGTTTTTTTATTACCGCAATATTGATGCAAAGTCTGCTTTTCAGTGTAGGAAGAATGCAATCTAGGTATGCAAACTATATGTGCAATTGTAAATAGAATTTGCATAGATGATTCTTTCAGTTGCTGAAGCAGAGATAGCAAACATACAAATTCCAGTTACAATTCTGTCTTCATAAGGCAAAATTTGGCAGCTAATTTTAAATTAGTGTAATAGTAACATTAAATATTAATCTAGTATTGTTTTTTATATAAATGCAAATATTTAGCATTTAAAAAATGTGCACATGTTTCATAGGCACAATTACACTTACCATATTTTGAAAATTAATTCCTGAGAGAGTTATTAAATGGCATATAAATCTGCAACAGAATCTCAAATTAACTATAGGAACTACAGGAACTTTTAAAAAGTGATGTGTGCTCTAGTAATTAGATGACAATGCTCCTTCCAGGAAAAAAAAAAAAAAAAAGAAAATATGCAGGTTGCTTCTCCTGGTGACTTCAGTTGAGAGAAACGTATGCAAAAAGTTTCTGGGCTGCTGCAGTTCAGGTAAGAGGGGTTTTTTTTTTTAGTTTGTTTTGGTTTTAATACTGCTTTGAGAGTCCTATATTTGGTTTAATACATTGTGACCAAGGAGTTTGGCTTTAAACCCCCTGCTTTCTCATTCCTTATGAAAGTCTGACATGATGTTGCTTTCCTTAACTGGGAGAATAAACTGGGAGCTTTGACTGTGCTGGAGGCAATGAGAAGCACCTGTGGCTGAGGGGGTGTTACAGCAGGGAGGTAACTGAACAAGTGGCAGCTAGCTGAGAGTGTTTACTTGCTGTCAGAAAACACTTGTGGAGTCAGCAGAGGCAGTAGCTGATATGGTTCACAGCTCAATAAACGTGGCCTGTAGCCTGAGTGAAACTGTTCTTCTACCCCTGAAGACACGTTTTTGGGAGGTTTGTCTGATCTGGAGTTGCTGAGGTAGGTCTTGGTGCTTGTAATTTTAAACGTTTTGTGAAATGCTTAAAACTTTTAAAAGTAGTTGCACTGTACCATCAGTTGGCTGAGTAGTATCTTCTTTCAGAAGTAAGCAGATGTGTACACATACCTCTCTATTTTCAAACAAAGCTGATGTGCAGCTGCTTTAATTCTCTCCTGGGCATCGTTATGTGTCATGTTCTCTGTGCTTAGACCGTCAATAGCTACAATAACATCACCAGGGCACAGGTTAGCAGCTGAAGCCTTGCTTCCAGGTGTAATCTGGAAAAAAAAAAATTTAACTGTTTAAACACCATGCATACCTGAAAATTGATGCAGAAAATAAACTTCACTGTGCTTCACTGTTTCCTATTGGGTTGAAGGAGTGGGCCTGTAAATATCTATATGGTTGCTTAAAAAAAAAGCGAGTTCTTAATTCTGCTAGGCATCCTGTAGTTCTATTGTCAGATCACCAAATAATGCTTTATTTATTATAAATTCAAATTGGATGGAAATGTTCTTCCCACTTCAGCATTAAAGAGCTTCCACTCTGATTTTTGTAGTTACTAGAACTTGTCTTTCATCTTCTGTCTCAGCTGCCATTATGTAATTTGTTTAAACAATATGAGTTAAGTTTTTCCCTTACAAGTCCGGGCAATAGCAGAAGAATAGAACTGTGAAGAAATTGTGCTACTTAATGTTCATGTGCATGTTGTGCCATTGACAGGACAATATAGAAAGCCACTTACTTACCACAGTCTTAGCATATTTAAGGAGAAATACATCAGTTAGTGCGTTTTCTGCTAGCCTGGACTCTCATGATGTATTGTTAAGTAACCATAAATATGCTAGTAATACTGAAATGACATTTTTCTCTTTATTCATGTCTAATCCAGACTCTGAACTCCTTAAAGTGCTTAGCTATAAGTCTCATTGCATTTGAGTAACAGTGGCCCTGATCCTTCAGGGTGATCTGTGTGGTATAATTCATACTTCATAGCAACATACCAAAGTCAGTGATGTTCATAGCAATGGCCCTAACCTTATCTTTGTATGCTTTATCTGTTTTGGTCTTGTTATAATCTTCTATATCATGGTTAAAATAATTTAAGTGCATCGTAATTCTGTTTTAAAGTAACTGTTGTAGAGAGGCCATGACCTTAGACGTTACTAAAACTTGTTCTAGAATTGCAGGCCTTTATTTGCAAATGGGGGACTTCTCATAACACCACACCGATTAAACAGGTCTTGGTCACTGAGTGGTATTTAGGTCTGTTTGGGTGTGTACTGCCATTTTAGGTGACCTGTGATAACCAAGATAGCAACATGAAATTGATGGATGTAGCACATTGGGTTCTGGGATTCAGCTTTTCTGGAACAGTAGAACAAAGGGGATAGGTTGATTAACCTAAAATAACACTAGGTTCTTATTTTTAAGAAAACTAATCCTAGTGTGAAGGACAAAAATGTCAATATAGTCTTACTTGTAAGAGTTCTCAGTTCTCTGATCTGTGCCATGTATGAAATAAAAAAAGCTATTGGAGACAATTTATCTCACCATGGGTTCTGCTACAGCCAAACCAAGTGCCATCTCAATTATTATGGACCACTGGAAAACATGCTATGAAGATGTTCTTAAATTCTGGTATTTCCCAGTTTTCCAGCAGAGGAAGAGAGTAAGATGCCCAGTATAATTCCAGTATGTTCTGTACCTCAGCTACAGTGAACCTGGCAGACCTGTGTCTGAAGGTGACAGTACTGTCAGCATAAAAGTCAAACAGAAATGTTCTTTTTGATGTGTGTTGAACTGTATTAGTATTGAAACAATGGCAAACAGCCTAATAGAGTAATTCTCTTTCCAGCTGTCCATGTCTGGAAGATGGGTCTGAGTGCTCAAAGAACTTAAGGGTTTGTTCTGTGGGTCTTTTCTTTTTTTTTTTCATTTCATTGTAAGAAACTGCAGTGCATGTGCTAATCAAGTCAGACAAACTTTCCAAATGAGTACTTGAGGTCAGCTGGGGGCTTTTAGCCCCCCACTCTCCAAAAGAATGGACTCTTGTGTATTGTGTGCTTAACAAAGTGTTAAGATGCCTCAGTAATCTGTTTGAGTATGAATTGAGGAAGTTGCTCTTAAATTCTAAGTATGAAGTCTCCAAAATTGTCTGTTTCTCAAACCTCAACAGCTGCAAGTGTAAATGAACTACACTGAGACTTCTTTCTTGCATTATTGTAAGAAGACAGAAATAGAGTTATGATAGTGCTTTTCCCTTTAACCTGGAATGGCTCCTGACTTTGCTTAGCATCTTGTGGACATCCATGGAATGACAAACTGCAGCAGAGTCCTAGCGTCTGAGTGTGACTGTTGATGCTCTAATAGCCAAAATGGGCAAAACCAGCTGTTTTTGGTTCCCTCTCAAGAGTAAACTTGCTTGAATTACCCTAATATTGGTTACTTGGTAGATGACACTTTTTACATGCCGCCACAAATAATCTACTGTATCTGTGGCACACCTCAGCAATGTACTGGGTAATGATCCTGCCTTATAAAGTAGGGTATCTGTCTAGGACGGTATGTTCCCCTGCAGCAGCAACTCTGTGTTGCTGGTAATATTGCAGAGTCCTTTGGCTTTTCTTAACATATTGTCACCAGCTGCAGTGATGCCACTATATGGCTGGATGTTAGCTACATCGTTCAGTAGGAGCCAGGAGAAAAAGGAGCAGGAGTCCGTATTTCTTATTTCTTAGCTGAATTGAATATTGCCAGGCTTCTGGAATGTGTCTTTTGGCCCTTAATGGGGTGCTGAGCTACACTTGCTCAGGCCTTCTGAGGTGCAGAACTGCCTGCTCCTGTATCATCCTTGCTCTCATCTGCTCTTCCTGGGTTTGATGGAAAGAGCTGGAGATCTGTTGCCAGGATGAAGTGGGAGGAATATGACCTCTGCCCTCAATATTTCAGGGGGAAATCCTGACTACTGCTTGTGGGGAAGGGGGGCAGAAGTATTGCAGCCTACATTTTATAGAAAGGCAGCAGGTTGTGCATTGCAAGATCACACCATGTCACGGGTATATCATATTGATATAGTGGATGCCTCGATAATGTGATTGATTCTGCTTCTTATTAGTGATGCATTAGATGTGTATTTTGAACATGTACAATCATATTACGAGTGTAGTGTTTGTTGCTTGCTCACCCATGCTTTATGAGGGAGATTCTGCAGGTGCTTTGTGAAAATTTTTGCCTTGCTCTTCAGGACATGTCTGTATGGCACACCTGTTGATCCTGTATCCTAGGTATCTCAGACTTTGATAAATACAAGGATACATGTTGAGCATTCAGCTATTGTCAGAATTAGATTTAACCACACAAGGGGCAATGTATTCTATGAAATGCTGAAGTTTTGAGGAAAACTTCTTTGCATCTGTTAACAGACTTGTGAAAATCATCATGGAAAGCCTTCATAAATATCTCAGGCTCTGTGTTTTCCAAAGAGAGTTGTGAATGCCTGAAGACAGAGTCACTAAGTATAAAATTAAGTTAATATAAATACTTGCATTGTGATCTGTGAAGATTTATACTGAGCTAGAACTTAAACCTAATGTTGATAATATTTCACCATTCCTTCCAACCTCTACAGGTTTTAATTTTTTCTGTAATGCTTTTCAATATGACTTAAATTTGTGGATTGCATTTCTCTAAACACTTAACCCAAAATATTATTTTCTGGTCAAAACAAACTGAAATTATTCAGTTTCCTTTTATTATTCAGTTTTGTTGAGATAATTTCTTTGCAACTATGTAAAGTTCCAAGGATTTTAAGAAATGTTTCATTATTTGTAGTTAATTAATTGTTACTGACTCTATTAGACTCTGAATATGTCTATTTTTAGTTGCCTCCTGTTCTTCCTATCCTCCCAGCGACCATGATCAGTGGTTTTTGCATTTGCTTGAAACAGTCAAGAGAATTGCCTTGCTTGGGAAATTGCAGATGGGTTTTTGAGATGACATCTGTTTTTAGACAGGTGGATAACAATCTCTTATGTTGTCTGTTTCTCTTGACAAGTCCTGGTAAAAGCTTTTGCTTGTCAAACAAGGACTATAGCAAACCAGACTTATCACCTGTCCAATTATTTTATTCATAATGTGTTTAAAAATAATATCCATTTATTGTTTTATTGGATAGTTTTTATTTTCTTGTCAGAACAGTTAAGCTGAATGTGAATGGGCTGGTGGTGATACGTTCTACAAAGGGAACACCTCGGCTCTGAAAAGCAAGGCATGTGAATCTTCAGAAATATTCAGTACTTTTTAAGGGGTACTACATGAATACTTATTTAAGGACTCTTCTAAATGTATGCTGTGGCAACAAAAAATGTTAGTTTTAAACAAATCTACTATTAATGTTCTTGAAGTTGAGCTAAGGAAATGTAAACTTGTCATTTTTCCCTATATGTGTTTTATTTCATAGTTCTACTTGAAATGTGATTTTGAGCTAGAAACCAATGGCTTATGTCTTGTGGGGCATTTGGTAGGTATGAATCAATTGCAAAATAATTTCTTCTTTAGAAAGTCACATTTATAGTAACATCCTTTGTTATTGCAGTTTTAAACTTCATTGCACTTAATCTAAACACAAAGAAAATACAAACCAGACACCACTAAAATATTTTTCATTGGAGATAATGGAAACTATTTTTCTTTTGGAGGCCCATAAAAGGCAATGAAGGCCCCCAAACATCCAGAGATTTTTTTCTTTTTTATTCAATGTTTTTGCCTGCTGTTCCTCCAAAAGTTTTGCTGTGTCCTAGGAGTATTTATTATGAAGCTACACAGAGTCAGAAAATAGCATTTTGGTTTACTTCTATTTAAAATAAGTAAAATATGTATGCTTATATAAATCTGGAATGAGTAAATGAAATTAATTTTTACTAATATAATATGTAAAAGATTAGTCCTTAAACTTTCTGTAGACTTTTGTTTAGAAGCATATTTACTGTAAGGCATCACCAGTGGTATGCATCCTTCAAGGCTCTTGATGTTTATTTAATACCAGGCATAGTGTATATATTGAGTCATAGTACAGGGCTTTTAAAAAAAAAAAAAAAAGCAGTTGAAGTGTCTTAGGTTCTGAAAAGCAGCAAAAAGAGACCTAATTCTAGTCTGTGTTGAACACAATTTTCCAAATATACAAATTATCAAAATACATATTCTGTTTTTTTAGTAGATCTATGCCTGTAGCTGCAGGGCAGCTGACAGTGTTCTATCTGCTCCATTCACCAAGTAACCTTTATAGAAGTAAATTGCAATTAATAGCTCAAAATCCATGAAAAAATGAAGGCTCAGATTCTTGCCCTTTTTTAGGGGGGGGTATATAAATTGTCCATTTCTAAATATGACACCCAAGAACTATCTCTAACTGGTTGACTTTCTCATAATTCACCAATTTAACATCCATGAAAATGAAAACCTTTACATATGTAAAAACAGTTGCTGTTGCCTTTATTGACAATAATCAGAACTCGACGTAATTAAATGAGAGTCAGATTAATCCTGTAAAGTTGGCACAGAGTTCGCAAAGCACAAGCTTCCAGACAGGAGGAGCTGCTGCCAAGTAGTCTTCTCCCCCAGTGATCACAAAGGCTAGCCGTGAAAATGATAAAAGTGGGGTCTGGCCTTTAGTAGGCTCAAAACTAATTTTCTCATCTGAATGCCTGGGGAAATCATGCCAGAGTTTTCCTGCTGCCAAGGCACTTAAATTCAATTTTTAAGCCATGAGTAGAAATGCAGTTGAAGTCTCTTAGACCAATAAAGGAATCCCAGAAACATGTCACACAAAAGTTGTAAAAACTGTTAGCATTCAGCAGGCTCTCCTCAGAACTAGCAGCTACTTGCTAAGCTACTCACAGCTTCATCTGCTTCTCTGAACTCCAGGAAAGTAAAGGGCAAAAATCTGCAATAACTAATGAATGTAATAAATAGAAAGGAAATGGGAAGAATACATACCCTGGTTATGATCAAGGGTTGGTTAAAATCTATTCCTCCTGAGAGCCTGAATCCCCAGGGTGCTGGTCCTTGGAGAATAACGTTTTGGGGCATTCTGGAAGTTTTTTTTTTTTTCTTGGTTACTGTTCTTTTTTTCCTTGGGTCTGTGTGAGGAGCCGCACTGTGGGAGGAAGGGTGCTGTCACCGGAGCACCTGCTGGGCAGGGCAGCCGACCTTCTATATCTCTTAAAAAAGTTTTGCTCATCCCACAGCTGCGGGCACTGCACTTTATCCCTGCTCTTTGGGTGACGTCAGCCAGTCCTCGGCTTCTCCACCCACAAAGGGGAGTATCAAACTCGGACAAATAAAGCCTGAATGCTGGAAGGTTTACAACAAATACATCAGCTTTATCTGCTGCTTAAGCGTCCCCCTCAGCCTGACAATCAGTAAGCCTTAGGATGCAGTGTCCTTCCTTCTGGGTTCTTAAAGCAACCCCGTTGCTTATTTGATAACCATGCTGATTGCATTGCTGGTGCTTGTTTCAACTATGCAATGCTCTGCTCTGACTTTTTACACGGTTCTGTTTCATATAAACAGAGATACTGATAAGGAGATTTCCCTCTCAAGCTCTTGTTTTACATCTTGTCTTATTTGTAATGTAATAATTCATTACACTACAGAGACCTTCAAGCCTTTCAGCAACAGTCGGTTGAGAACATGGCATGCACCAAGTCTAAAGGCCTGAAAAATCTGGTCTGATGTAATGCATATTTCTCATACTGAGGAAGAAAAATGCAGTATTAGTTGATGATGTCTTTCCTCTTTGTAGAAATCTTTGATTTTCTTAAGGTAGTTGCAGATACCTGCTGTTGGTTGTTGGTGTTACTGAATAAATACCATGCATTCTTTTTAGTTTCCATATGTCAACTTGATCAGCTTTATTCTGGCTTCTGTGTTCCTTGTTTTCCTCAAAAAGAGGGAGAATTTTTCAGTGATGATGTACATGTTCACTGTCATTCTTATCTTGTTACAGATTTTTTTTTCCTTTTAATTTTTTTATTTTCCTTTTTTTTCCTGCATGAGTCAACAGCAAGTCAGGTGAGATCCTGGAAGGGATAAAAACCTGTGATAGGTATTTTAGGCATAATAACCCACTTTTGTTTTCTCCATACACTTTCTTACTGCTTAGAAGACTCTCTGATGAACATGAAAGAACAGTAAACGAGATGGAAGAATAAAATGCAGATTCATTCATATAATTTCTGACATGGGTAATTTTTTATCTGTAGATTTCAATATGAAATTGGCTCTTCTATCTCTTACTCTTGACTTATTGAGCTTCCTTATCTGTGTCTGCTCTTAATGTCTATATAAATGAAGTACTTCTCAGTAAGATATCCAGAATTTTGGTGGAAGTTGTGGTGGTTTTTTAGTGATGTGGTGTGTGTTTGTTTGATAGCTCTATGAAGGTTAGCTTCATGTTTTGTTTGTTTTTTTTTTTTTTTTTTCTGGTGTTTGTCCTTTATTTGTGGCTGGCTAATAGATAGTAGTGTTCATTGTGGGTTTTTTAATTTCTGTTCTTGTCCAGAATATGTCAAAGACCTTCTCTATCATTAGAGTATATTTGACATCCTGATTGGAATTAAATAAATTGTAGTAATTGTTTCAAAGAAGATTATCAGAGAACATATCAGTATCACAAAGAGCTTGCAGTGTGACAGTTGTCATGAGCTTGTGGGGGCACAGTTTGCATTAGGGATGTGAAGGAAGATAGACACATTTAAAGAATAAGGCAAAGCAGGAGATGTAGTTAATGGATATATCAATATTGTTAGCTTATTTTGATGTTTTAAAGCTAAGAAAAAAACCTCATTGTTTGTTGAGCAGTTTATATACTCTGATACGTTCTGACATGCTTTGAGGCTGTTTCAATGTATGCCTTCAATATATTGATGCTGTATGTGGTTCATCCTGCTGGATTACCTTGTGTGTTCAAGGCCAGAATTTATCACTTAGTAGTTCAGTTTCTTACCTTTTATCTTAATCCCTGATATCTGTCCTGAGTAAAAAGATTCTTATGTTTGGTACCCTGAATGCTGTGGTGTCTTTTGATTTGTAGCTGGAAACACATAGTATGTTAGATGTATTCATTTAAAGAGTTCTTTCGTGTGCAATTTGCATTTTTTTCTTCGTTGAGTACTGGCCATCTCCAATAGAGAATCATTTAGTGTACTTCATAGGAAAAGATTCAGAAATATAAGAATTTGTGTCAGGTTTCATCCATGATCAGACTGAGTTTCCAGTGTCAAAAATCAGATACTTGTATGATAATTTTCTCACCTGGGAGGTTTCTTCGAAATTCCTGTTAGTAAGTTATTGGCTTGTATCTTAATATGTAGGTTTACATTTATTTATTGATTTTTAGAAGTCATGTTAATCTCGGGTGGAAAAGGGTACTAGGGCAAGAGTTAGCAGGGCTCATGGACAGGGCTTTAAATTAGACTCGAAGGGGAAGGGGATAAAACCAGGCCCACCAGAGATGAGCCTAGGGGTGAAGGGCCAAGGATGGGGGTGAAATTGATAGCCCAGCTCAAGTGCATCTATGCTAATGCACGTAGCATGGGCAACAAACAGGGTGAGCTGGAAGCCGTTGTGCAGCGGGACAGCTATGACGTAATTGCCATCATGGAAACATGTTGGGATCACTGTCATGACTGGGATGCTGCAATGAATGGGCATGAGCTCTTCAGAAGGGCTAGGTGAGGAAGGAGAGGCGGTGGTGTAGCTATGTACATTAGGGAGTGTTTTGATTGTATAGAGCTTGATTATAGTGATAATGAAGTTGAGCGTTTATGCGTAAGGGTGAAGGGGAAGGCAAGTAAGGCAGATATTGTGCTGGGAGTCTGCTATAGACCACCCAACCAGGATGAGGAGGCAGATGAAGTATTCTAGAAGTGACTGGCTGAAGTCACTGAAGTTGTGGCAGGGGAGGTTCAGATTGGATATTAGGAAGAATTTCTATACTGAAAGAGTGGTCAGGCACTGGAACAGCCTGTCCAGGGAGGTGGTTGAGTCACCATCCTTGGAGGTATTCAAGAAACATGTAGATGTGGCACTTCAAGCCTCTTTCCATCATTTACATCATTCCACCAGCAGTCCTGGCTAACTTGGGAGGTCCCAGTGAACTGGAGAGTGGAAAATCACACAACCACAGAATCACCAAGGCTGGAAAAGACCTTTAAGACCATCAAGTCCAGCCTATGACCTTGCACCACCACATTGGCTAGACCATGGCACTAAGTGCCAAATCCAGCCTTTCCTTAAACACATCCAGGGACACATCCACCACTTCCCTGGGCAGTCCATTCCAATGTCTAATCACCCTCTCTGTGAGGAAGTGCTTCCTAATATCCAGCCTAAGCCTTCCCTGGTGCAGCTTCAGGCTGTGCCTTCTTGTCTTGTCACTAGTTGCCTGGGAGAAGAGCCCAGCCCCCACCTGACTACAACCTCCTTTCAGGTAGCTGTAGAGAGTGGTGAGGCCCCCCCTGAGTCTCCTCTTCTCCAGGCTAAACAACCCCAGCTCCCTCAGCCTATCCCTATAAGACTTTCCCTCTAGTCCTTTCACCAGCCTCGTTGCTCTCTTTGCTCATTGTGGTACCCATCCACAAGAAAGGCCAAAAGGAGGATCCAGGGAACTACAGACCTGTCAGTCTGACCTCAGTGCCAGTGAAGGTCATGGAGCAGATCATCTTGAGTGCCATTACGCCCCATATACAGAACAAACAGGTGATCAGGTCTAGTCAGCATGGGTTTGTGAAAGGAAGGTCCTGCTTAACAAACCTGATCTCTTTCTATGACAAGATGACCCATCTGGTTCATGAGGGAAAGGCTGTGGATGTTGTCTACCTGGACTTCTGTAAAGCCTTTGACACTGTCTCCCTCAGCATTCTGATGAAAAAACTGGCTGCTCATGGCTTGGATGGGCATATGCTCTGCTGGGTAAAACACTGGCTGGATGGCCAGGCCCAGAGAGTGGTGGTGAATGGGGTTTAATCCAGCTGGTGGCTGGTCACAAGTGGGGTTCCTCAGGGCTCAGTATTGGGACCACTTCTGTTTAACATCAATGATCTTGATGTGGAAATAGAATGCACCCCCAGTAAGTTTGCAGAGGACACCAATTTGGGTGGCAGTGTTGATCTGCCTGAGGGTAGGCAGATCTGTGATTCTGTAATTTCAAATCCTGCCAAGTGTTTTGACTGCTGGTGAAGTGGCTTGCTAATAGATAATAGTGTCTATCATGGGTTTTTGTATTTGTGTTCTTGTGCAGATTATTTCAAAGAGCCTCTCCATCATTAGAGTATATGGGCTGATAGTTTAGGAACAGCTGTTTCTGGGTGAAAATAATTTGGGATTGCTTAAGTGTCTGTAAAGTTTGTTCTTGTCTCTTTATTATACCAAGTTCTGCTCATGTTAACCTTTTTCTAGGCAGGTAGTTGCTTAATTTCAGTGAAAGTCATATGCCTATATGAGACTGAGCTCTAGATTATTTTTTTTCCCTGGTTTACTGGAGGGGTGACTTCCTCTCCAAGGTGCTGTCATTCCAGGCACCAGTTGTTAGATGCTCTTTTATTGGTGTCACAGATTGAGCTTTAAGTCTATTTACACATTTTTTTTTCCCCTGTAACTCTCTCTCTCAGAAAAAAATTTTAGAGGCAATACTTAATGCTTGTGGCATAAGGCTGTTTCATAGTTTCTTTTCAGTGACTGCCTTTGAGAAAGTACTTCACCCATTTGCAGAGTACATGCACATTTTTTGTTTTATCTCCTTAAAGCTCTTGTGTTTTTTCATACCAGACTAAGACGACCAGCTGAGCTGGATTGAGACTAGAGCCTTTTATCCACTTAATCAAGGTATATTCCCATCACTGAAGTAAAGGCTACTTTCTTTTCCTGTGTCTGGTTTTAAGTCAACTTACATGTAAGAATACAGTCCTGAAAAGGCTTTGCTAGGCATACTGAGAAGCTTTTAAATAAGCAAATCTTGAAATTAAAAATTAATTGTAATGAAACAATATGAAACTGAGTAAGATGAGTCTTCTAATAGAATGACAATACAGATTTCAAACCACATCTAGCTATAGCTTTCTCTGCTCATCATTTGGGCTTTTATAATAGTTCTAGCCATGAAAATGGTTTTTTGTAAATATGTTTGAAATTTTTAGCTTTTTTTTTCTTGTTCCATTTAAGCTTCAATATAAGAAAAGAACTACTTCTAATAGCTTTTATTGTTTTGTTATACTATAAGATCATTGGTGTTACAGCCTTTCTTAACTGCAGATTTACATCCTCTGTTTTAATGGCTGTGCTATGAATTTATATATAAAGCAGCCTTCTTAGAATCATAATACCATCTTTTGGTTTGTATCATGACTAACCATAATGTTTGAAGCAGTCTCTGGCTCTCTAGATTGACATTTCATTTGATTTTGGGCCAAATGTTATATTTCTACCCAATGCAATCTGCAAGAGTACAATCGCTTTTTTTTTTTGTTTGTTTTCACAGCCCTGGGGGAAGGGGAAAGGTAAGCTGTGTGAATTTTCTTCATATCACTCAGGATTTTGAGATTTGAGGGTGGGGGCAGAAGTTAGATATCAAAGTAGCAGCATGGTGTACAATGTCATCATTGCATGCCATGCCACCTTGCTAGCTTTGGACAATTAAAGCCCTGTGCCCCTGGCACAGCATCATTTTCCCCTGGCGTTGCCAGAAGGCACACTTCCTAACTCATGTAAAAATATGTTTGAATGTCACTTTTCTGTTTTCTCTCACAGTGCATCCCTGCCTTGATGGAAGGAAATGTTATTTTCCTGATAACTTGGCAGTCTGAGAGTTGAAATATAAGTAGCAAATTTTTAACACCATGGTCATGGAATGCTCTGTTGCAGGCTATGGAACAAGAATAAACCCTGGTAGAGGCAGAAAAAAACCAAACCCCAAACTCTTCAGAGTGTGTATTTTAAGCTATAAACTTCCAATCCTATTTCAGAGCTTAGTCTCTGTCATGGTAGACTGTACTGGACGAGCCCACTGTTGGTGAAGTTTAGGCAGTAACAACTTAGGATGCTAAAGGAGCTGAAAATCATTTGCACATGTGGAACAGCATGTACTTAATCTGCTTCTCCAGGGGTGAAAGGCCAGAGTATTCCCTACTGCATAGCCTGTTTTCTATTTCAAAACACATGGTATATGGGAAATTTTCTTTTAATAAATGCTACTTATTAAGCAGTAAGGTATGACTGTTTACATACACTTAGACGTTTTTCCTAATTGCACAGACAGGGAGCAGGAATGGTTAATAACTTGGACCCAGTGAACTTTGCATATCAGCTTTTGGTTAGTGGATGTCTGATAAATTAGCAGTACCCTTAGATTTTCCTGGCAAAGGAGAAATCCTCTTTACTTTTCCTAGCTGGTATGACAAGCAGCTCTGGGTTTCTTCTCATGCACCTGGCAAAGAGAGGAGGAGTGGGGCTCTGGTACTGTACCCCTCTCCCAGATGTTAGAAATTTCCAGGCTGGGAATACATACGAGGTGGAGGAGGACATTCCTGCAACTCCTCCCCATCCACCCTGGCTTCATGGTTGTTTTGAAACAGTTACTTGGCTGAACTGTCCACATAGCTCTGGTACTTTTCCCTGCTTTTTATGTTCTGTGTAGCAAACTGCAGCTGATAAGCATCTTCCTCAATTTTCTGTCAGCAGGCTTAAGAAGCCAGGAATATCCAGTCTTAGTTGTGGTTTTGTTTTTTTTTTTTCCCACTGTTAATCTTTCAAGGGTGATAAATTTGTTCTGAAAATACTGCAGAAACAGGAGACTGAATCCTACTCACCTTCTCCAAGAAGCTTCCTACTTAGCAAGAGTAGGTGTCTTGGAGCCTTTTAAAGCCTATGTGAAGGACCTGATGTAAATCAAAAAGCAAATAAGTGAAAAGTAATTTTTTTAATGAAAGGGTACTTTTCAAAACTGTTTCATTAACTTCTAAGCAAATTGGACTCTTTGATTTTAAAAAACTTATTTCAATAATCACTGATGTGCTTCTTTGCATTTGAGTTTTCATCTTGTCTGCAATTTGTGCACTGATTTTTTTTTTTTTTCCCTTTTAATTTTCAAAAAAGGCAAAGGAGGAGTTGGGGGCATCTAGAATACAATGACTTGTGTTTCAAAAAAGTCTAAATAGCATTTTGAATGGAGTGAGATGCTTAGATCACAGTAAGACCTTGAACTACTGTTGAACTTCATTTTGAAAACTCATGCCTATAACAGGTTTGCAAACTAACATATGGATGTATTGACTTTCCATCTGTGTTACTAAGGTTCTAATTAGTGCATTGCTTATCTGAGATGTTGCTTCTGTCGTAGTATTTCTGCTGTGCCTTTACCTATGTTACAGGAGTTAGATACTGTGACTAGGGAAGGAATTTGTTACCCTTTATTGGTTTCTTTGTGAGCCTGATGTAACGTCAGCTCATATTTTAATTATGGTTCCTAGCTGAAAAGTAAGTTGCAAAGCACCTCTCAAATTTTGTGCTTAAGTGCTGCACTTCTCAAATTTCATGCCTAATTGCTTTTATGAGAGTTGAGTGTTTTCTTAGAGGATGTGTTTTCCTGTTGTGTATCAAAAAGGGTTTGCCTTTCTGCTCTGACAGCCTGTAGAAGATCTGATGGAGAATCTTAGAGCTGACTGTGAGGAAGGAGTTGTTTCTCTTTTTGGCTCATTCACTCGGCAGCGGTTCTGTTCCCTTTAATAGCTACAGTCATATGTTACCCCTAAATCTGGCAAGCTGATGCCTTATTTGGTTTAAAGTTAAAGCCCATTTTGGCACTGGAAACTGAATAAGCTCATTCCAAAAGAGTAAAGTTGGAATGAAGTTAGAAAGGCACTGTGCCAGAAGATAAGTCCAGCATGCTTCATATATTAACATGCTGACACATAATTTTTTAAACAATATAAGGTTGCTGTTAATGCATATAAAATGTTAGATTTATGAAATCTTTTATTTTACATATTGTAGAGCAGCATTCAGGAAACAATTAAAATACTTCATTAGGTGTGTTATGACAAGTATCTTCAAGAACCATAACATAACTCTTCAGACATTCAGCACTGTGTCTAATAATAGCAAAGTCTCATTTTGTATTTTCACAATAATTAGCCCAATTTCTTGATGTCATCTGTGATTGTATGCATTTAATACAATTTAATCTTTTTTTGCTACTTGGAAACTCCAACCTCCTTGTCTTTTCTGCATAAAAGTTTATCATATTTATTAAAGGGATGCTGAAGAGATAAGGTGGGATCAAGATACTTATCTCCCGTTCCTTTCAAACCACAGGGGTAAAATCGGAACGTTACTGCTAGATTATTCTCGGTGGCAGATGGTGATTCTAAAAAATTAGCTTTTTGCTGGTAGTGACTATAAACAGGCATGAATGTGTGTTCTTACAGCTTACTGCCTCATATACCACTAACAAGCAGATGTTGCTGCCTTGCCTGTGGGCCTGGGTAGAAGTGGATGGGAGTGCTTTTTGTGACTAAATTACTGTTTGTCTGAGACACTTTGCAGTAGTTGGAGGGGTGAAGAAACTACCCCATCTTGGGAAGGCAGAGACTGTAGAGTAGTCTCTTTTCTGAACAGCTTTTTCTGGGTGCATGGGTTGAAAAGAGGAAGGATGCCTGTGTCTGTGTAGGTCAAAATAAATGTACGAGTGCTTTTAGTATGCCAGTGATAGCTAACCATACATCTCCTCTTATGCTGGGTTACATGATGCAAGTCGAGTATTGGCAATGCACCCAGGAGAAGAGGCTAGCTGACAGTCCTTCCAGAGAAAGTAAAGCAATGAGTATCAGGGATATGGGCAGTGGAAGTGATGGGGGTAACATCAGCTCTTCTGAGGGGGTATGTTAACTTATAATTCTGAAAAAAAAGCAGGAAATTGAGGAAATTGGATGACTGTGTTTCAGATGTGATCCCACCAGCTTCTGCTGTGTACATCTTGCTTTAGACATTGCATCCTTTCTTCTTGACATGCATTTTGTCATTACTATCCAAGCCTCAGTCATGGGATGTGAATTACTGTATCTACACTAATCAGAGACTAAAACTGGTACAGAATGCTGTGGTATGTCCCTGCTGTGTTAGTTTATAGGAATATGTGCTGGAACTGTAAGAGTGCAATCTTTAATGTGAAGTGACTATGAGCCCTGCAGAATTGACATTCTAGTCCTGAGGTAGTGAAGATAAAAGGTGAATTACAGGAAAAAGAATGTTTGTACGGAAATTACATATGCTGCTACTGGAGAAGGTACTGATTTTATTCAGTCACACTTGATGTGACAAAAAAATCAGAATTTTGCAAAGTTCAAGACTTTAAGAGCAGATCCATAGTATAATTTGTGTGAGTAGAGAAACCTGTCAGGCAGGAGGCAGTAGCAGTGCTACTTTAGGAAAAACTGCTTTTTGAAGAAATAGCATTTCTTCTAGTCATTACTGGATGATAAGAGAAATCTTGTCCTTCTTAGAGTGGTGAAACTGTCAGCTCCAGATCCTCTGTGTAATAGTAGGTATGTCTCCCCCCATGGAAACGCTTTTTTGTGTGTATGTTTTCTCCATTCTTCTAGTTTATTTTTGTCAGTGAAAGTTTGTATCTGGAAGAAGATCTGAATTCAAGTGTCAGGAAAAGAGCAGTGATTTCTTGGTAAAGAAGAAAACGCTCATGCTTGTATGGTTGTGATTTGTACTTTATTCTTGGTCTAAGCTTTAGCCTTCTTCTAGATGGTCTTTAAAGCAGGTGGGTTTTTTGTTTGTTTGTTTTTCTTTCCCAGTCTATAATTTTAACATTATTATCCTACTTCTGACTTACTGAGAATGCCTTCCATTTTAAGTAACATAATAAAATTCTGAGGACGTGAAATTCTTCTTGTTTTCATTCTAAGCAGTTCTTTCTAGTTCATGTCTTTATTTCCAGCTGAGAAATAGTGCTTTTTGATACGACTCTTCAGATTTTAGCAGAGCAGAGCAATGTTCTTACATACAACTGTACTCCAACAGCATGAATGCCATTAAGAGTGTGACCCTGGTGTTTCTCTTGGGCTTGCTTGCAGGTATTTAGAGGCATGTAGGCCAGCAGGAGACCATAAGGTCTTGGAACGTGGTCCATGGTGGCTTATTCTTTATCAGTGAAGTTGACAGGTTTTTCCATTGACTGCTCTCTGTGTGTGCACATTTGTGTGTATGAGAGAAAAATACCTTTAGTAACAGGTATTTACAGTTGTTTTGGATCAGTCTGCTGACCCGAAACCTCTATATGGGAAGCTTAGAAGGAAGAAAAACCAAGTTCATTCTGCCTTATGCCTGAAAGAATACACGTATTTTTCTAAGTACAGAGCCATCCAGAGTTTCTCCAATGTATGCGTCAAACATTTAGATCAATACCTTGATCTATATTGTGTACTCCCAAGAGATGAGACTTCATACACAAACAAAAGATGAGATGACATGTAAGGCCACAGTCATTTGTAGTCCAAGTGCCAAACTTTCTGAATAGTTTTCTCAAAGAAACGGGCAACAGAATTTCTTTTAATTGTCATCTTATGTTCCATAAAGTACTGTAGTTGATATCTATTCTTCTTTCACCTTGTGGCTTGGGTTTAGCATTTTAACAGCAGTTGCTATGGAAGAGTTAGCCATGTTTATTGGATCGTGACAAACGGCAACAGCTGAAAGACAAATATGGTATTCTGTTTTAAGTAGAAGGTGGGCCCTGAGCCAGAGATCGGCAGCTTCAGAATGTAGCCAGCCACAAAGCTGGATCCCAGGGTCCTGACGCACACAGTAGTTACTCAGGCGTAATGCTTAAATTTAGCTTATACTTTAAGTATTTTCCTCATTACAATTTGGATTTCTTTCTGTTTGTTAAAAGGATGCTAGCAGCTTGTCCACTCCCATGAATTAGCTTCTTAACAGGAAAAGAAAACACTGAATGGAAGAAGACAATTATGCATTTCAGACCTTGACCTGATTGGACTTTTTGCTTGCTTTTGTTCAGTGAATGTAGGAGTAAGTGCACAGGTTTAAGAAAACATTTGCAAAACCTGGCTGTATCATGAGAGAAGATACAACCACAGCAGTGACAAAACCAGCAGATACTTAACTAGGACAAACTTCTCAGTTTTATTGACATATAATTGCTGGATCTGAAATAGTCAATGTGAAAACTGTCAGTGATGCCTATACTCAACTGGTATTCATACATCCAGCATGTGAGGAGTTAATACAATTCATACCATAGCTGGGAATTTATACTCTTGAAGTTTTCTAGTACTGTAGAAATCCAGGCCAGATTTTGAGTGTAATCCCTCCACAGCTTTTCAAAGGATAATCCTCTCTCTGCAATGTGAAGACAGGTAAATCATGGTATATAAAGCTAGTGCTTTGAAATGTGAGTAAACCTCTCCTAACAAAAATCTCTCTGTAATTAAAGATCTGGGAGCTGTCTTGCTTACAATCCTTACTACGACCCCATCACCCACCTCAAAAAATTCCCCAACAAAACCAAACCAAAAAAACATTCAGAAATGGAAAAAAAGTCTCCTTGAAGGTTGAGTTTTTCTCTTGCCTGTCAGTTGCGTTAGAGCAATTTCTGTTTTGCTCTTCCCAGAGCTTAAAAGTCACTTGCCAAAGTCTCTTCGGGTGAGGTAATGTCAGGATGTTTAAAGTCAGGACCTTCTAACCAACACTGGTCATGTGCTGTGGGAGCTGTTAGCCACCGTACATTTAATGACCTGATGCAGGAGACATCTTTCTGTCTTTGGAAGCTCTGGATTTTCAGTTATGATGACCAAGATGCCACAGGTAATGCTTTTGGTAGAGAGACATCTGGATAATGTAAGGCAAGAGCCAGAGTGCAAGACCTTGAGTAGGTTAAAATGGAATTGCAGTATTTTTCAGCTGTATTTCGTACTTCCATGGCAGACTGCCTTTCCTTCAACAGTCCTCTTGCCTCTGGGGCTGACAGGAAGAGAAAGAGTGGTAGAACAGGAGGGAAAAGTAGGACAGGCTGCCCTTCAGAGCAGGCAGTAAGAGGCCCATAGAGCCTGAAGAGTTTCAGAAATGTCTTGACTTCCAAGTAAGTTGCCAAAGCAGTTTGTATCTTCCCCCACTGATCTTGTTCTTCTCTCTTACCAGCCTGGTATGACTTTCTAAAACATCCCAGGGGAGAGCATTTGTGGAGAAACAGGTTGTGTGTGGTGAAGGAAGAAGGTTGGCAAGCTTGGTTTTGTGAAATAGGCTAAATATCCTGTTTCCAGGGCCTGAAAAAGCTCTCTCTGGTCTTGTCTGCCTCTGATGTCCCAAAGGGACTGCTCTTTCT
Source organism: Hemiprocne comata (assembly GCA_020745705.1). Taxonomy (NCBI): domain Eukaryota; kingdom Metazoa; phylum Chordata; class Aves; order Apodiformes; family Apodidae; genus Hemiprocne; species Hemiprocne comata. Next base: position 35,028,221 of record CM036589.1, on the reverse strand, counting down.
CAACCAGTAATCACCCTGCCTCTATTGGGTTTTTTTTGTTGTTGTTGTTTTTGGTGGGGTTGGAAGACTAACTTGTATTTCTGAAACATCTGCTTTTCTGTATCTAAGGTGCAGGATGTGCCTGTAAATATACGTCTATTAGTAAGTGATAATTTATTTTTATCTAGTGATTTCCACCCCCCCCCCCCCATATTAAGGCAATACCTAGGGACCTTAAAGGACCAAGGTCCTCTTAGGATGTGTGCCGTACGATAAGCTTCAGAAGGCTGCTTCCTGTCTCAAAGCCTGTGCTGTTTATGACCACATGATGAAACAGTTAAAGAAAGGAAGAGTGTGTCGTAAAAAAATTAAGAAGGCTTGGATAGTAAGCAGAAGTTTTAGGATGTTACCATTTATCAGTGATATGTGCTACTGAAAAGTCTGTTTTCTGTAACAGCTTAAAACCCAGCAATTTTTTTAACTAAAACTGTGGTGATTGGAAATTATTATTGGATGCTGACATAGGTTTGGGACAATTTATTTCTCTAACCACTCTTTAGAGCTCCTTATGACTTAAATTGTAGTTTCAAAAATATTGCACTCCTCTATAGCAATCTGCTTGCTTCAGAACATGGGTTGGTGGCTAGCAGAGGGGTTTTCTGTGTCCTGGATGTTTTCCCGTGGATTTGATGGCATACGACTTTCATACTTTATGCTTCAGATTGTGTGTAGTGCTGCCTTGTGGCTTGTACCTTGGGGTTGGCTGCAGAAGCCAATGAAGTGAATCTATAAATAGTTCCTAGAGCTCTTTAGGAGCATATAAGTATTGCCTTCTACTACCTCAGGCGTACTTGATGCAGTCATTTGTTCTCATTTATGGTTTAGGGGGGAAGGGCTGGTTCTCACCTGTTCAGATATTTCCAGTTACATGTGAAAAACCCCCTATCTATAACAAATGAATCAGTGGTAGTGTAAGAAAAGCCTCTAGCAGGTCTTGAGCCAGCCGGTATTTGTACATGTTTCACGTTACAGTTTGGAGCCTTAACCTGAGGAAGCATGAGTTGGGTTGGTGCATGCTCGGGGTTTATCTAGCAAATCACAGCGACACAAGCAGTGTGATGACCCACTTAGAACAACATGTTCAGCCTCTTCAGTGTTCCCCATCTGCAGTTCTGATTTCAGTTGTGTACTTAACCCTGTGCTGAAAAAGTCTTGATGCAAATGGCTGAAAGTTTGATTATTATTTTAATATAAAAGTCCATTTCCTTTTTTTTAAAGTGATGCTGGTAGAAAGTCTTGAAATAACATGCCCCCATTTCATTTTAATGTAAGACAGCCGAAAAAGTCTTAAAGGACTGGATCCTTTAAGATATTTCAATAGCAGACTACCGTTCAAATCAGTTGGAGCTAGAACTAGGCACCCAAGGAGTACGGGACCCTCTCTTGCAAAGGAAACAGTGGCTTGCAACAGAGGAGTGTAGCTCCTCCTTTTTGGAAGGAAGTATCAAGAGTCACTGTGTGTAATTGTCTGGTAATTCTTCACTGGTAGAAATAAATAATTACATTATTCTCTGGGTATTTTTAAAGTGGTTTACTGATTTCTCTGATGGATGGAAAATGTCGGAGGATTACTTTGCTATGCACGTATGTGGGTGATGAAATAATAGCTTCCAAGTTTGTTATTTTGTTGGCAGCAAGAAACATAAATTGTTGAGGTGTGAGTATCTATACTGAGGATAAACCTAGCAACGCATTTTTGGTTGTCAGGCAACACTCTTTTATTTTTTTTATTTTTTTTTACCCCCTACAGTGTCACTTGTGATGTAATGTCATTCTGTGTACCCAATCTGTAATTAGATGTAACATCACTATACAAAGGCTGCTCAAAAATTGCTATGGATATTTATTATGGTCATTAGAGCTGTTTTAGTTAGAACGCTTTCTACTTTTTGGTAATATTAGTCTGTTGACATAGAACTTTGCTCCTTCTCCCTGACTCATGAAGAAACAGAAGTTAAATACTAGAAGGCATAATTCTGTGGTACTTTATATATGGGGTTCACATTGATGCAAACAAAACAGAAGCTGGGAGTTTCGCGTGAGGAGCTGCTAGAGAACTACTGTGCACAGTGTAACTATTAGGATTACACTAAAAATTGTACCTGCAGGATTGTTCAGGCTCTTCCCTGGTTTAATCACTGCACATTAACCTAGAAATGTCTGTTATTCCTTCTGTGTTTCAGCAGAGACACAAAATACTTGAATGAGAGCCTAGATGTCACCTGTAGCACTTTTTTGGGCCTAAATAGTATCTGACTCAGAGTATCGCAAGCAGGAATTAATTAATTCTTTCCCTTTGCAGGGATTTCTGTCATTCTGCATAGATATATATAAAAATATTTTTAATTTTCAAAGGCATGTGACTTCAGTATATTGATGAGAATAATAGATTATTTTGTGCAACTTTTAGCTAGGACTTAGGAACATAGGTGTCTGGCTACTGGGGGGAGGAAAAAAGTAAAATGGCATTTTTTGGATCCAGTCAAAGAAATAGCATGGTGTTGATTGCTTACCTGTAGAGCTGCAGAAAAAAGCCTTATTAAATTTATCATTCCTGCTTACTGCTTATGGATGAGGTACAAATTTCTACATGTTGGTCTGGCAAGTTCCCTGCTCTGTAAAATGAGTGGATTCAGGTCTTGGTCTGATTGACATTTGCTGAATGTAACAAGGGGTTCTGATGTATAAACATGTTTAAAAATTGAATTATTTGGCCTTTCAATATGCTTTTGCAGCTTTGGAGCCACATAGGATTGAACTTTAAGTTAACTTGCCAGTTAGGTACTGGAGAAGGCAACTATCTCCCGTGCTGTGTAGTGGGAGCAGTTAAAGAAGTGGTTTCTGGTCTCTGCCTGCACTCATACTTTTCAATATAATAAAACCAAACCAAACTGGACATTCAGTTGCTTCACTGTTTCTATCGGGCAATTTTCTTTTCACGATAACATAGAAACTTTATTTCTAGTATTGTGGGATCTGTTGACCTCAATGCAGTTTGCTGGTAATGGGAGCAAAGGCAGGGTTTCACCATGTAACTATAAATGCTGTAAGGGAATATACTTAGCAATGACCTCAGGTCTTTCTAGAGCTACTGACCTCATCTTTCTAGCCCCCCATTGGCTCGTGCACTGCTTTTTCAAATACACAGGAAGCACCTCATGTTCCTGTGCAGGGTCTGTACATCAGCAGTTAAAAGGCAACTAGTAAATAGCAGGCGTTGCAGAATGACAGCATGCTTTGCTTTGGCACGGGTGACAGAATGTTAAGCCTGCTGGGATGACCCTTCACTGAGCTTGGGATATAGATCATTACCCAGAACTGCTCATGGATTGGACTCCCTGGCTTGTTGGTGTCTTGTGGGTTTTCTTGTTTTAAGAGGCCTTTGCCTCAACAGCAAACGCATGGCTCACTGCAGTGGAATCTATCGCTTTTTTAGGGACACTATGGTTACCTTACTTATTTATTTGTAATGTAGTACAACTCTGCAAAGAATGTGATTTCATGTGAGCTGACTGATACTTTTCTTAGTCTGTTAACACAGCTGCCATGTCGTAGCATTAAAAGAAATCTTCACAGAAATCAAGATGTGTGCTACATATCCTGACTAGATAAAGGGAAATTGGTTAGGTACATACTTTCTTAGAAAAATATGTGAGTATCTGAGGCTTTTAATTGATTTGTTCTGGTCCCTTCCTAGATATTAAACTGGCTGGCCTCTAATTCCCCTGGTCTCTTTTCCACTGGCATTAAGGACAAAGCACTGCCTAGTTCTGTGGGTTCTCCTTCATGAATTTGTAGGAGAGTATATAAGAATGAAAGCTCAAAGAAATCCTTCAGTCTGTTCCTTAAATAGTGTAGGCAGGATTTCAGCAGACAGCTGATTTGAATATAGTTGGTTTACATGGATATGACTAATGTTTCTCTACTTTTTGACTAAAACATTAGCATGTTGAGTTTTTCCTGAACTGTTGATGACTTGCTGTTCATATTACAATGTCCTCTTTTCCCTTTTTTCATCCCCTTTGCAAAGAGGATGCTGTTTCACCCTTTAACCACTCAGACCCTTAACCACCCAGAATTTTTTTATATTAGTGAGACTATACCAACCAGTTGATGTTACCAGGCTAGCTTTTCTAGAAAAAGACTCTTAAAGCACAGTACTTCCTACTTCTTACAGTTCTTACAGTGAAGCAGTGCTTCAGTGATGTCCCACATCCTGCAGTGGGTCACCCAGCAAACAGAAAGGATAAACCACACAACATTTGATTGTATATTCCAATTTGGTTATAGGTCTGTAAGAAGAGATGCCTGTGATGGGTTTAAGCTAACTTTGCACTGGAAGGGCACATTTACCTCAGTGGTAATGGTACTGTCCAAATTGAAAGCACTCCCAGCACTGACAATATTTATATTGACAAAGAATTTAATTTGCTGGAGTTTTAAGAGTGGTCCTTGGTCTTAACCTTCCTGTAGACCAAGTTACCGTTTTAAGCTACCCATTGGTGTATTTATCCAGAGGTGTTGGTGACTTTGAAATTTCCAGCCCATCTATTACAAAGACATAACTGAGCATGAAGCTACCCTGAGGCACTAGAGCCAGTGGGGGGAAAAAATAAAATAAATGAATGCTGCTGCTTGCTTACTTGGCTGCTTGTTGCACTTTTTTTTGTTTTTTGAACAGCTGTTTCTTGCCAGACAGAGACATTAGTATGGGATAATTCAGTTTTGCAGGCAGAGTCCTAAGTGTAACATGCCCACCCCCCAGTCTGTATTTTCCTTAGATCTTGTGACTATGTTGTCACATTACAGAGGAGTTCTTGTTTTGCTTTTGTTGAAGGAATAGGGTGTGGAAACTTTTGCCAGCTATGAAGGGTTTGCCTTTATGTTTTACCTTTGTGCTTCTGGAGGGAAGGGTAGCTGTGGCAACAGAAAAAATATCTCAGATTGGCACTGGCAATGCAGAAAGTCCAGAACATTGCTTTGGGAGTCAAGTGTTTTGGGACGACACTGAAGTGAACCAACTGAAAGCTCTGTGGCCAACACTAGTTGCCCATCTATATAGATATATATAGAACACGTGTATGCTTGGTGGTGGAAAAAAAAAATCTCTGTAAAAGGCAAAACTATCTGTATGTGAGCTTAAACAGTTAAGCAATTTGCAAGACTTGCATAGTATGTTATATGTATTTTGAGAAATGATGGAGGAAACAGTTGTGTACTCCAAGCAAAATTTATTAGAAGTCTATTCAAGGAAAAAACCACAGAGACCTTTTGCTTGTAGGAATTCAAAGTCAGTTACCTGAAAGCCAGGTATGAAAAACTTGTATTTTTCTAAAATCAGTTACAGAGTAGAAACAGTACTTTTTAAATATCACAGGCAACAGATATTTAAGTATTCAATCATAAATGGCATCAAAGATAGGTATTAATCTCACAGCAAAGCTGCATGCAGATCTAATTTAAAATTGAAAGCCTTTGAATATAAAGCTTTTGCCATGAAATCTGCAATAATAAAGGTATGCTGCACAAAGATGTTTCTTTACCTTTGTCTTAATGACATTTCTCAGTAATAAAGACATATGTACATTTAGTTTTGGCTGGTAAACCATATTTTAATTAATAAAATTTTGCATAAAATGCTATCTTACAGAATTGCACTATCCAGATGTGCTTATGGTAAATAGAGCAAGGAAAGAAATATGCATTGAAATGTTCTGTATGTGAAGAGGGCAAAGATCAAAAAAGTAACTTAATTTTTTTAAAATCAACAACCAAATGGCTCTGTACAAAAAAGCAAAACATATGTACAAAATGCTACAGAGACTACATACATTTTGATACTTTCAATCCTTTACCCTTGAGAAATGCAGTAGAAGCTTTTGCCATCTATAAGGTGCTGAACAAACCAAATCTGAATTTTTAATTTTATGAAGCCATAGTAATTATCATCCTGTGCCTTAATTTCATTTGCTATTTAAGCTTACCTTTGCTTATAGAAAACGTATCTTTCAAAATACTTGTTTCATTCACGAAAAAAACAAAACACCACCCTATAAAATGTATCAGTTTTTAATACGTGACTTTTTTTTCCCCCTGTACTAAATTCCTAAAAAGAATGTGTAACTCAGGTTCCCTTAACATACATATCTATATATATAGTGAAGTAAATCAGTACGTGAGACTTGTGAATATTTTTCAGGTGGCTATGTTAGAGAAAAAAAACTCAACCAACAACCCTTTGCACTAACACTGTTTACCTCCTGCTTCTTAAAATTCCTGTGATATGTAAAACACTAACTTCTCAAATTTCATGTTGCTCACTATTACAACATTTTCATTACAACCACTTAATCTCAGACCTCAGCAGCAGGTTATTATTGTCTATGCATATATCATTGTCTATCCCTTCATCAGGTCCTCCTTTCCGAGATTTTATGCCTCTTGCACTTCTTACCTCTTAACAGAAAACACTACAGCTTTATTAGGGAAAGAAAATAATAATAATAAAAAAGGATTAGCCAATACCATTGCACCCGTTCAAAACACTTGCAGTTCTTCCATGTTTCACTACCCTTGCTTGAGATTTTACAATCACTGTGCATATGTTACAACGTACAAGTGCAGGCAAAAATTCTACATTATAATTTGTCATACACCGTAAACCAGTACAATAGGCAAACCTGTGAAAGGCAAAGTGAAAGCAACAAATGCTGCCAAGCTAATAAGAATATGGAAACTCAAACTTTTTTTTTTTAAATAATAAACAGCAACCTCCCCTTGTCTTACATGCATGCTGAAAAAATCCCACCGGGTTTCATGATAGTACCACAAATGCCCAAACCCAAACCAGTTTCTCCTCCTCCCCACCCCCCATGGCAATTCACCTGTGTAGCTGTCATCAGGCTTTTCCTATTGTATTTCAAATGAAAAGACTTTAAAGCAGGGAGTATTTAAATGTTGAAACGATTCCTCTTGTTTCAGAAAAGCTTAGTTATTCACATCGTGGTTGTTGCTGTAATACTGCTGGAACGGTTTGGCAGGTGGGATGGGATGAGGATGAACTAGATGGCCTCTATCTGAGACTGCAAGCAAGAAAACAGAAGGGCAGCGTAGCATGTTTTCTAGCAGCTTTATGCAGATGTGTTGCAGAGATGCAGCATAAATAAGTAGGAAAAAAAATTCACAGCCTCTTGACATAGTTCCCAGGGAAAGTACCAAAGAATTTGGTTCTTCTTGAGGTTCCTGAAATTAGAAGCAATAAATGAAAGATGGGAATAACAACAGGATATCACTGTGTAAGCATGGCCTTTACATTTTTGTTTCATATTGCACAAACAGAAATGTCTACAGTTCTTTGTATTGTAACTTAGAAAAGTTATTTTGAATTTCATTTGTGAGTTGTGAATTTTAAAAAATCATAACTGCAGGAAGGAAAAAGCAAATAAGGGGGGACATTTGATTAAATTGTTAGGCCTGATTAAAATCTGTGCTAAAATTTTGACTTGGTAAACAGAAATAATATGATTTCAACAACATTGAGTTTGTTTAAATCTGAATTTTTGAAATGCTGAGGACTAGATGATTAATTTAGCAACTGTGTGCATGATGGTTTATGGAATGATTAAGCCACCTTATCCAGGCCTAGTTATGAAATCTCTGTTTGTTCACTAATACTTGTGTCGCAAACCGAGATGGGAAACTGCGATTCTCACAAGATGCATTAATGCAAGTAAGTTTCATGTTACCTGGTCTTTATGAAGAGAACAGCAATACATAGCCCATTTTGTGTCACATGAGAATGACAAAAGTGCTGTACAACAAATTGGAGGCATACGTCAATTTGTGTCCGTCAGTTCCAAAAGACACAAATGAAAAATAGCCCACTGATTTCCATGGATTTTGGTTGGGATTTCTCCTGATAAAGCCAGGTTCAGATTAGACCAAATACCAAAAAACCAATTTGTTTAAAAGACATGAAGCAAAGAGCGCAGAAAATGTCAGTAAGATAAACATAAATGAAAAAGCAACCAGTTAAAACATACCCACAAACCATCCATCATCACATTTTTCCATCACATCAATGACATCTCCCTCTCTGAGCTCCAATTCATCTTCGTTCCTAGGAGTATAGTTATATAGAGCCTGAAACCTTAAATAGGACAAATGATGCATTTTAAAAAGAAGTAAGATTTCTTTGCACCTTTGCTGAAGTAAAGGAGCTGGTTTAAACGTTAACTAATAAGCACACTTTTTGCAAATATACAGAAGAGGGTTTATTTTGCCTGGTGGACTTCAGGGCTAGGTACGTATTATAGTAAATAAATAAAACTTTACTGGAAAGGCAACTCATCAGATACTAAAGACTGAGGACTCAAGGCAAGCCTGATGACTCCTCAACCAGCTGCTTTGAACACAGAATGCTACTACTATTTTTTTTTCAGCATTATTTTGTTGAGGAGTCACCAAAACAGAGGACTCCTAGTGGGGAGTCTGAAGATGCACTAGCCCCTTAACCCGGTATGATCAGTACCCAAAGCTGTGGCTCTGCCTTTAAGCTCCAGAAGGCTGTTCCTAGTGTGTCCCAGAATTCCTAGCATTCTCTGTCTCAGCAGGGCAAAGTGCCATAAGCACCGTGCCTGGCATCTTCTGTAGTCGGTGCAGGAAGGTGCCCAGGAGAGAGGCTCATACACTTCGTGCCTGGGGGACCTCCCTGGGTCACTCAGTAGCAACTGCTGGGGCAAGAATTGGCACTATGGGAGCTCTTCATGTGAAGGAGGTGCTTTCCTCTGCAGGAAAGGTGAAGAGTAATCACTATTTGGAAAGATACAGCCATAACCCCTTCCCTGGTTAAAGCTGCTCCTGAGACAGATATAGAGATAGATGTGTGTGTGTGTGTGTATACGTATATAAAAATATATATATACACAAAATTTCTGACAGTGATGGACAGGCTTGAATCAAACCAGGGGACATAAGGATAGAAGCTCAAAGAGTATTCAGACATTGACTTGTACCTCTACCCAAGGCCAAGAGCTGCAGATTGAAGGATCTGAAGTGGATAAATGGTAAAAGGTATGTGATTACTGAATTTGTTATCTTTCATTCCATGTCAGCTTTTAATAGACTATCTTGGAATGGAAAGAATGGCAATAAACTCTCAATAAGGGGAACTGAAGGTGCTGACAGGCCACAGGAAGGATTGCTGCAAAAGCCCACGTCCTGCAAAGTCAGCATCTGCCTTGTTTTCTTAGCACCTGTGCCCCAGCTATGACAGACTGCGTGTAAGCAGCAAGGTACCACTGCAGAAATTATACAAAATATATGGTTTTAATTTCAAAATACTGAAACAAAACATAATCATATCGATTTTCCCCTCTTAACAACAATTCACTGACTTTAAACAATTAATGCCATTGCACTTCCCCTGATGAAGAAAAAATAACTCCCCGTTTGACTTTTTGGTACTGAATATTTCCATTAGCTCTGTATCATTCAGGCAAAGTTTCCATGAAATGTTTATTTCCATAAAAAATTCCTGCTCCTGAAAGTACCATTTGAAAATCCTGTATACAACCTGTTTCTAGGCTTAGTGTAATGATGATTGTCTTGAATAAACTACACTTAGTTTTCACTTTGCTGGTTTCTAGAAGAAAAATACACTGTTTCAAGAGAAAAAATTATTTTAATTTGATCTCTTATGACTGGCAGTTATCTCCCCAAATCTGAAAGTCTAATTTTATATTTTAATCACACTAACAAAATGGAACAGGACTGGTTATTTAAGCAATTATGTCCAGTAATTTGTGTAGCAGGAGTAAGAACAATCTGCAAAAAATTAAATGGCAATAACTTTTCTGTCAGGCTTATCATTATTCCAGGAAAGTGGAGCTATGATGATATTCCAAGATTGCTTAAATGCAGCTTCCAAATGTAGAGGAGTTACAGATGCAATGTGTCATGAATAGGATTCAAGCCAATTACTTACTCCAATACAGTAACACGAACTTCCCAATTAGTACTCTTTGTACTTTTGAAATCTAATCTTCGTCATTTCTAGGTAATCCATTTTAATAACTCCTTTGTAGTAATTCCATTCTCTTTGCTCTTCATGCTCTCTTATTTCTTAAATATGCAAACTCTACTACCATTTACAACACTAACAGAACACATATTCAAGACAAAGAATGTTTGGTTGGCAATTGATATATATTTAGATTTTTAATGTTTAGGAATAAGGAACTTGAGTAATGAAGTACTTAAACTATATTGCAAAATAAAGTAGATAATTATTTCTTACAAAACAGAGTTAGGTTCTTCAGTATGCTCAACAAAACCAACAGGAGCTTGTGGTTTTAGTGAGATTGAAACCAAAATGTCCAATCTTCATTATATATTATCCATGGTATAGTTATCTGGTAACTTTTCCCCCTCTCCTCTCTTTCTTCAAGTGACTAACAGGTAAACTTTCCAATATTTTTCAATGCTAAGCCTTAGTTACATTTAGGAGAATCCACCTAATAGGGCATACTCCAAAGAGCTCTGATGCTTGAGGAAGAATGGCTGCTGGTTTCAATGATTGCTGAGGCAGGCTCTGACTGCAAGACTAGGGGCGGGGAAGAGGGGGAGGACAGGGAATTGAAATGACCTTGCAACAAACTTGCACCTCACCAGTCAGCAGTGAAATAGCCTTACATGGTTTATCCCAAGTTCTGTTGTTTGGGAAAATAAGACTTGAGATCTAGATTCTTCTCCAGTTTTCAGAAAGGGTTTCTTGTATCTGACTTTTTAATCGCACGTATAAATTACACCAAAGAGCATGAGCCTATGTTCCTGTGATCAACATTATCAAGTTATTTTTTTAATCTCTGTTCACATCTGTTTCTGAATAATTTGTGTCAAATCAGTAAAACAGATGACTTGAATCAATGTTAAATCTTTAATTGGCATTCTGCTGAGGTGTAATAATGGAGAAGATAAACTCAAACTTTATTTTTACAAAATATCCCTTTTAAGTATAAACGATGGAGAACTGTAAGTTGGCACATCTGTCTGAATTTGATGTAAATTAAACAAGTAAGACTTTGCCCTCTGGCACCTTCTTGGATATCTTCCTACATCATGCACTTATCTGTAAATTTCTGAGATCTCTTCATAGTTGTACTTTGCAGGTTAACAAATTATTTGATGTGCTGGCTATTACTGAAGTGTTAAGTGTTAGTTTAGTAGACAAGAAGTATACTTACGGTTCCCCCCCACTGTGTATGTTTTCATGAGCAAGCACAGGGCGCTGTGGCTGAAATGAAATGATTTGAAATGTAATAAAGATTTGGAGTCTATGGTCCAAATAGTTGAATAGGGGCATGATACATAGTTGCTTGAGAGTTCATATTCTGCCTTGCAGAAAATAACACCCCTCCTGCCCCCACTCCAACTCACAATAAATTCTTAAGAGATGTGGCAAGCAACAGAATCTTGGCAGGTTTAAAGCTCTGATTTTTGGACGACATAATAAAAGCTAAAACAAAACAGTCAACTTTATCAACAGTCCATTCTATAGCAGAAAGTTGGAATAGAACCCTTGCTGTCTCTTTACTGTGAAACAGAAATAGCATTAGAAAAATCGGGTGCAACTGATGAACATTATACATTCTTTGGGTGAAATATGTTTTCAGATAAGCAGAAATAAAATCTCCGATACATAATGGCAGAAATTAGAATATTCATAGATAAACAGCATACCCATTTACATACACACACACACACAGAGTGCTAACTTGGCAGGCAGAACATGCTTTGCTTTAATGAATTCTGTTTCATCTCAAGGGGGAGCACAAAGCCATGCAGGCTGTTGGGAAGCAAGGAGCAGAAAGAATTTTTGAAAGAATGCATGTAATTGTGTGAAAATAACAATTAACACTTTTACTTCAAAGGAAAAAGTAATTTGTATTTCCAGTGCAAACCTTCATGAAAGGAACTACTTTCCTTCTTAATGCAGCATTAGCCACCACTAACATCCAACAAATCTGGACACAATGGAAATGAAAAATATTAACCTCCCACACTAACCATATCCTACTTAGAGAGACTTTGATTTCTACCAGTTAGAATCTGGCTGGGGCCAGAAAAAGCACAGGAGCAGATGCTCGGGAGAGCTCTTGATGTGAGTGGTGATCGTCTCCTCTATTGACTGAGGATGCCCCATGGTCATGCTGAGAGACAGTCTGATACAAGTCTGGGAACCTTATCTGTTTTGGGACTGTGGCTATCAAACACAGCTCAAATAAGTTTCTTTAATGAACTGAGTAAACTGCAACCTGATCTTGAACCCATGAGATTTGTCTTACTAGTCCATGGTTCTCTTCCCCAGGTTTGACTACTTCAGTTCATCTTGCTTCAGTTTACTCTTGAAGATGACAGTGTCTTCCATTAGAGAAGGCTGTGGTAAACAATCCACAGCTTCGAGGTATCAACTGAACATTAAAAGGCACTCTTTTTTTTTTTTTCTTCCCCAAGCCCTAACATCTGATGAACTCAAAGTTGTTAAATTTCTTTTCCTCATGTTTGTGTGTGTACATGTAGAAAATATGGTAAACATTTTCTTCTCATCTTTGCAGTCTGTAGAGTATAATTTTTAAAAGGTGCCTAAAGATGCAGGCAGGTAGATTACAGAAATTTTATTCATATTAATGACAGCTAGGTGGGAAAGTCCAAAAAAGAGGTTTTTTTTAATACTCCCTGACTGTCTTGTCTTGCTCCTTTAACTCTCTGTCAGCGTACAAGAAAGATGGGTAGCTTTCACTGAAGAATCCTACAATAATGACTGCAAATTAGACATTTAAGTTCCCAGAAAACTCCCTTCAACAGTTGGCTTTGTCAGGCAAGGAGAGAGTATTCCACTGGGCAGATTGCTTGGTATTCAGATTGGAATCTGACCTTATCTCTGCTAATCTTTCATCAGGTCTGCAACTGAGCTGAATGCCAAAGATAGTCAGAGATGCAAGAGAACTCAACTGAGGTTAAGAATTTTTCTTGCAAACAAGGAAAGTCAATGTCCTAAAGAATAGTACAAATGATTTAATGCTTTGAACATATACCAAGCCAGGAATAAATTAGGTAGTTTAGTACTTTCTTCTTTTTCTGCATATGCCTCAGTGCTTTAAAACATTATATTGCTAGATAACTACTGTAGAAACAGATGATGATAGAAAATTGAGGCAAGTGAAGATTTTCAACTCTGTTATTGCTACTGAGAAAACTTTGACAGGATTGGAATCTGGGAAACTAGGGTGAAGTGATCTGTGCTATGTCTGAACAGGCCTTGGAGCTCGCTGTCTATCTGAATGCATTCCTCAATAGCACCCCAGCTGACCACAAGCTTTCTTCCCGTTTTCTTTCCGTAAGCTCTCATTCCCATATACAGTGGCAGTGGCTAGAATGAGGACTGTTGCAAGGTCTGGCTAATTGTGCTCAAGAGATATCATAAAATGCATCACCCTAGGGGTAGCTCTTGGTGCTCTGGATTTCTAGTTGCCAACTACATCTCAGTTCACTTACACTACCCTGTTCCCTGGGAAAAAAATGTAGGGCCAAATCCCCCTCAAAATTAAGAAGTGTACAGTCAAGTCCATGGTCCCAGTTGTACAGCTGATTTTCGTGCATGATTGATATGCACTTGCATATAATAGTTCTGAGTAGTCCTGAACATGCAAATTAGGAGTACAATTTGTGCCCTTGTAGCTTTGGAATTAAAGACATAAATGCACTAAACATTGACCAATACAGTCTTCTTAATATATTGATTACATGCCATTCATTTGGAGTAACATGCAACATTAAAATAGGGCTTAATCTCTTTTTTATGGATCTTATTCCCAGTTTTACTTCCTTTGGAATGGTGTTGACCTGCTACTACAAGATTCCTGGCCTTCCTATAAGTGAATTGTCTCTTTTCAGGAATGAAGAGAGCAGTGTCCCTCATATCTGGTAGCAAACAGAGGCCTGCCAGAAAGCCAAAACTGTGAAGTTACACAAACCTGCATATCTTGAATTAAAATTCAAATTTTAAAAAGAGAACCACTAGAAAGATGATAACCTAAAATCAGCAGCAACAGCACGGAAAACAGTTCATCCCATTATCAATGTTAAGAGTCAAATGTTAAGAAACCAACGCAAAGAATAATTTAGTCCTAAACTGAAAATAAAACATAACCCATAAATTGTCGTTCTCATATGGTTTAGGTTGTGTTTTGTTTTTTTTTCTCCATAATTTGCATCACCTTTTTTGAGTAAAACACATGCAAATGCTAAACAATCTAACTTTCTGGCTAGGAAAATTGTTACAGTTATGTTACTGTTATACTGCAGATATGAAGGGAGAGGCTAAAGAGTATGACAGTTTGCAATAACAGTGCTTGGATAAAGAGGACAGTATCAAGTGAACATAATAGACCAGCAACAAAACATTTAGAAAAGAAGGACATGGATGCAAAAACAAGAATTCAGCCTGTACACAGACCTGCAATGAAGTACAAATTTTTGACTCTTAGAAGCTGTAATTTTAATAAATTAGAAATGGTTTAAAACAGATGAGTAATTTAGGAAAACACAGGCTAAAGAACTTTGATCTCTTAGATCATGTAGCACTGGAAATACTATGCAATCCTGCAGAGATACAATACACTAATGAATTTATAAAATATGTTTTGGCACACAGACCTGTTGGCTTTACTCAGACATGGCACATAAGCACAACAGGAAGAATATGCAGCACGCTGATAGTGCTGAGACACTTGGGCAAAAGCAAAATACTGAGAGACTAGACAGTGAGCTGCTTTTCCATGGAAATGCTGTTATTGCACATAGGGCATCCAGTACCATACCCTGTGTGAATAGCTGTGACCTCTGACAGGTGAGCTGCAGGATCTCTTAGTCATCACTGGGCTACGAGGAGGCTTACCCATAACAAATATCTCTCTCTTTAAATTAGCCTGGAAAAACCACAAAAACTGTGTCAAGTGAGAGTTTAAGAATGAAGCATCATGGGATTTTTGTTGCTTCATTCATACATGCAAACTGGACATGCTTTTGTTGATAACAAAAAGCAAATGCGTTACAGGTGCAAATAAGGGTACTATTAGCATACTGGATTTTCATTGTTGCCACTATCTTTTTTCCAAGGGTTTGCTGCTCTGGCACATGCCCTTACATGTTACAGTTAAAAGATTAACAATGTACAGTGTATGCAGTTGGAGTAAGAACAGTTATTGTAAGCTTACCCACTGAAGTAACTCAATAATATAGAAAAGCTCAACAGCACAGAGCAGAAATACCATCTTAGAAACACAAATGACAAATGTTGTAATTCCTTGCAGTTAAATAGAACACAGACCTTAAATTTGCATTTAGAAAGCAAGTAAACACTTGATGGATGGTGCTCCAAGGAAAAATCCTTGTTTTGTTAACATCACTATAAATCAGCTAAATATTTGTCAGAATTCAGCTCTTCAGGGAGGTGTGCAGCACATGTCAATTCTCAGGGGCAGGGGAGAGTTGAGGGAATGTGAGAGGAGTGCTGACATTGAAACCTTTTCTTTGGTGTTTGTGACTGTAGAGTGTGGTAAGACAGAACATCCCCCTTTTAGGAGCTGACAGGGTGAATGGAAAAAAAAAAAAAAGGGTAACAAGGGAGGCCAAGGAGGCAGGAAAACATCAACATTTCTCCTTGGGAAGTGTCTTCAGAGTTCTTCCTTTGGAGGACACATCCCTTCTGACAACATGGAGCAAAGTGACACTTCCCACCCATAGCTCCTTGTATTCTACTGCCCAAATCCCTGGTCATGCTTCAGATTTGAGCCGCATTCCAAATATACATATACACATATACATATGTATGTATGTATTTTTACTTCAACAAAAATTACCAAAGTATCAGTGTACAATTTCAAGAACTCCCTGAAGAACTTCCCTTCAGTTGTGATATTTGAATCCTGGAAATGTCTCTCATTCTTTCTGCTGTAGCAGTTGAGAGGAGTCTTTAATCATGGACAATATGCATCAAGATAAGAGGATAGGAAATGTCCTTCCTTCTCAAGTTCAGCTTGTAGACTAAGTAGCAACAAATGATGACAACCAAAACCTAGCTACACTTATTTTTATGCAACTGTTTATCCTGGCAATGTAGTCAGTGTTGACTGCTGAAAAATATTTTCTTATCTTTGAGTGGAAATAAATGTTTATCTTATTTTTGGAAATTTTGTGCAAAAAATCTGTCGTTACTTAGAGCGTATCTAATAATTTCAACAATTTTCAAACAGGTACGTCAATACTGATTAGGTTTATAAAGGAATCTGTTCCCTAGACTTAAAATACAGATTTTAAATTGTTTGGAAACAATAATTAAGAGCTAGAACTCTGTAACAGCCACTAAACCTCTAGTTCTTCCCAGTACCGAGGCTGTTGTGTCTGTAAGGTGGAGGCATCACCTCTGGTTGCTTGGTGTCTTGCTTCCTGCCATGCCCAATGAAGAGCAGTACATTGATCTAGGAGGTTCCCAGGCACTGATCTTTTGACTCTCAAAACATACATTACCTCTATCTATTTTCAGCTGGAATTAGCATGCCTTGCTCAAACAAGAGCAAGGAATATCAGGGTAATCTAAGAAAGAATTTCACTCTAGATGAGGAATTTTCTGAATTTTGTCAGGTAGGCTAAGAAAAAAGTACCCATCAAAAGCAATTCACAACTGATAAATTATGCAAAGTTGCAGAAACAAATGCAATGCTGTGTTTTACCCCTTCTTTGAGGTGAAACGTACCTTAAACCCATGACAGATTCATGCCTTGGAAAGAACCCTTATGTCTTTTCCCTACTTTGGAAAAAACCCATCAGATCTGGTGGACCTTAAGAATTCTCCAAGTCCATTATCTCTGGGTTTTCCATGAACACACACTAAGACATGGTAGATTTAAAAAATAAAAAGCAAGCTATTGTTTTTCTTTTTGGCCATAGATGTAATACTCATGTTTTCTAGGACAGTTTCTCAAACATTTGCATGACTGTTTCTCCTTTTCTTAAGCAAACGAAATTCAGCACTGGAAATTTACTTTGGGTCTAAACTGCACGGAAAATTGACTTTGTCTATCTAGAGCAATAGGCTTTCCAGATTTCATTTTTCTGCCACAGAGCTGCAATGCTGACTCAAAGTATAGTCTTGGAGAGGTAATAATCTTTGTCCAACCCCTGAATAACAGGACTGGTGTTTAGAACATGACCCTCTGCAGTGATGCCTCATTGTGAAATTTATGACTGTTCTTCCAGGCCTTGGACTGAAATTGAAAATACTTTTAAAATACAAATGTTACTTGGTTTCTGTGTACTTGAATGTGTGTTTGTCTGTTTCTTTCAATTAAATAAGAGGTACTGAGGTCCTGGTATGGAGTTGAAATTGAGTTGAAGGCTTTCTGCTTTCCTGTTACTGGTATCTTCTTAGAGCTATTTAATTGTATCCTAATGGTTATAGTTTTACCTTGTGTTTCCTTTGAAGGCCTATCTTAATACTCCATGTACTATGTTATTTAATATTAGTAAAGGAAGCAATACATCTGAAAAGATCAAACTCAGTGTTAGCCTTGCAGTTATTAAATAAACATGAAGATTTGCAACAATCCATACTTAAGAGGTGCAGTTACCTTTAACTTCAGTGAGTCTTTCTCCTTCTGATGTAAGGGTTTAGAAAGGTGAGAAGGTGAGAGAGAAGCAGTAGACAGGGATGTTGTAGGAACAGAGTGAGAAGTCGGTGCCTTGACGGAGTGAAATGGAAGATTAGAAGAAAGGTGGAAGGGAGGATCAGTGTCTCCTGATGTTTCCATAGAAAATAGAGTTGGCTTAAGTGTTTAAGAAAAATGAGAAGTCACAGTGCTATAAAACCCAGCTGGAAAGGACATAAAATGCTGAATAAGGAGTTATGTAAATAACCTTAACAGTCAGAAACGTGATGCTGATTTTATTGCCATTCCACTATTTTGGAAGAAAATTCTTCCCTTAGAAATCAAAAACAAGTTGCTATTTGTGGCAGTAGTTTTCCCCTCTATTCCTAACTCTTTTCTCCAGTGTTTTTCAGGTCAAGTAAGGGCAGAGTGAGCCTGCAAAATCTTGCAAATGAAATAGTTTTACATTTGGCCTAAAACATATTGTCCTAGAGTATCTGATTTGCATGTTTACATGTGACAGCCAAAGCAACTGCCTGAACAGTCTGTTGAACTAAATGCTGGACAGAAAAGATCTGTTGTAAAACTTTGCCTAGAAACTGCACAAACTGTCTAGCGATATTGTGGCATTTAATGGCTAGCAGACATCTGGGATAGTTCAATGTTGTACTGTCCCAAAGAGGAACTGGGGAGGGCTTTAGGGGGAAGCATTTGTTTAACTGCCAAACAGAATCTGATCTGTTATTATTAGTCACATTCTCATAACGCAGTCTGCTGTAAATATATCAGCTGGTGAAGACACATGTGAAGTACCAACAGCTGAGTCTCTACAGGAGGCATGTCCCTCCCCTCTGAAGGCTGTTGATAGCATTTGCTTGCTGGGGCCTCTGGCTCAAAAGGGGCATGTCAAAGGCCAGTGAGGGAAATGGTTCACTGGCTTTTCACAGCAGAAGCCTGATGGCAGCTAAGAAGGCCAGAAGGGGAAGGACCAGCAGAACTGATACACCACTGAATTTACAGTGGTGCATACAGCTGCTTCTGAGAAGGGACTATTCCCTAACATTGACATTTTTTATCCAATGCAACAGTATAAAACTGTGCCTATGCACAACACAAAAATGTAAGTACAAGAAAAGGCAGAGAATAATTATACTGAGTAAGCTATGTGAGCACAGAAACAATTTTTTTCCAGAAATTAAAATATCTCATCAATATTTGGTGAAGTGTATCCTTCATAACATACCATGGAGTCTCCTCCACTTGCTATTGAGAATTCTAAATTGTCATGTTCCAGATCCTCCTCTATATAGAGTCTTGTCAGTTCTTCTGTTGTGTCTTGTGCTCCATCGTAGAAGTCTGATTCTTGAAGCTTTGACTGGTCATCTATATTAACTGACAGAACTGCAGCACAGTTTTCCCCTTTGTTTTCAGCAGTTTCAGCTAGCACTCTAGAGATGGAGCCACCTTCTTGTGGTGAAGGGGTGTTACGGATAGTGCCAGCATGTTCACCTTCTCTTGTAATATCTGACAAGTCTCGAGGCACTTTGTTAACTGAAGAGTCAAATATACATCTCAGGTCTTTTTCTTGTCCTGCTTTGGTATTTTTGCTGGTATGCTTATATGCTATGTCATGAGATGAGGTGGTTGAAGGTGAGACAGAGATAGATACAAGAAAGGGCAGAGGATCAGCTGTAGGAGAGTTGAGAGAGGCCTCTGTATTTGGAATTAAGTGATCATCCTTAACTCGATGAGTGCTATTACCTGGGAATATGGCTACAGATCGGGATGTCGTTAATGCCAAAGAATTGAGTCCTTCTAAGTCACAAAGAAAACTGTGTGGAAATGGTGGAGGGGGTGAAATGCACATGCTTGAAGGTGAAGAACCAACAGTCCTTGAAAACCAGACACTAGTGGCAGCCTGGAGAATCTTTTGATCAATGCGTGACCAAGAGGAGGAAAGGTGTCTGGAAAGTGGGGACAGTGCTTGGGAAGGCAGCTTCAAAAATAAGAAAAACATGGGAATTTAAATAAATAAGCATGACAGAGAACTAGGATATGAGCAGACTAGAACAGAAAAATGTCTGTGCCATGAGCTGGATTACAGGGTACCATTTCAAGACCATGGGTGTCTGAAATCATTACTACATGAATCAGAACAGCAGGAAAGACATTTGAAAAATGAAGTGGTATCAGGTTCTGGCTTGGGGCTTAAATGTCAAACATTAAGACAGATCTGAATCATTGCATTCATGAAGGCGACCTGCATATGATCTGCTAAAGTTATGTGACTTATGGCGCTCTGTTAGTGAGCCTGTCACAGGTTATTAAATCATACAATTAATATTAATGTAATTTCCCCTGAACCATTACTGTTATTTTGACAATAGTATTTTCAGAAGTACACTTCAGTGTCATTAAGTATTTCTCTTAAACTGTAACAACTGAGGTGCTTTCTAGTTATCTAAATGTTACTACTTCTACTGTTTCTTATTACTTCTGATTAAATGCTTAAGAAACATCTTTAATACAATGCATACTTTTATTAAGGTATGGGCAGCTACAGAATGCATTTTTCTTGAAAAGTAACCCTATTCGTTCAAAATTACATCAACAGTTGTGAAAAGTAGGCAGTCAACAATGCTTTTAGAGTAGTGACAGCACAGTGCACAGCAGTATATTTTGAGTACCATTACATAATATTGATTGAAGTATCCTTCTGGTAAAAGAAATGTCCTTTTCTAAGAATGAGAGACTGGTGAGTCATACGTACACAGCATCAGTAGATATCCATTGCTTCAGTAAATACTGAAAATGTATTTTTGTTACTATTAATCCTCAAAATTAAAACTGAATGAAAAAGATTTTGATCTCATTGTTAGAACTATTCAGAACAATTAGATGTATATCTAAGTTACTGGACTACTTTAGACGTTAAGTATTACTCTAGATTAGAAAAGTAATTTCAAAAGGCTAAATTAATGTGACAGAATAGGAAGCTAGCTTACCTTCTGCTTGTGTTTTCTTGAGACAAATAGTTGTATTTCATAGTTAGACAAACTTTTGTTACAGTCTTCTGTACCTAAGTAAACAGACTGATACAATGCAGTCTGCTAAAACAGAGCTAGGCTGTTGCAAGCAATACTCAACCTTTCCCTCATCTTTCCTCTTGAATAAGGGCCTCTAACCTGTGGCTTTAAGGTCAAGAATATTGCTAAGGAGACATCATTGCCATTTTTAGTTTCCTGTGGCTACAGGCTGCAAAAGAGCTAAAGATATAGATGGTCCAGGACAAGTTATGGAGAGCAAAGCTTTCTCCTGTCTTGTATTGTTAATTTATTTTTATTGCAGTTGGCCAGAGAAAGTTCAGTGCAATTGCTCTAGCAACAGGTAATACATGCTAAAATAGTCCAAAGGAAGAGGGAAAGTGGTATCAGTAATTGTGGTAAATTCTGTAACACCTTCAGGACTGCTAGTGTCTTTCTTGGTAGTCAGAAACAAGATGACTTCTCAAGTGGTATTACCATTTTTGAACGTAGTTGAATCCAGGAACAAGAGGTCTCTTTAAGAGTGTCAGTACAGGCTTTTATTTTTTTTTTCCTTTTTTTTTTTTTTTTTGCTTTTCTCTTTTTTTTTTTTCACTTGTGCTGGTACCAGATGATTGCGAAAGTTTCATATGTTACAAAGAAGGCTTCTTCCAACTTCCTTCTCTACAGAGCTAGTTTAATAATAACTTACTTAGTAATAGTGGCAGGGCAGTTTTGTAATCTGAATGTACATGATCTGAAGCATCTCCTATGCTCAACAAGGGTTATAGGGGTTACACAAACACCAGCTTTAGCTGTAGGATGCCTTAGAGACAAGCCTGCTTCACAGAGAATGGGGAGAAAGGCATCTGCAACTACAGTGAGACAGCTCTGTAACATTGAGCACTGAAGTTGCTTCATACTCTTGACTTGCCTTCAGGACCCGTTGGATTCTTGTAATAATAAGGGGCCCTAGCTTATAAATATCTCAGTCTGCAGCTACAGAATTTAATGCAACTTCAATTCAACAGTTTTGTTGGAATGGAAAACAGAGGAGCTGGTTCTCTGGTATGACACATTCTGGAAAAACAGACCAGACCTTTTCTCACAACTGTCCAAAGACAACTAGTGTTTTTTAGTCATAAGTAGTATTTTCAGAGGCCACTGTTGCCTATAAAGGACATCTTTTGGTAGCTGTCCCCAAAGCTACAAATAAATGTGGCATTTATCTCAAAGTTGAAGAATCTAAATGAGCACCAAAACGCAAGTATATAAAAGTAGAAAAGGGGGCAAAACCAAATAAAAGAAATAGAAATTAATAGCAGGATAAGAAGGTTGTGATTACACTCAAAACTGATTGCCCATGCTGAAGAGATTAACACAGGTAAAGAGGAAGTTTTAGAAAAGTTTCCATCTTGAGCATTGGAAATCCTTGATAATACATTAATGCTTATCACTTTTTTGATAACCACTTTCTTGGTTTCTGTCACTGCCAGAGGCTGTTTCACTCACGGGTGATTGAAATCTCACGAGTGAATAATAAATTGGAATACAGGAAACTTTTTGCAGCACCCATAGTATGATTTGTGGTGGTTACGTTGACTAGGAAGGAAAAGAATTCAGAACCTACAACATATACGTGGTGTGAAAAATTACAATTATAAGGGTCTGAATCCAAGCTCATTGACAATGTGATGACATTTGTCTCACTACTAAAAGAAACAATACTGTGACTGTTGCAATACCACTGCAAAGAACCTCTGCTGTAGCAACAGCCTCCTTTGAGAGTGTGAATGGCAAAAGGGAATAATTAGCTGTTCTTTACTTTGATAGGCACAGAACTGGTCTTGGCAAGCTGTGTCCCCACACAAACGACCCTCTCTTGCCCTTTGCATGCTTTTGGGATGGCAGGCTTTTTAGGCCAGCTGCATTTTGGGAATGTCTTCACACTGCAATGTGAAAAATTTGCTAGACATATCCTTAATGCCCAAAATCTGTCTAAGATTCTCAAATTTTGTTCTGTTGGCTTGATTATTCTGCCCAAATTTTGCCTGGCCCTACTCTCAATAATGTAATAGCTAATGAAGAAAAGAGCAAAAATCCTGGCAGAATATAAGACACACACTCAACCGTAAAAATACTTCAATAACAAGTTAGTAATGCAATTCTGCCTATGCAGGAAAGAAAATGTAGTGTACTTAATGCATAAATCATGTATTATCTTATATTAACAACAAAATGTATGAGTCCTAAACCCACTCTAGGGGTTTCAGGGAAGAGAAGAAAATCCTTACCTTAGTTGAACTTAAATGGTGTATTCTGTCACTAGAATAGCTTTGGGGTATTGGCGGGTCAGGGTAGTCATCAACACTTTTTGATGCATTCTTTTTGATGACTTCTACATAGGAAACAGGGAAGATGCCTTGTCTGTTGGTTCCAGGTATTTTACCTTCATACCAGTTTTGATCAACTCGCTTAAGAAGAATTACTCTGTCTCCCTGAAATGCATTATGAAAATGAGTTATCAGCAGACACATTGTAAGTTACATTTTTTAATAGCAGATCTTATTTTAACACATACTATTTTGCCTGCAGTGCTGCTTCCCATCAGTCTTAAGAATCATCTCCATTTTAACATTTCTCCTCACATACCATATACACAACTACCAGTCCAGTAAAATGGGGGACTAGTTATGAACTGCATATACTATTCTTCTATCAGAGTGAAATCTCATGTAGTTTCCTACTCTTGGTTGGGGGATTAACATTTAAAATTTTCTTTGGAACATAAACTGTTTTAATTCTTAGCCAAAGTACTAGCTAACACCCTAACTGTAATATACAATAGTGACCAATATGCCCAGTTTTCCTTAAAAGTTGTAAAAGTTCAACAATTGAATCCACACAAGTGCTTTGCTACCAGTAAAACTGGAATAAGTAGAGGTAGAAAATGAAAAAAAATTAGTGCATGGAATAGATAAGAGAAAAAAATGCTTTTCCTGTGTAAAAAAAGATGGGCAGTGGATGACTTACTGTTTTTAGAGAGCTTAGCAATTGGAATGGAAAATATCAACTTTCCATTCAAACTTTTCTTTTTAGTGAAACTTCACGAGCTATCCCCTCCTTTATTTTTTTTTTTACATGATGTGCTTTTTACCATGTGTCTTTTTGTAACAAATCCTTCCCTGTTAGTGTTTTCTTGGATTTCTGTAATTTTGTTTCTGTAGTTGATTTGTGGAGTACTATAAAATCATCTTTAGTGGGATGGAACAAAGGCAAATCACTGAAAGTTAACTTTTAAAAACAAAAACTGGGCTGTCAGGACTATGACCACCACAATAAGCACAAAAGAGAATTTTAAAAAGAAATAAATAATCAAACTACTCCTAATCCCTTCTTCTCCAAGTTCCTATTCCTGATATTTTTTAGACCTCTTTTACATTTACAAATCTCAAATGAGTGGAAAAACACCCATTACCTTCGGTGATACTAGATTAGGCTCTAGGTCAGCATCGAAAAACTGTATCCTTGCTCTTTTTTCAAATGAAAACCAAACCACTGAACAACTTCTATGAAATCTAATTCTTAAAAAAAAAAAAAAAGAGGCAGAACTTTCCAGTGGATAGCATTCCAGTGTCTGACAAATCTCAGAAGTCAAACATTTATTTTGCTCTTATGCAATAAAGTATAACCACTAAGATGTGCATAGAAAGATAAGAAAATGTTATAAAAAGCAGACTGTTATTAAATGAAAAATTTGCGAGGACTGGGGGTACATTCACAAAAATATCTCTAAGCCTTCTTTTCCTGTTTTTTCCTATTTTCTCTATTTTTCTATTTCTTCTGTATCAAAAACCTTACCCGGATAATTGTGACAGCAACAAAAAGTTATTAAAGAAGGAAATGGATAGTCGAAGTTAAAACTAGAAATTTAGATGGGCAGTTAGCAAATGTTTTCATATGCTAATCTACCACAATCCAGTTTGCATCCACAACATATTTAATCTCTTTGCAGGTAGCTGTGAAAGACTGCAAGCCAATAAGCTGTTATGTTAGTAGTTTCCTACTGTGACATTGCTTTGTGCATAGCAAATATTGAATGCAGAGTGCACAAAAGCACAGTATTTACCTATATATTAATCCTGTGTAGCAGTAGACACTATCATGTTAGTTTGATAAAGATCTAAATGGTACCTTTCTAAGTGATAACTCCACGTTTGTGTCTGCACTGAAATTATATTTGGCAATAGCTTCTCCAATCTCTCCAATCTGTGCAGGGGGAGGTGGCCTGGCAGGCTGTGCTTTTTCTGGGGGAGAAAGTTTCTAAGGAAAAATAAAACCCACAGATTTTCATCAGTCCCAGGCAGTTTGTGGATGTGTCACCCGAAGTAATTCAAGCAATTAAAACAGAACAAACCTCGACATATGAAATCGGGAATATTCCGACTCTTCCATGGTGCTCACCCTCATACCAGTTTTGATCAATTTTCCTGAGGATATAGACAGTATCTCCTTTCTTAAAGGACAGCTCTCTGTAACAAATTTATTTAGATCAGATCTTTACAGCTTTACATTGAACTCCTCTGCCTGCTTAGTTTCTGAGATTTTTACAGCTCAGAACTGAAAGAGAATGTAACAACTAAACATTTGAAGAAGTGTCACAGATGTGATATATTTAGCAGTTGATTATACCATATAAAATGAAATATTACATTTATGAATCCCAGGTACTATCTGTATGCTATATAGGCCTGTTTTACACTGTGATTCCAAGGAAGTATTGCTAGTTACTACCAGAGCACTTAGTATAGGGTCTGCATGCAAGTATGATGTCTTTTGGATCGCCTGTTTAGATGCTGCTTTTATGGCAGGCATCTGAGGGATACTGGTATTCTTTATGAAATCAGTGGGGAAAACCATAGAATACATCCCATGTCTCCAGCCTACTGCTACCTTTTTGCAGCAGCACAGTTTAGCATGCTTCTCCTCTACACATTTTTCTTCCCAGGCAGCTGTTCAGAAGTGTGAAGAACACAGGATTATGTTCTCACAGTTTCTGATACCTGTGGCCTGAGTTATGCTTCATGTCGGATACCAAATCATGCAATAGTTTGGTTTGGAAGGGACCTTTAAAGGTCATCTAGCCCAACCCCCCTGCAGTGAGCAGGGGTATCTTCAACTAGATCAGGTAGCTGAGAGCCCTTATCAGCCTGACCTTGAATGTTTCCAGGGATAGAACATCTACCACCTCTCTTGGAAACCTGTTCCAGTGTTTCACCACCCTCATTGTAAAAACTTCCTTCTTATCTCTAGTCTGAATCTACCCTCTTTTAGCTTAAAATCATTACCCCTTGTCCTATTCCATCAGGCCCAGGTAAAAGGTTTGTCACCATCTTTCTTGTAGGCCCCTTTTAAGTACTGGAAGGCTGCTATAAGGGCTTCCTGGAGCCTTCTGTTCCCCCAGAACCCCAACTGTCTCAGCCTGTCTTTGCAGGTTAGCTGTTCCCTCCCTCAGATCATCTTTATGACCCTTCTTTGGACTCCAACAGGCTCATGTTCTTGTGCTGAGGGATCCAGAACTGGACATCGTACTTGAGGTAGGTTCTCATGAGAGCAGAGTAGGGGGGGAGGATCCCGTCCCTTGACCTGCTGGCCACGCTTCTTTTAATGCAGCCCAGGATACAGTTGGCCTTTTGGGCAGTGAGCGCATATTGATGGATGATGTCCAGCTTTTCATCCACCAATACCCCCAGGTCCTTCTCGGCAGGGCTGCTCTCAGTCTCTTCATCCCCCAACCTGTATTGATACTGGGGGTTGCTCTGATCCAGGTGTAGGACCTTGTACTTGGCCTTGTTGGACCTCACGAGGTTCACACAGGCCTGCTTCTCCAGATCCCTCTAGATGGCTTCCCATCCCTCATGTGTGTCAAATGATTAAGAATATTTGCAGATCATGGCCTGGGAGTTCTTTGCTATATAATCCATTTAGTTTTTCAAGAGACAACCTGCTGTTCTGATAATTCAAATTATGAGTTTTCTACACAGCTAATGTAATTCTAGTGGCAATGTGTGGCCATATCTAAAGATAGTTTAAATGCCTTGGATCATCAGAACAGCAGGACCGAAATATAGACACTCTGATTCTCTCATATCCTAGAACAGTGTTTCCTCCTTTTGTTTTTCATATGTACCACTGCCGTTTGTCTTGGTATGAGACTTGTCACATCCTGCAGAGAGTCTGTTAAGAGGGACAGGAAGATGCTGAAGCTTTATAAAGAATTTTGATAAGCATACTATCTAGGACAGTATTTTAACCGCTGTACCTTTTATAATAAATAAAATTCACAATAAACAAAGAGCGTCGAAAGGGTGAC
This sequence comes from Hemiprocne comata, assembly GCA_020745705.1. Taxonomy (NCBI): domain Eukaryota; kingdom Metazoa; phylum Chordata; class Aves; order Apodiformes; family Apodidae; genus Hemiprocne; species Hemiprocne comata. The sequence continues at coordinate 35,001,081 of CM036589.1, read as the reverse complement.
CCTCAGGACTCATGCTCTAGAAGGCTGAAGATGCTCAGCCATTCATATGTTCAAACAAATACAATGGACAATATTATAATTTAAGATATATATTACAAAATTACTTCTCACACAGTCTGCTAATGCGGAGACTACTGTGACAGGAAGCAGGGTCCTCTCCTTCCATGGCATTTGCTTTTGAAACTAATTAGAACAGCAGTTAGATGTCACAAGTGTGAGAGTTTTCTTGAATTATGAGTTGTTAAATGAATAAAGTCTAGTACTTACTTAGAAGTCTGAGCTTTAAAGTCATATACAGCTCTAGCTGGCAGTTTCTGAAAAGTAGGAAAAGTCATTAATACATTCAGGTAGTATTACTATATGGTAAATGTTTCAGCTTTTAAGAAGGAAACCAAGATCCAAAAAGAAAAGAATGTGAGTCTTAACAGTGGTTCTTGCAGTGACAGGCAACCCAATACACAGCTTTTTAAAGACAGGTAGGTGTTTGGGACTTAGTGGGTTAAAAACAGAAATCGCAGCTACATTTTAATACAGACTGTTTCGAAATTGTGTTTAAGAAAACTACAATAGTAAAAAAAAAAGTAAACTAAATGCCAATGTGACTTGTAGGCAACTAGATCTCTAGGTATTTCTGTGATCACACTAATAGTTTCAAGAAAGCCTGAGAAACACAGGCCTGGAAATGATCTCCTGAGTCCCTTGTGCAGCTCTCTTGCTATCACAGGCCATCACATCGTATAATTCCTTAAATATATTTATCAAGTTCTATCACCAAGTATCTGTAAGCTCAAGATTATTTCAAAAACAAAACTGCAAAATATTCCTACCTCTCCTCACCTCTGTCGTTGACACCTTTACTTTCAGTGTCTTCAAAGCTGTGCTGAAAAGATGAACTGTGAACCAACCTGAGGGCCTCACTCATTTAGTGCCTGCCCATGAGGGATAACCAGCACTAGGTACTTCAGAGGAACGTGCAAGAAGTGACCAGTACTTTATGTGAGTTTGCTTGGTAAAGGGATTCAGCCTTTCTCTGCAGATGAAATTGCTGTGTTTTCAGAAGTCTCTCTCTAAGGTACAGGAATGACTAGAGTGAGCTGATCACACTATTTCTGAGAGATACTGTTTGTCATGATGTAAGGGTATACATTTTTTTATAAGAGGAATAAAAGGGCACACTTATAAATTCTGCATTTACCTTTCTTCAGGCCAGATGCTCTCACTGGGTTCTCCCCCTTCTTGTCATCTAAAGGCTAGCAAATTTAGCACACCTAGATCACTGTCTTTGCTATAGGAAAAAAGTCTCTAATGTTATTACAGGGATCCTGTCAACTTGCATTTTGTAATACTAATACAATTTTCCATTACAGGTCTCTTTCAAATAAACTTAGATTGAAAAGCATTCTTCTGCTCTCTGCTGTTATTAAAAATAGTCTTTTAGATGGGAGGGGATATTTATATCATCAACTGTATCAAAGCCCTTTTCACTCTTTCCTTTTCCACAGCTGGTGCTGTAGCTACTAAAGCAAGTACTGGAAATAGAAAAGCCTTTCTTCTCTCACCTTTTAAATTACAGCAATCTTAAGAATGACTTGTAGTGTTAAGTATTTTACGGATTGGCAAATTGAAAGATGACTTTCAATATCACAGAATTCTATAAAAGGAACAGACAATATGGCTCTTAGGACTTTTTTAACCTTAGTTTTGTAATGAGCAGCCTTTTTTTTTTTTCTTAAATCAGACTCTTAATTGCAGCAATATAACCATGTCAGTGGGGTGAATTCAGATCCTGTAACCAGTTCTAACTTCTACTACCATTTAACAATGTAGATGGCTCAGAACAAAAACTTAAATACTAGCAATTAAAATACAGCACTCTTTTATGTTTCCATTATTTTATGCAATATTTTAATAAAAATAAATGGAAAGTGTTAACTGTCTATGGTCTGTAGATCTTGGTCAATATAAATGTCTTTACTTTACGATTGAAGAAAATCCCTGAAGCCTGTCTGGGGAGCAATTATAGTTCTAGATCTAGAAACATTCTTAAGATACTGAGTGATAGACTCATAGACTCCATTTTTGTGTGTATACTTTTCAGAGATAGTGTTACGTTAAAGGTTGTATGTCTGATTCTATTTCCTCTTCCAAAGCATTACTGTAGTAACTGAGGCAGTTTCTTTGTGTAATGCTCTGGTTCTCTAAAGAGCCTTTCCCCAGTCACATCTGCTATTTTTCACTGTCCCAAACACCCACTGTGGTCAATTTTGATAAAGCCTATCAATGACTAGTAAACTTACGTCTGTACCTATTTAAACAGAAATAGATGATACAGCTTATCTTACAAAGCTTGATATTTTAATTTCCTGAAGTACCAATCTCCTTAATGACAAAGAAGGATGCTGTCCCATCTGATGATATGATGAGAAGTAACTGTTCCTTTGGTCTCTATTATTACAGTGTTTTAAAACCAACACAAATCTTGTCTCAGATTTGTTACCAATTTTCCATATATATATATTGCTGCATTATTTACTGTTGTTTTACTACCTCTTTGTCTGCAGTTCCTCTTCTCTCCCTTGGAGTACATCGTCCCACATCAGTGAAAGCAGAAGAATAGCTTCCAGGAGACTCCTGGTCTACTGAAAACAGAAAGTATATTAAACTATGGTAAATTAAACAAAATTGCTCAAATTTGTGATGCTGCTTGGTTTCATTTTAGGGGTGAAGAGATATTGAAATCTATTATTTTACCTTTAATTAAAAAAGCACATAATATGATGGCTAAAGTGTGTCTTTAAAGAAAACAAACAAACAAAAAAGATACTGAATCTTAAGAAAAGGCAAAGGTCCTCTGATCCACACCAGAAGAATGTATGATAAAGGATTGGGAGAGCAAAATTATGCCTCACTGTATGAAGGGATGTATCCCTACTGGGCTAAATGGAAGATATGACAACAGTACCTGGACTTCATCAGGTTGCAAGAAACTGTCTTGGAATGCCAACAATATAAACACAATTACATGCACAAAACATGATTAAAGCATGCTTCAATGATAAAATACTGAAGAAAAATTGTTTCCTCCTAAGTGATCTAAAATGAGTTTCTACTTTACCAGGGTTACTTGTTAGGCAGCACAAGGGAATTTAAAAGGATGTTATTTCATACACACTACTCTGTTTTAAGACATGGAGTACAAAACATTACTCACCAATCTATGTGGCAGATTTTCTGTAAAGCACAGTTTACCAGTGTGTGTTACAGGATAGTATATTGTAGGATGGTGAATACATATTTTAATGTTTTAATAAAATCTTATGCTATTTACAGCTCTGCAAGTTGCCAATGTGAAATGAAAGTATAACAAAATTATTTCAGACCAGAGCATTGAATGAACTGCCTCTCGACTTCTGGGGTTTACTGTCATAGTCTACTAGTGCCACAGTCATACCTGCCAGGGGGAGACATATGACTGATATTTGTCTTCCTTTGACATCAGTCACACAAACTGGTCTTACCAAGCCCCTTCTAAAGAAGTACAAGTGGAAAAAAAATAATGAATGAGATGCTTTCAATTTATTTATCTTGGGGTTTTACAGAAGAAAGATGTAAATGTTTTCCATAAATAGCCCCAAAATTTGAGGCTATTGATAAATACAGTGGAGGAAAAAATGAGATACATGTTGCAAAAACATCTATTTTTTTTTTTTTCAAACTCTGCAGAAAGAGAAGAACATGGGAGGGAAGGAGTGAAAATGTAGCAACTTTAGGAAGAACGATTTGCTTTATTTCTGTACAGCTCCTTATGCAGTCAATATTGGTAGTTTTCAGTGGTTTTTGCTATGGCCTTAGAGTCTCTGTGTGGTTGGTGGCTGTAAGAGACACACACAGATCCAACAAAACATGAAAGTTCATTAGAAGAAGAGCTCAGCCCTGACTGGTGCTGATGGAACTCAATGGAATATCCTGTACTCATTCTCCATGCTACTTTAGGGATATTAATGTTGACAGAGTGTACCACTTTCTTCATGCCAGACTCCTTCATAGCTTCAGAAGCTATTAGGAATCCATGTTCACTCTGCACTGTGAATTTCCTTTTTTTCAAGGACTGGAAAATTCTAATTTAGCAACTGTGAACAGCACAATTTCCAATAGCTTCAGTCTCATCGTGTCATACTGCCTGCCAGAGTTAATCATGATCAGGCTTCAAGTATGACTAATTCCATTCTACACTGTGTGCCACAGCTGTGTTTTATCAAATTCTCTGTTCTCAACATGTCTGTTTTAACTAGTTAAGAAGACATGGTAACAGCTTAAATTCTGATTTCTCTTGAAATACGTATTTACCATTGTGGTACTTAAAAAAGTTACAGAAAAAGATGTGAGATTAAACATAAGCAAGATGGGACTGCTCATGTATTGCATAATTGGTATATTGAAGACATTCTTATATCCATTTGTGATTTCAAGAATAGCTTTGTAATGTCACTGGATTTTCAAAGATGCTCTCAGAGGACTGTATGTCTAGAATCAGAATTCTTTAACCCAGAAATGCTACCATTTAAAAGGAGAAATGACAGACTTGCCAAAAACATTGAGCTAAATCCTCTGGGATAGACCTTTGTGCACTCCTGCTATGAATGAAATTTGATTCTTTTAAAATTGTAAGGTTAAACTTTAAAAGCATTTTAAGCTCAAGCATTTTTTTTTGAGAAAAAGAGAAGCAGAGCAACAAACTCAAGGCAGGCACTTTAAAACCACATCACTGTTAAGACAGACTATTAAAAGTTACACTCACCCTGAAAGTTTAATTCAAGTTTTGATTCTTGAGCATTCCCTTCTAAGAGGATAAGACATTTCTCAAAATGCCATAGATACATTAAAATTCTATGAGAAGAACTAGTTTTGCTGCCACAGAAATTGGAAATTGTATTGTTTGAGCGGTGGAAATGGAAACTTCCTAAGATGGAAGACTTCAGGGGTCTATTCACAAAAAGTAATATAAAGCAACAAAATTAGTGTGTTTTCATAAGGAAAAAGAATCAACTTTCTGCGATGCTGGCAAAGTTAATAACATTTTCATCACTTACATGTAAAAAATCTCTACAGTACATGTTTTAGATGCAGATTTTTTTTTTTTAACTAACAAAGTAAGGGCTATCTGCATATTGTTTTCTGTTTGACCAGCATCTTGTGATGCATGCATTCACTTTCTGTAAGGTCTTTTTCTTGGGGAAAAACCCACGTTGCTTAATTTAATAACAACATTGTAACTTATGGCACTAATAATCCATTAATTGAAATGCACTGTTGCTCCAGTTGTCCAATTTTTCTGTATTTTTGTGAATAGACAGGAAATGTATCTACTCTCATCACCTATGTAAGAATGACATCCTTCATTAAGAATTTTGTGGGATGAAAGCTTGTTATAGACAACACAAATAAAAATGGAATGAGAAAGGGTGGGAAATACAGGGAGTAAGGTTGGGTAAGTACATCACAAGGGTAGAGGAAGAAAGTTAATCCACCTTGGAAACACAGTGCACTATCATTGTTGTTAGTTGCGTCCATGTCTGGAAAAGAGGCACTAAGAGGTAATCTTCCACAATCATTCTGGTACAGTGGGCAATGGATAGCACCATCTTGAGGCAGTGGATGAAAAGGCTGGTGCATGGGACTCTTTTTCAGAGCTTTAAGAGATGAATTCCTTTCTGGAATGTCAGGAAGCAGCTCAGTAATAAGTCTGTGTAATATGCTGTTGTCAGGCAAGCTTCCCCTTCTTTTTTCAGCTTTAATTTGGTCACAGATGTCTTTGAGTGCAGAATCTAGTGCTTCAAATACAGACGACTTGCATTTTTTCTTTTCAGTTTGTTTTTTAGGAGCTGCACTTTTTTTCCTCCGAAAAGGCACAGGACTGACTAGGAATGCTATCTTAGAGAGGCCGGACTCTGTTTCCTGTCTCCTTGTATCTTCAGTGGTTTCTTGTTTAGCCCTTTCATGTTTTAACATGGTGGTGAAGCGCGTGTAGGACGCTGGGCATCGCCCTTTGCAGGAGCTGATGAGATGCCTATGGTGGTGGTGGTGATGGTGATGGTGATGGCCTGATCCATAAAAGCTTTCAGATGATGTGAAGGAAAAGTGATCAAAGTCACTTTCACTACAAAAGGATGAACCCTCTATCTGGATGAAGTCGCTGACATCAGAAACCATTCCATCTTGATCACTGTCAGAAAAATCCATATGCGATCGTTGTGGCTCATCGCTAGTCACTTCAATATGAATTGGCACCAGGGTTTTACACTTGTAGCTCCGTTGTACCTGAGAAGGATGTCTCCCTTGATTTTCTTCTTCCAGCAAGGATTCGATAGAAAATCGCCTCTTTGGACATAAGCCATTTTTAGGAGGCTCTAGTGTAACAGTTGACAACATTTCATCACCAAGGTTCGGCATTGATTTTGACTTCTGAATTAATTTTTCAAATTCAGATATTCTGGTTGGCACCATGTCTCTGGGCACCTCTTCAGTAGAAGACTCTCTCCAGCCTTGAAGAATAGCTTTGTGCTGTTCTTTTTCATACTGCAGTATTCTGGACTTCACAGAACAAATGACCTCAGAATTCATCAAGTCCTTGCGATTGATGCGGTGCATCTTTTTGTACATTTTTAGGAAACCTGGTGCATCATGTGCAGATCTGTGACGAACTCTTGGCCTGCTATTACCATGGCCCTCAACATATTGGGAGGCCCAGTTCATGGAGCAAACTTCTTTGGAGTCCTCCTCACATATGAGAGAGCCCATGCTTTCAGACTTAGCCTGTGCATCGGGGAAGCTATTGCGATCATCTGTTAACAGATCATCATAGCTACGAGATTTTCTTTTCGGAGAAGCAGCTTCTTCTGTGCTGCTCCAGACTTCTGCATTTTGACGACTCATTTGCCAGCCATTCTTGTAGCTGATTGCCCTTCTTGAATCATTTGGAACAGCTAAATGCTGTCTGTAAGTGCTACAGTAATCTAATTCATTTGAGGTGTTGTGGTTGTGCACTGAATAACTTAAAAGGGATGGATATACTTTGCTAATATCCCCACCTTCGTAATCCATAGAGCAGCATGGTAAAAAAAGAGACATTGCCAGAAATTAAAAGATTCAGAAAGTTGGAATCAACATCAGTAAGTATTAGAAAGGTTAGAAAAGAGACAGCAATTAGTGCATCTATCAACTTAGGTCAGTACATAGGTTGCTACAGCCTGGACAGCAGAGGTAATAATCAAGTTATTTTCTACCTGTAGAAATGTACTCATGATAATTTGAACATGAAAGAGAATTCCTTATGAATTATGGAGCTGTTACACCCTCCACAAACTCCTGCCCCACTCCGCCCCCTCAAAGCAATGTAAGAAAACAAGCATTTAGATTGATTTTGCAGCAGGTCAACATACAATAAAAGCTGCAAAGAATTTAAAGATGAAGCCAAACAAATCTAGACCTCCTCAGTAAAATATTGACTTTTCTACCTGTACATTCTTAAAGAAGCTGTTCAGAATTTTTGAGCTGAATAATGTTCAGAGAGTTCACCGCAACTGCATATTCTAAGATAATTAAGATAAAGAGAAATCTTTGTAAAAGATCAAATGGGAAATTTCTCCCAGTTGTTCATCAGTAGCACAGGCAGCCTGCTCTTCCCCTTTGTGATAGCACTGAAGGGAGCAGTGTTTTCTATAGCTTAGTGAGGGCAGACAAGGCTGTTGAGGAACTGCTATGTGGGTGTAAAGGAAAATTTATCAGTTTACTGAGCCTAACGAGCACACAGAAGAAACAATAACCCCTAGGCTTGACTTCTGCAACAAAGCCTGAGTTTTCAAGCAAGGTTTAAGAGATTTATTTATGTATATGCTAGGTCTAGAAGCCACTATGAAAAAATTTGGAACTGTGGTCTCTCATATTTGCACTGAACTTTAAAAAATGATCTCTAGTGGCAACATTCTGTTCAAGACACATGCTTCAAACAGCTCAATCAAGGAACAACTTGAATCTGGGTCAGAAACTGAAACACTTGAGTTCAAAATCCACGCTGATCAAATCGCTTATAATGGGCTGCTTCTTTAACAAAATGGTTAATTCCAATAAACATTAACATTGTAGTAGTTTTCGTAATGCTGAGAGAAAATGAAGTGACACAGCTAGGTCACCTTACAACAGGCCATTAGCTGTGGTAGACGTTCTTAAGGGAAGGATTTTCAAAACCAGGAAGCGTGTAATAAGTGCACAGTATCGGTGGTGTGAACAAAGGTAAATTCAGGTAAACAGAATTTACTAACTTTTCACTGTCTGGCCAAATCATCCAAATGGATGAGTTTACCCACTTTTTAAATTACTGCTATGACATGGGGTTTAGAATACATTTGCTTTTCCATCACTTGACTTCTAATATTCCTCCCTGCTTTTCTTTGTCGGATGCATTCTGTTGCAGCCTGGACGTTATGTTACTTTCAGTGGGAATTTACTTTTACAAAGCTTCATACAGTCTCTAATACTGTTACAGGCTAATTAGAAAGCATAACTACAAAATACAGCAATTAAATGAATAATAATAACTTAACAGAAGGAGACATACTGTATATGATATTACTCTGTATATTACTTCCATCATATGTCTTACCAGAAACATTTTGTCATGTTAAAAAGCCCATTCAAACCCCCAAACCCAACCAACAAATGATTCAATTATCTCTTTTCTGGAGAGACATGGAGAACAGTAATGGAACAGTGAGTTACTTGGAAAATGAAGCTAATTAGATTTTATGTGCTGTACGAAATACATCCAATGATTTACAAAATCAAAAACCAGACTATTGATGTTTCCTTGATTAAATTAGGTCCTGATAACTGACAATATCTAAGACATCAGCTATAGATTTGAGAGGTCTTCTCTCCTGCAAACACATCTTTAATCTTATATGCCATTTGTCTTGCTTTAATTTCTGTTTCAAAATCACAGTAATCTAGTAAAAGAGTAGTTGAATTAGTAAAAATTTATGCGTTTATATATTGTGGTTCAAATCACAGACTTCAATTTTCCTTTGTTACAATACGCAGCATTGAAAGTAGAAAAATCCTTGTTACAAATCCAGCTTTTCAGCTTAATATTATGCATGTAAGAATAACCAAGTTAGCCTTTTATGAAAGGCCCAAAGCTGTTGCTTCATACAGTAAATTTCCCAGAGAAGTGCACTGGGCAGCAGCAGACAATTTTATTTACTACCAATGCGCAACACATCATCAGTAGTTTTGTGCCAACAAATATGTTCTCCTCTTACCTTTAGCTCTGGATGGGGAAGAAGGAGATGAGCTAGTTAAAGGCTTTCTAAGGGTGGTAGATGGGCTTTGCATATCTGTATGGCCCAGGCTAGGCCTGTTTGCATTCTGATGACTGACAGCAGGTTCCGACTTCCTCCTTTTTCTGTAGTCACTTGCAGTACTTGCAGAACTACAGGAATAAACAGGATTAGCAGCAGTCTAAGGCTGAGATCAGATTTCAGGAATTTAAAAAGTAAGCTCAAAATTATGTTATTGGCTTATAGATTAAGCAATGCCAGAACAAATACATCAAAAACGTATCAAAGGGAGAAGCACTGGTTTCAGACATCTTACAGCATATTTCACAGAGAAAAACCGAACAACTTCTTCGCCTGTTTTAAAGTTTTATAAAAAATTGCTATGTAATTTTCATTATTTCATTGAAATAAACGCATCAGATTCTTTTGGACTGATTCTTTGGTACTAGAAGTTCATGCAAAGGGAGGAAAAAAAATGAGGCTGAGAAAATATGAGGTAGCATGCTTAGGGAAACAGCACTGAGGGTGCTGCAAGGAGTAAGGTTAAATGACCCAGAATACTGCATGACTTAGTTTGAATGTAAACAGTAAGTTCTCTTAAAACAAAAGTAAGATTTACACTTCAGTATCAAAATATGAACACTGTCACCATGCATCTCTTTATTTTGTCAGTGGTTTACAAGGTGAGTGTTAAAATCTGACTCTGTAACATCTGCTGGCTTCAGGTGGCAAAGAAAACCCTCAGACTGTATCATCTGTGTCTACTGAAATGTGTTATATTTCTTACCTAGAGGGCCTGTCCAGACCTTTGCCTGTTGAATAGTGATGATATAAGGAAGTCTGTGAAAACAAATATAGGAATCTGTTAGAAGTCCGTATTTGAAAAAAGAATGAGAATTTCTGCTATGATGTTTAATTATGACTGTTAGTCTGTGACAAATCCTATAAAAACAGAACATGATGATTTATATCCTGGGCACTCCAACATAGATACTGCAATATTTCATGAGAATAGCTATGCAGTTTTTTTAAAAAAACATAATTAGATTTCATATTCTACTTCAGTAATGTTTTTTCTTTTAAAGCACTACTAAATAATGATCTAAAGTCATGCTTCTCTATACCCTTTTCAAAAATACACACAGAGCAGCTGAAATGAACTTTTACTATAAAAACATAAAAACCTGAAAATAACTCCTTCATGCACAAGTGAGGTCTGGAGAACTCGTCTCCCCCCCCAGTTATTCACCAAAATTTTATTCACCAATTTTATTGAGGCAATGTCAACCTAAAATGACAATTATAATATATATGTCAATATATAATATATATGTCAATTATAAATCAATAATTTAATACATTTACAGCCTGCAGTCAGAATTAGGTTATACTACAACTCTGATAACTAGGTATGAATCTAGAATGAACTGCACAGTCCCTGGGGTATGTGTGGTTCCAAAGTTAAACTTTTCTTAAATTCCTGGATGTAATTTTGGAGCTAAGCTGATGGAAAAGAAGTAGAACTATTGTACAACTTTGTAAGCTGCAGGAACTATTTTTCTCTATAGAAACCTTCTAGACTTCTCTGCATGAAAAAATCTTTACAGACTTTGTACAGAAGGCCTGCAGAAGTAATAGCACTCATGGCATATGTAAGTGCTTTTTTTCTTAAGTATTCTTTTTTTTCCCAGTGATTTGAATTGCAAGTTCATGAATAGGACTTGACCCAGATTTGTAAACTGACACTTAACGTATACTTGTAGAAGGGACCAGTAGCCTAAGAATAGTTAGGATTTCTTAATGACAGAGCTCAGAGGGTTGTGGCCAGTGGTACAGGATCTTGCTGGAGGCCTGTAGCTATTGGTGTTCCCCGGGGGTCAGGACTGGGTCCAGTCTTGTTCAACATATTAATCAATGACCTGGATGAAGGGACTGAGTGTACCCTCAGCAAGTTTGGTGATGATACAGAACTGGGAGGAGCAGCTGACAAACCAGAAGGCTGTGCTGTCATTCAGCAAGACCAGGACAGGCCAGAGAGCTGGGGGGGGAGAGGAACCTAATGAAGTTCAACGAGGGCAAGTGTAGGGTCCTGCACATAGGGAGGAATAAACCCATGTACCAGTACAGGTTACGGGTTGACCTGCTGGAAAGCAGCTCTGTGGAGAAGGACCTTGGAGTTCTAGTGGACAATAAGTTATCCATGAGCCAGCAATGTGCCCTTGCGGCCAAGAAGTCCAATGCCATCCTGGAGTGCACTAAGAAAAGTGTGGCCCACAGGACGAGGGAGATTATCCTCCTTCTCTAAATCTGCCCTAGTGAGGCCACATCTGGAGTACAGTGTCCAGTTTTGGGCTCCCCAGTTCAAGAGAGACAAGGAACTACTGGAGAGAGTCCAGCAGAGTGCTATGAAGATGATTAGAAGACTGGCACATCTCTCTCATGAAGAAAGGCTGAGAGACCTGGGTCTGTTTAGCCTGGGGAAGGGAAGACTGAGAGGTGATCTTACCAATACTTATAAATATCTGAAGAACAGGTGTCAGGAGCATGGGCCAGACTCCTTTCAGTGGTGCCCAGCAACAGGACAAGGGGCAATGGGCACAAACTGGAACACAGGAAGTTCGAAAATGAGGAAAAAACTTCTTTATTGTGAGAGTGACAGAGCACTGGAACAGGCTGCCCAGAGAGAGGCTGTGGAGTCTCCTCTGGAGATACTCAAAACCCACCTGAACACGATCCTGTGCCACCTGCTCTAGGTGAACCTGCTTTAGCAGGAGGGTTCCAGAGGTCCCTTCCAACCCCCACCATTCTGTGATTCTCTGATTTCATGAGACTGCATACTTTAAATGACATTCTAGAGTAACTGTTGAAATTACTTCTACAGATGGGGCAGTATAAAGACAGTGTGATTGTTTAGTTAGAGCTCATTTGTCAGTAGTCTTCATTATGTCAGACCTGCACCACATACCAAGTGATCCCACCAAGACAGTAACTGAAGTTTTGATTTCTGGATTATACTGAAATTTATTATATTATGAGCACACAAACATGATACAATATGGATCAGATGTTATCTAAAACTTAAGCTAAGATCATTCTGATTTTCTCAGTAATTTTTAACTGTAGTTTAATTTACATCACATTAAAAATCAGGCAAAAATTTCAGGCTTTTGGTAAAAATGGCAGCTGAGATGTCAACAGTTAAAATATGTAAATAATTCAAAGACTTCATAGTTACTTTCCAGAAAAATAAGTTCTCTGTAACTTATTTAAGGTGATCTCTGCATATGGTTTCAAATTTTTTATCTTTTCTAAACAGAAATTTCTTTGCTTTGTGGACAAGTATTCAACTATTTTTTCTGTGTTACTACTTATTAATACTATTATTCTCACTGTTAAATAATGTTATGTTCATAAGCTCCAGTTTGAATCAGAATCACTTGCTGTATAAACACAATGGTAGAATCCCTCCTCAAGTGAGATTACAAATCTGGGATAAGTGCCTACAGTGATCTATAATGAATATGCTCACTTCAAAAACCAGTAACATAAACCTGACCACAAGAAATGGCAGAACTAGGTTCCCAGTACTTCTTTCAAGACAAACTTCCCTTAACTTGTAAAACACTGCAGCAGACCTAGCTCTGACATGGGTTTCTATCAGATTATATGAATATGAGCTGTGTCCTATTAGTAGTATTTGTGCACAGCTTTTGTTCCTGTTGATTTCAACAGAAATTTTGAAGGCAACAAATTTTGAAAACAACACTGGGTTGTAACGTTGACAAACGAGGTAATGGAAACTGATGGGAGCTGGCCTGTAATTGAAGGAGTTTAGTTTCTGTACTATTTCAAGGCTTCTTCAGCACAGCATGTTTTCATGCCACAAACTTTGATGTGCATTTCGAGAGAAATCTCAAAGTAAGCACAAGTCTAGGAAAAAAGGAACCATAGGTTTTGGTTATAACTACATCTCTGTTATCTTCCAATTTATTTTGAAATGAAATAGACTACAGAGCTATATCATGAAACCATGATGACGATATCACTTCCTTGTTTTAGTAATTTGTGTGTTTAAACTTGCAAGTCTTTGCATCTCTTCAGAATGGAAGCAATGCTGGACTCAGGTAATATCTCTAAGTTATGTGCTATAGAAGTGATATGTCTTTGCAAGATTTTAAAGTAAATTTTTTAATATTCTGTCACCACATTAGAGGCAAAGCTGAGGCAATTTACCTGCCGCTGCTGAAATTCTTACCTGATGGATACTGTTAAATTCTTCCTATCAAAGCTCAATTAGCCTCATACCTCTGAAACTGCTTCCAGACAACAAATGTGGTTCTACTGTAACGCAGTACATTGTTCTGTCTGACAAATATTTTGTTTTATAATAAAATGGGAAACCAAAATAATCTATTTCCTGTTTTTCTCATCCTCATCCTTCTACTGCTGCACTGTATCATGGATTTTCAGATTGTGGAAACTGATGCTCAAGTTCTGGCAACATACAACTCTGCTTCCGTGACTTATGGCATGGAGTAAAGAGGGGAGCTAGAAATACAAGCTCAAAAAATTACTTTAGTGCTATATAAAAAAAGGGCTACTTGTCATGCAGTCTGTTTCAGCTCATCCAATACAACCTCCAGACATAAGAGAAGACATGATCTCCTCTACCCATTTGTGTCTCATTTACAGTAGACAACGACATACATGCAACCCACAGTGTGTGCACTACAGTAGGAAGGAGAAAGGGGCATTAAAGAAGTTATTAATGGAAATATGTCCACCTGCTAGGAGTTACTATTGAGTTCATTCTCTGTAAATTAACGTCCCCAAGCAACAATAATCTGCAATTTGCAGCACGTGTATGAGAGATCTTCACACAACCTGGGAACAAAGCTGTTAACCAAGAGGAGCCAGGGAGGTAGTGTGACGTAGCCCACGTTCTCAAGGAACAGGGAAATGTGTATTAGTGGTGTCAGGAGTATGGGGCTCTCAGTGGGGCAGGTTTGCTGCAGCAATGGCCTGTTGGAGGAAGACTACCAACATCACTGATCATGTGGCCAGCTTCTCCCAGGGCTATGTGCCCTCATACAATGATGTATACAATACTCATACAATGATGTATACCTTTCCCAGGTGGATTTCTGTGCAGTGATGTCCACGTGTGCGTTTTTCCATAATGGGAGAGTACACAAGACTGTGGAATACAATCAAGTTTTAGCACAGAACCTGATATTTATTTGATAAATTTGCTAAAACCAATCTATTTTTCTGCAAAGCAATGTGAAGTTATTTCTTACAAGTTTCCCAGCAAGACACAGATTTCAAGGTTTGAGGGTTTTAAAAATAATCTGTCATTGCATTGTATGACACTTCAAAACAAAAACTGATCTGTGGATTCAAGTGTGAAGAATAGACACAGATAATTGTTGACCGAAGTATTTTAAGTACTGTAACATAGCTCATGAAGTCAATGAACTTCAACATTAGAGAGAAGCTGTACTGTGAAGCAAAACCATACTACCTGCTCTAGGAAAGGAGTAAAGAATCAAACCTGCTTTCCACTGGCAGTTTAAATAGAATAGTGCTACTAGCACTTAGGAAATTATCTCTATATTATTTCCCAATATTTGTAATATGTATAGGGCTCATGATGAGTGCATTACTGTTAACCTGTGCAGCATAAACAAAATATAATGGTATTTGTTTTTAAAAAAACATTCTGAAGAAGGTATTTATTCCCGAGTCTTCAATGGTCATACAGTTCATATTTTCAAGTTTTTCTTTACATCCTCTGAAAGCTGAAAACTGACAATTCCCCCATCGCTATCCAGCTTCAATGATTTTAAAGTAAACATCTAATACTGTGAGGTCTGTCTGCAATAAAACCATAGAATCCAGCAGCACAGTTGCTTCACACTGACAGCCAGTGTAGCCACAGTTCTCCTCACATTTCTACACAACAGAGTGAAGCAAAGGCCTCATGTCTGTGTGCTTCCCTACACTACCCACAAAACACACACTGAACTTGTTCTGGAAAACATCAGTCTTATTTCAAAACCAACCACAACTATCAACCTCATCTTTGTTGACCAGTCACCGCCACAATCCAGTATCAGCATAGGAAGGAAACTCAGGCTCACAGGTGATCTCTGTTAGAACTGTTGGATGAGGAGATACAAAGACTGCAGATTGTCACTGTGGGGTTTCTTAGGCAGGTGTCAAAGCCTTCTTTAGAGACTGGACTGAGACCTTCTGTCACATGACACTGGCCAAATGGCCACGAGGAAGTGATTATTTTCCACCACTTGTAATGGCTCCAGGGTTATACAGACCATGATGTAAATCTCAAGAGAGGTGCAGATCTCCTTCCATAGGAGGCAATGGATAGATCACATAACTGAAACCAAACCATAGAGGATATCTTTATCCACAGCACTCTCCAGGCCAGAAATAGTGTGCTAATGATTGGCTTAAGACAGAAAGAAGTGTGTGTCATCCTAAAATTGACTGCTAGGTTACTATATGGCTTTCGTTTTTCATCCTTCAAGACAGTCTTATCAATTTGAATGAAACTTGCTCTTTTTCCCTTTCTTTGATGCCTTCTGTGATTTTTTTTTTTTTCCCCCATATGAAAGGTACTGTATATTGCTCATTCTACAATACTGATTTTTACCACTGACATACATTATTATATATAGGCTGTATGGAGTTTATACTGTTGGTATGGTTGTTTTTCACTGCTGAGGGAGGGTGTCACTGTTCACAGCTGTCCTATCAGCTCTGGGGCATTTATTGACCCATGATCTCTTCAAGCAAATAGAATACATCTCCAGAGCTAATTAGGCATCTTCCAGAATATTCAACACTGCCCTATATGGATAAAGGCTGCCTGACAAAAAAAAAAAATTGAAGACAACCACTCCGAACTACTAAACACAGACTTTGTTAAATATTTTGGTTTGGTCCTGCTCAAAAATCATATTCAAAGATTTAAAAAGTTTGAAAACAAAAGATAAGTGTCTTCGTCAATTAAGCAAAGGGAAAACGAGCATCGCTTAATATCCATTTTACCCAGACCTATTGGATATAAAATTTCAAATAATAATAATAGGGTTTGAAAATTATATTCTCTGATATAGAGAATACTCTTAAATATGAGTAAAGACCTAGAAGCTTATTGTCTCAGAGCAATGGGCCCAAATTTCTTAACAACAATTTCTTTCCAGAGTTACAGAGCTTAAAACCAAACCAGAGTAACTTGCAAACACTTTACAATTTAAGGCCATAATTTGTGTTTAAGTTTTGGAGAGGCTACAGAAGATGAGGATGAATCATGAATACGAATGAAGTAAAGCCACCATATGAAGTAAAGCTATCATTACAAGATTCACTGACTTTTACCCTAGCACTCTAAAAATGGGCAGGGAGGGGAGAAGGAATGAAAGCCTGAATCTCTCCCACTCAGAGTAGGGCAATGACAGCCTGCCACCCGACCTTGATGCATTTTACTTGGAGTAATGACAGTGACTGTCATTCCTGCAGTTATAAATTTACAACAGGATTGTTAATTGCTGTATTTCCTGATTAGTCACCTTAGTCATAAATACTTAATTGGAGAAATGATAGCTTAGCCACAGAGGCTTTCACTTGACATGCAGAATTTGCAGTTGGATATTTTAATAACATAGTATCACTGTGCCGGTGTATTAATTGTGTCTGAAAGAAGTGCACTTGCCCAACTCTGAAGAAGTGGGAATTTGTCAAAGAGTTAGAGACATATGGGCTGTTGTGTAATTCTGAGTGTTAATCTCTGAGAAGTTTTGGGGATAAGGACTCACAGTTCCTAGGATAATAAGATCAACATCCAAATGCACTAGTGATCTGGAAAGATATGAAGACAAAGATAGAATCATTGCGAATCAGAAACATCTCACAGCTCTTAGAAGGAACCACTAAATTTTAACAAACTGAAGACATAAATGGCAGTCACTCCAACCCTTCTTCCCAAGAGAATCATCTGAACAAGAATCATTCATTTACCTCATTGGAAACACCAGAAGAACTCTCTTGAACATAGTCCAAAAGCTTTTTAGGTGGCTGCATCATAAAAGCAGAAGTGTAGAGATGAAATGGAGTAGAATCAATGGCAGCAAGGAATGAAACATGTGGAGAAGGTGACACAGTTAGAAACTATAAGCGTTGACAACATCAGATACAAAGAGTGACACATATGGGTAGAGTGGAAGGAAGAATGTGTTACAATTTTTTTTTTTTTAAATTATAAGCATCTTAATAAAATGTTAGTAACTTTAAGCGGTAAAATTTATAACTGAAATGGTTGTATGGTTGTATGTTTTTAATATTGATGCGACAGAGGAGTGTAAAGCATCACAGTTATGTTCTGCTGGGGAAATCTTAATGTGCTTTATCTTACAGGAGACACTATTCTCAGGTTATCATTATCAGTAAATTATTGTTCATTAGAAGTATGCATCTGAACTGTTTCTGCCCACCTAGTGGGACAAATGACAAAACAGCTTAAATGACTAGATAAAAGGTAAATGGTGAAAATGTGATACATTATAGACTACTGGACAACAAATTAAACCCAGATACACTTAATGCTTTTAAAAGATATTTTCAGGTGGTATTCAATGGGCAATTTTTTCAAATGTTATGATTAAAAATTTAAAATTTTAAAAGAATGTGTGTGGTTTGCTCTCTCTTCTGCCCTCACTGAAATAGCTAGGAGTTCTGATTTTGGCTTATGGCTAGCTGCAAAAAGGGACTATGGTACCTGGTTCCCAGAGTGCCTTCCAGGCCCCTGTGTCAAGTGCTCAGGCTCTTCATATAGCCCTCGCGTATCAATAATTAGCAAGCTGAGGGTGGCTCCAGAAAATTGCTAGCTAACAGGAGAAGATAAGAACAGGAGTGATTTAAAACCTGATACGCTCAAGCTCAAATGCCATGTTTATTTGGGATTTCCTTCCTGTGGGCAGGTACTTTTGTTTTTTCACCTCAAGCTGCCGCGCTCCTGGGGAGCTATGAGAGTACTTAACCAGACTGAGGGAACGCTTGTGTTTATTTTTTCTGGGTGGGTTTGAACTCACATCTTCCACCTGTCTAGAGAGAACTTTAGTCATCGTGCTACACATTCTTCTGGGATTGATACATTTGTTATCCTTTTTCCTAAAGATGTTAGAGCATACAGAAAAGATTCAAGCTCCACGGAGCCAGAGAAGGGGTGTGCAAAAGCAAGAGCAGGTGCATCTCCAAACTGGTCATTAAGGCACTGTGCAGGGAGGAAATGAAACCTAGTTCTCAGTCTTATTTCGAGGACATTACTAGTTTATCCTTGCATAAAATATATATACAAACTTTGGTGCTTACATCCAGTGAAGCCTGTGGTATTTGCAGAAGTGCCTAGGCAACCAAAGCTGAAAAAACAGCAGTTATCTCTGAAGTTCATTTTTTTTTTTTTCAATCAAATGGAGCATTTTAGGTTGATAAGTTTAAACATAAATGCTAGTAGTAGGACTAAGGTAGCATCTGTTTGCCTGAGTCCTTCTTTTGGACCTGGCTATTTGTGAAAATCAGAGCAGAACTGATTGTTCTGTTTGTCCAAGCAGGTGTCCAGCTTGAAAACAGAGCAAACCCGTATCTCTGTATTCAGGTACAAAATACCTGTTCTGCATGTATGCATAAGAGAGGGAAAAAAAAAAAAAAAATCAGTATTTACTGCCATAGGAAATTTTTATATGGCTGCATGCTTTTAAATTTAGACACATTCCTTCAAGTAAAATACATGATTTGTAACTCAGCACTCCTAATGCAAATATACGTTTTTCTGTTTCGAAAGATTGTTCAAAAACAAACCAGCCAAATGCAAAAGATTAGGGAGACTAGTAAACATCCCTGTTTAACATGCAGTTTGTCTTGTGCTTACACATTACTCTTTGTCTTATATGTAGTCTGTATTAAAGCTATTAAAGCCCCTACTCTGGCAAGTTAAGGGTCCACTTGAAAAGTAATAGTTGTATGCATGAGATGACTTTATTGGCCTTGCTCAAAAAAAGTATATTAATTTACTGGCATATGTTTGCTGAACTTGGTAATTTGTAAATTTCTCTTTATAAAAATATTTTTCCTAATTATTAAATATTAATATTCTGTCCTCACTTACCGGACGTCCAAACTCCATTTCTGAAAAGAATTTATACCAGGGTTCGTTTTCTAATTCTATGTCATCTGGGTTTATGCGATCAGTCTGGAGCAGTTGTGAAGGAAAAGGGAAGGAAAAGGCACACACTGAGCAAAGTGCTGGAAATGCCATGTCACTTTAACAACAAACACACACAAAGAGAAAACAAATGTGGGGAAAGGAATGGAATCAAACCTAAGAATGAAGATGGTATTTAAGATAGAGAACATTCTTGTTCAAGAGCTGTCATTGACTGGTAGCTTTAATGCTTTTCTTTTTGTTGCTGCTTTTCCAGTGACTGGAAGACGTTAATCATTTTAAAATTACTCTTCTAAAACTAAGAGGGGTCTTTGACCACTTCTGTAAACATCACTGCATTACTCAGTACGTTTAATGTTATGAAAGATTCCTTGTTAAGAGGATGGTTTAAATGATCAGTCATTTTCAGCATAGGCAAGAAATAGCCCATCTGATCAGCAATAAAGACATAATTTTATCAGTATTGCTTTTGGCCATTCCTTGTCTTCTCACAAAGCATGTTAATTCTGGATCTTGCTTTCTTGAAGCAAGTGCTGAGCAGAGATTATCAATATGCATCATGCAGGCATGACTATATTAAAAAGCCACTTCAGCGTATGAAGTAGAACTGGTATATTTTAAAACCCAATATAAAAAAATAGGGAACAAAATATTATGCATGCCATAATATTCCTTTTAGCAGTATTTTGTAATGCTTTATCTCTCACAGCCTTTTTGATGAAGAATTTTTTTCCACAGTGAAATACATTGTTTTCATCTGAAAATTCTCATAGCAAAGAGATAAAGTAGTGATTGAAGATAGCATTAAGAAAATTTTTCAATGAACAGAAGAATAATTGACAGATTTATTCAAGCAGCATGAGAACATGTCACTGCAAACCAGTAGAGCTCCCAATGGGATATCTAATCAACTGTAAACTTGGCTGCATTAATTATTATCTAAATAGCTCCAGTTCCTTTGTAGGATCTGTTGTAAGCTGTCATGCAGCACAGAATTAGAGTGAACTGTTGGCTTACATATCTCTGAAACAGAGAAAGCCTCTTGTTAAAGATATTTCTGAATTTAAAATTTGTTCCTCCACAATGTAATTGCCAGAACTTGTACACCAATTATAGTGTGACCTAGAAAGCAATCCTCAAAGAAGAAGACAAGGTCCTGCATAAAGAATGATACTGGTGATTAAGTGTGTAACACTTTTTCCTCCTGAGTCAAGCTGTCAGCAATACACGAGAGCAATCCCATACAGCTATTTCTATTTTCTGCAAGAGATAACATGGTGGTCCTGACCATTTCAGGTAATTAAACATCTTATAGCACTTTTCCAGCTGCCTTTGATGTTACTGAAACAGACTGCAAACTTTGCTCTATTGCAAGGTCAACAACTCTTTTGAACTACCTTGGTCCTCTCGTATCTATGACCTGTTCCTGTAATAACTGGACAACCAACTGTTGCTTTATAGATTTATCTTCACAATATCCCTTTCAAGTAAGGGACATACTATTCCTGTGAACAGAGTGGGAAGTAAATGCCAGTGATGAAAAACTTGCCTGTGCTCCATGGCAGGATTAGGAGTGAGACTGCTCTGGAGTTTTGTCCTTACGTTTCCACCATCCAAAGACATAATTCAGCACTACTAATGAGAACTGTTTCAACTCAACTGTACATCCCAAAGTCTTTAATAGAAAATCAACACTGCAATTAGTTTCATTAATTTACCAGTAAAGATTTGTGACCTTAATAGGGACTATAATTGATTGAAGAAAAATGACAATTTTCTTCTACAGAGAGATGAAGGCATGAGGGCAGAAATTGACAGATGAACAATTCAGAAGATACTTTCATTATATACCAACTTGATTCCCATTATAGAGAGTGCTTGACATATTCAAAGTATTTTGCTTACCTTAAAAAATAATCCACAATTTAGATCTGTATAATCTTAGAAGACAGTACTAAACAATTGCTTTTTCATTATTTCTTCAAACTAAGTCACAGTATGTTGAAATATTTATAGCATGTTTTCATCTTTATATTATACCAATTATTTAATTTTTAGGGACAGAAATATAAATATCAACAGCTGGGTGCATCTACATAAAATAATGAAATAAATTCCTTGAAATGCATGTAGTATGGAATTGTGGAGCTGTTGGCACTAGAAATCTGGGCCTACTGACATGACTTCCTTGGGTAGCCAAGCCTTGTGAACCTCAAGGTCCCCTGGACAGCAGCAGCCTCCCACTACACATTGAGGTTCTTGCAGGGAGCCAGGACTCATCATCAGACCTGCTGGGCTTCCAGCTAGCTAGCCAAGGAGGTAAAATAAGAATGGGAGCTGGCTCCTCTTTTATCTTCAAACACTCTTGTAATTAGTTGAAAGCTTAAACCCACCCACATTTCTTTTTGTAAAGAGAGAGCTAGAAATACTATATTTTGTGTAGTTTCTAAGGTTTTGAGTTCTCGTGTAGTAGTGTGAAAATAAAATGAGAGCATATGACAGTATGTAAACTCTATGCATTCAAGTCCTACTTTTATTTACAGTTTGAACAGCAGAGGGCAGCAAACAAAAAGAAACAGCACTAGAGTTTGCAAGTGCTACCTGGCAGTTCTAGGGCGGACTGCACTCCCTGTGCTACCAAGATCAATACACGGGCAATTGATTTCGCTTGGCTTTCAGATTCAGTTTTGCTGATAGACCTTTTTCCATTATCTGCTCTACTAAGAGACTTGGAATGAACAAATTATTTTGACTGAAAAAACTAATCTTGACTTGGTCTCACAAATATCTCCCAAACTGCATGGGAACTGCATATTCCCTTTTTATGACTTCTCAGTCAAAACAGATGAAGACATTCACAGGCAATAAGCAAAAGTCTGGTGAGTTCATCTTACATGATCTGCCTGGTGAAATTAATATTTTCCATTTGCAAGTTCAGACACCACACTGAAGCCTCTTTGGAACAATGGACTGAGATGTTAGTCAACTATTTGGCTTTGGCATTTTATTAGCTTTTTTTCTTTCATTTTCCCTTTTTTTTTGTTGTTGTTTATTTTGTTTTTGACTACTTTTACCTAGCTGTTGTAGCTCCAAGTCCACTACTAGATGGACTTAGTTTCTCCATATCTCTATGAAAAGACGTATTTTTTAATCTCATATCAAAACATATGTAGAATTCCTGATCTCATTTTAAAACACACTGAGAAATTTTTTTAGTTGACAGTGTTCCTCAAGTAACCCTGCTAACATTGAGTAGAATATTCTGATAACCAGTCTGAGATGTCAAAGGTGATCAAACTTGCATATTCTAAAGAAAACTTCAAATTTTCCACTAGAGTAAAAAAACCCAAACCACCAACAAACAAGAGATGTACACCATGATGCATGCCTAGTCTATTTCTACCATCTGACAAAACAGTAATATTTTTTAATTTATTCCAAACATGAAATCATCTTGCATATAAACTCAGTAGTAAATTTGTATACTGAACATATATAAAAACATCCAGAACTAAAATTTAACCTGACAGTTTTACCTGACAAGCACATTTGCTTTCATGCTTAGACTAAAACACCTCATAAAATAAAAGCATTTCTTACTTATCCCAATTTTACAAAGTCTTCCTTTACACTAACACCAAGATTTTTCCTTGCTTGCTTTACCGCAGAAATAGAGAAATGTACACGTATGAAGTAAGTACTTCAATTATACAAGATTGAATCTAGTAAAGAATAAAAATTTATGTTCATATCCATATGAGTAGGACTAAATTATTACACTGCAATTCACTTATTTACTGCAAGTAAACACCTATTTTAGGAAACAAATCCATGGCTCAGATTATATCAGGGAAAAAGAAGAGCATCTTATTGAATTGCCGACATTGGAGATGGAAACATTCCTTCAAACAACTTATGTACCACCTTACAAAATGATAAAATTTTATGGGCTTACTGAAATGAGAAAAAAGCAGCTGTCACATAATTGCTTGGAAGAATATTCAACAGGCTAATGTCACATACTTTTAGTTGTAATCTCAAAGCACCAACCCGAAACCCCCTTCTTTTTGTTGATGTTTGATACCCTTGCAAGTTTAAATTACAGAAGAAAAAGCCATTAACTTCCTGTTTCATGAAAGAAGGCTGCTACATGATACTACAGCTTGAAATTAAACTTAGAATCATAGAATGGTTTGTGTTGGAAAGGACTTTAAAGACCATTTAGTTCAAACCCCCCTGCATGGGCAGGGACACCTCCCACTAGGTCAGGTTGCTCAAAGACCCATCTGATGTGGCCTTTGTATTTTAATATCCATAACAAAGATAATAATCTATCCCTAACCAATCTCTCAATTTAATGTTCATAACTAAGTATTTTATTTTTAGGTTTATTTTTTCTTACATTTTTACATATGCTGAACAATATTTCTCACTAAATGCTAGTTTTACATTGAATCTCGTTTTATTATAGTCTTCCAATTTTTCTAATTTCCACATTAATCCCTACTGATTCCAATGTAGTATCTACTTCAATAATGGGAATGCTGATCTTTCAAACCTCATCTGTCTTAGCATCAAGGTAATTGTAAATATTTTTTTCAGACCATTTTGCCCCAAAAAACTGAAATCCTGTAGACCCAGAAATGATTTAATTTCAGCAAAATTTTTTTAAGATTTGGAGTGCTGGAGAAACTCCCTTTGACTTTTTTGGTTTTAGCAAAACTGATGAAAGAATTTCTAATTAAAATCTTATAAATATCCATCTTTTACAATACTAATAAACTATTTATTTTTCCATTCTATATTTTGACTAGTAGTTTTTTTCTGTATCATCAGAACAATTTTTTAGACATGAAAAATAAATTCTTTTGAGATTATAAAGACCAAAGACTTAACTTGTGCAATACTGGCACAATTGAGAATTTGGACTTTTCATTGGACTTTGGGACTAATACAATGCTTTTGGATGTCAGCTTTTCCTAGTCACTCAGAAAAAACTTTTGACCTGCTCTGCTGAGCATTATTTAACAAGTCATGACTTGTACTTCCCATATCCCATTCAATGAACACAAGGAAAGAAAATACTTTAGTGAAACCAAGTATTTCTTTTTGTGACATGGTCCAAATAAAGCTAAACATAATCTTTATCAACAACAGAAATTCCAAATTGATAAAACTGTGATAGGTTACTCCAACTGTTTTTTAATCAGTTTTACACTAGTGTCAGCAGAACTTTCAACTCTTGTATTCTGCATTAATTCATAATGATAGAATCATAGAATGGTTTGGGTTAGAAGGGATATTAAAGATCATCTAGTTCCAACCCCCCTGCCATGGGCAGAGACACCTCCCACTAGACCAGATTGCTCAAAGCCCCATCCAACCTGCTCTTGAACACTTCCAGGGTTGAAGCATCCACAGCTTCCCTGAGCAACCCGTTCCAGTGCCTCACCCACCCTCACAGTAAAGAATTTCTTCTTAATGTCTAACCTAACTTTACCATCTTCCCGCTTGAAACCATTACTCCTTGTCCTATCACTACCTGCCCCTGTAAAAAGTCCCTCCTCAGCTTTTCTGTAGGCTCCTTCAGGTATTGGAAGGCCACAATAAAGTCTCTCTGGAGTCTTCTCTTCTCCAGCCTGAACAACCCCAACTCTCTCAGCCTGTCTTCAGAGCAGAGGTGCTCCAGCCATTGTTATCCAATCTTACACAGCTCCGAATTATAAATAAACAAAAAATATCTGCACTCTGTCCACAAATATTATTTCCTCAGCTTTTAAAATTTATTCAACAAAGAGATGTTTTATTGTATTTACATAATCAAAGTCTAAACTACTCTAAGCTTCAGATGAAAAAAAGTGTGATCATGCCCTTCACTGATGCTGTTCAGTATGTACAATGTGACTAAGGCATTTGCTAAAATTGATAAATTGTCTCTATGATCATATTCATCAGCACCGTAATTCTTCTATGATTTTTTTTCACATTACATTAGTAAAAATTTTAATTTATTAGAAAATAGAGGCTATTCCTCAAACATCACAGTCATTTTCTTATTTTTAACTTGAACCTGATGTTATTCTTTGGCATTGGGAAGGCTGGTAGATTACCTCAGTGTGTATAATGCAGCCATGGCAATTAAAAAAGTGCTCAGAACAAATGCCATCATTTTCTAAATAAAATTATTTGCTAAGTTCAGCTTCACAATAAATACTAAATCCCATTAAACTATATTGATTTATTAGCAGTTAATCTAGAAATGCCAATTTCTTCTTTGAAAAATACATCAGTTCTGCAAGAACTTAATTTCATAGGGAGACAACTTCGTATTTTCTAGCTAATAAAAATTAGATTCTTGCAAAGATCACTAAAACATAAAGGAAAGTTCTTAGTACAGGTGTTTCACACTGTTGATAGACTACATATGCTGGAATTCAATTATTTGCTTAATTTATCTTAAAGTAGTAAAATAAATTATTTGAACAAGCATGTAATACAGAAGCAAATAATAATCCAGTATTGATTACATAAACCCCTTATTTAAAACTGGACTCCCTCAACTATTTCAACCTCAAAGTAAAAGACCAAGAAAAGAAAATATTGCCATTGATACATAATAGTTTTCCTAAAATAAAAAAAATATTGAGATAGCAGAAAGGCAAATTTGAAAGGCTGGATGAATGTGTCTTTCTGCAAATGAAAACGTCCATTAATGGTCATTTTACATGCATTAAGCACAGCTTTATCAGACATGCTTGTGAAAAAATCCACAATTGCAATCAGAAAGCAGAAATAAAGACTTCTAATTACACATCAATGTAGACTCAGTAATCACAGAGTAATTGAGGCTGGAAAGGACCTCCAGAGGTCATCTAGTCCAACATCCTGCTGAAAGCAGGGCTAATCAGATCAGGTTTCTCAGGGCTGCACCCAGTTAAGTCTTGAACACTTCCAGAAATGGAGATACCACACCCTCTCTGGGGAACCTTGGGCACTATTAGACCAAAATCTCCTGAAGTGTACAATTAGGCACTTCCTGAAAATGTAAACACTTTATTTTTATGCACTAATTAAGCAGATATCATATGTGTTGTTAATACCACTGAAAATGAGTGCCAGAGATGCATGGCAATTAGAAAAAGCAGTTTCTATTAATTCACAGTTCCACTCACCATCCACTAGGTTTGCAGGGTGGTGATTTGATTTCTTGGAAATACCAGAAGATCTAAGTTCAACAAGTAAGCCAAGCTTATATTTTCAACACAATCATCAGGAAAGAGCAAAGACAAATTGCTGCAAAATCATATTTGAAAAAGAACCTGCAATATTCATGTAAGTAGTTATGATCAATAGTAAATAGTAAAAAGATGACCTCTCACCAAACCTCTTTAGTGTAGTACCCATTTCACTTGTGTCTTACCGGTCTTTCATGCTCAAGGATTGATGACTTTCCTGGCTCATATTCAAAAATGCTCCTTGGTTCAGAACGGAACTTGCGAGTATCTACCTTTCTGTCAGGGGGATCCCAGTCATTCCTAAATAACAAATACCAGCAATTGAGTTATTTTACTGTCATCACCATTTCCTTTACAGCTCTGTACAAGAGAAAGACACAAAACCAAATCACTTTCAATATGGTTCCTCCTTCCAAATTTCAGTTGTGTAATGTCTGGCCTAGCGTCCCAGTGTTTTAACCACTGTATAATCTTAACCTGTTTACAGCAGGTATATTCAGTGCAGCTGGAAAAATACTAGGGGTGTCCAGCCTATGTGATCACTCACAATTTTGTTGTAACTGGTAGACCAGTTAAAAAACTTCCCTGACATACTGTCTCAAAATACCCTGACATGCCACCTCAAATTGCAGATCTCCTATACTTGTTTTATGTACTGTGCTGATATAGGTGAGTGGTAGGTATTTTCATCATCACACAATGTGATAGTAAGTCCACATTGAAAAAGTTGCAAAATTTTCTGAGAAAAAAAAAAGAGGAATTCTTTTGAAAGACAGTGTGAAAATCTAATAGATGCTCTTCATCCTGATCTGTAGTAGAACTGCTCCTGAATATCTGTGTAAGCAGTATACTTTTCCTTGGAAATTTGAATAGATAAACAAGAAGACTTTGGCAGTTGATTTTGGGACAGAAACTTGTCAATTTTTCTCTATATTTATAAATTTGCATTCAATCTAATAGTGCTATGCAAATAATAAAAACTAACCACTGCTACCCTATTTTTTTCCCAGTAATCTACCATGTTAAAGTAATAGCTACCTACACATTTTTGGGGGATAGTTAGCCCTTTACTATCCTGGTGAGAGTTACCTTTTCGTGGCAGTTTTTTTAGTCATTACTAACATTGCATTTAGCTCTGTGAAAAATGACCCATTAGTAACTGAAAGAACGGGAAAAAGGAGAGGGCAAATGCTGTCAGCTTGGGTCTGTAATTTACAATAAGAAAGAGCACCCACTGATTAAATTCTGTCAGTTCTATCAGCCTTTCTGATGTGACTTGGTTTGATGTGACCTGACATAATAAGGCACATGTCACATGCCTTAAAAAAAATCTATGGGGTAGCTTTTGTTTCCAGTGTTTGCGAGTGCAATTTCTGGGACACAGACACCCCTATTTATAAAACGTGCTACATTTTAAGTGAAGTAGTTCTATATGGCTCTATTGTTTATTTTCACTGAGGAAAAAAATTGTTTCAGAGTAGAAAAGGTGGTATTTTTTGAGAATGAACAGGAAAATGGAAGCGTTCTGATCGAGTTGCATTATTCTGCAAGTCACTGAAAAAAACCAACCTGCTACTGAAATTCTGATTCAAACTCAGTCCACTTAGTTTACAACATTTAGTCTGTAATCCCTTATGGACTATGTTAATGTAAACCATATCTTGCCTCCCAGCTTTAAAACTATGATACATGCAGACCTAAGCCTCTTATTTGTGAGTTTAAATACTCAAGGCTTTACAGGCAATTAAAAAAAGAATCTCCCAATGGCAGAAAAAGATTGACAAGCTGTAGCTGTCAGCAGCAGGCAAAGCATAACTAACGTGTTTGGCATCCCCTAGCCTGGCCTGGAGAACACAGATTTCCACTGCCTGTACTACCATGCAGGAGATTAAAAGGAGAGCCTAAACATCCAAATTCAGTGCTGAAGCAGTTATTTTCACACTTGAAAAAAGGAACTTTAACAGGCCTCAGTTTCTGTGACCAAGGCAATTTGGCCTATAGCACAGGATGACTCACATAACTTCAGAGATCAAAGTTAAGCAGATCCACATTTTGGTGCCTTGCTAACAAAATCTACACTTCCATATGACTCACTAACAAAATTCAAACCTCATGGCCTTTGGGGGGCTTGCTCAACTCTAACCCCTAGCATTTCCTCTTGACAACCTGCCCTTAGCAACAGGAGTAGCCAAAATCAGTAACCATCCAGCAACCTCATTTTCCTCTGCAATATGTGTATCTGCTGGATTGCTTTTTGGATTGCCACTACCTACAAATTTTTCAAAAATTCCTAGTCAAGAGTCTTAAATTGAAAGACTTGGTATGCTCTTTTCTCATACTATTTTATGCAAACTGCAAATTATTTAAAACTGCTTAATATAATTCAATTTTTAAAAACAAAAATGTTTACAATGTCCAAGCTGACGAAAGAGGCAAATTCTGTTTTGTTGCCCAAGTATAGCTGAGAGGTACACTTGTAGCCACAAATGGAACAAAAGATGCGTGTGTCTTCGACACTTTTCATATATAAAATATATATAGACACACATACTCACAGAAACATATAATAATATTATATTAACATGTAGTATTCATGAATGTAAATACTAAACAAACAGCTTTTTCTTGAGCTAGTAACTTCAGATATGCTTAGGAGTCTATACAGCTTGCGTGCAGGGCAACTTGTATGTTTTATTTCCTTTATTTCCTGAGTTATTAAGCACTGACATTTTCCAGACTGGATTCTAACCACTGGGACCTGGTTTTGTGCAGCAAGTTTGAAGCTAGAAAACCATGAGATAACTGAAACACTTCTTTAATCTGTAAACATCTTCTTGGTCTACCAAAATGGAGATGGAGATTTAACAAATGGGGATATAAAGCTCTCCTGTGCTCTGGGGAAACATGGGTTGACTGCTACAATCTTACAGTTTTGCTCTTCCATGACTTTCATTTTACAACATCATTTAGATCCCTTCTCTTTGCTACTGGAAACCATAAGTGGCCTTTCCTACTCATAGACTAACTATTCAAGACAGGTGCTAGAGCACAGACTGTTCTGAAACACAACAAGCAGTACAATCCTGCTAATGAGAATGCAAATCTTAAATGCTCATGGGGTCTCACTTGCAAGAATAAGCACTTCTTTAGCACACTGAAGAAATGTCAGGACCATGCATGATGCCCACACTACTGGTGAAGATTACCCCTCATCACTTGACAGTGCCTTGAATAAAGCCCTTGAAGTCGTATTATTCTATAGCTGTTACTTTATCCTTTGTGATTTCCTGTAACTGCATTAGTGGCACATGCTAAGAACACTTTTTGAAAATATGCTGACTTACTTTTCTGGTGTAGACCTTTGCCTCAGACGGTGTGGTGGTGGAGGTGGCACATGTGGAGGTGGTAAAGGGGATGAGACCTTAAAGGCATCAGAGCTACTGTCAGAAGCGCTTTTAGACAATGGTCTGTACGTCTGCATCTTTGCAGCTGGGTGTGCCTGAGCAGAGAAGGATGGACTGTAGCTACCTAATATAAAACAAAACCGGAAATAGTCACAGTGAGATAATGAATTTTAATAAAACACAACAGACACTGAAATGGAAGTGCTTTAAGTGACATTTTTTGCACAAGGCACTATGGGTTGTTGTTTTTTTTTTTTTTGTGCATACAGTCTTTCACACTTCCCTTTTGCCCTTGTAAATAATTTTACCACATGGTTATAACCCTCTAAAAGACACAACTATTATATAGCTACTAGATACCTATTATATATCTATTAGATGAATGTGTCTTTCTTGCAGTTAAATAAAATCAATGCCAGGGCCAATAGCAAAAATGAACCAGGTCATAAAACATAGTCATCTTTATTAGGCAGTCTTTCTGCATATTTTAAAAAGGTGCGTTCAGTAGAACATTTTTCTCTTCCCATCTATGTAATTAGTGTTTGTACTTTCACACAGTAGTTACCTTTTTATTTTGATAAGGAAAGGCTGCAGTACTGACAATCACTAGTGAAAATTAATGCAATGTAATCAGAAACTACAATATTACAATGTATCCCATCTGCAGTAAGAGACCCACAGCTGCAATTCATTTCAGCAGTAAGAATGAAACCAAAATTAAACTTTGTTTCATTTGGGAAAAAAGTCATGAAAAAACACCAACTGAGATCAAACAAGACAATAAAAGTGTGTATATAAGCATTAGAAAAGCAAGCGTGAATAGTTAACTGCCCCTGTTACTTGCTGACATTAAAAAAAACTGATTTTGAAGTGAGGGAATAATTCCTACCAGTACTGTATGCATATGCAGTATTATACATGTCTGTGTCGTCATCTACAAAAAGAAATATACATGTTACAGTAGTGCAATATGTGCCAGTTTATCACAGCAATGCAGCTCTGTTTTTGCAAATACAAACAGAAGGTTGGCAGGCAATCAAGTCCTGTATTTCTTTTCCTCATCTCATGGGTGTTTTCTGAAGACTCTCTTTTCCCGTTTCACTTACCATAGGTTGTGTTTACAATATGATTGGTAAAATAGTATCTTCTTGTCCTTTCAGTCATATTTTGTACTTACTGGTATTGATTTGCATCAATTTGCATCAAAAGCATCGATTTGCAAATTACAGCTTTTTGTCCATTCTCCCTTCCGCAAGCTCTAGAGACTGCTAAGTTGTTGTTCCTATCACAAGAAGCAACCTCAAATATTTACTGTGGTGACTGGTGTTCAAAATAGATCTGGTAAGCCAACATTTTCCTGCTTACATTTTTTTTATTCCCCCACTAATTCTGTATGACTGTACCGAATGCAAGCTCTACCTCAGGCCAATAAAGACTCCTTCCTACAGGAGCTGTAATGAGCGTATTTGCTATGTATAAAGTTTCTTGACATCCTTGGTGACAATCATGATAAAGGATGTTAACTCTAAAGCTAGTAATGTCACCAAAGCTCCATTTCAGCAAAACCAAATAAGGCATTCTATGAAAAAAAAAAATTCAGACAGGAAATATAAACCAGCCGATTTACTAGCCTGTGCTGTTCCAACACTTGAGCTCTCCAAAAGAAAGCCGATATGGTAGGAGATTTACAGTGGCCAACTTCTCATTCCTTGTACTGGAGATAAGGATCACTTCACTGAGCTCCCCAGTGATGTGGAATCATACTGGTTCCACATCAGTTCTAATAACTTTATTTATTCAGTTTTAGTAATCAAAATTTTCAGCCCTTCACAGAGGAAAAATCTCTCTCTCTCCAGTAAAATCTATCATCCAGCTTACCCATTTGATTTGATTCATTATCTGACACTTGATGAACACTTGTATTTTCACACAGCAGACAATCAAAATGCAGAAAAATGTATTTTTAAGACCACTGAGAACTACCCAGCCAAGAAAAAAAAACATACTTACCAGGCTTATGAACCATATGGATTTGCTTGAACATTGTCTTGTACCAATCTTTTGGCCTGTCAACTGTCTAAATAAAATACAGTTTTTAACAATTAACAAACAAATTAAAATATCTGTGTGTACAGATTTGATCAGACATTTAATGTTATTCAGGACACATAGTCTATTATTATTTGTTCCCTATTTAATGTAATAATTTTCATACAATCTATTTCAGATATTTCAGAAATATTTCAGAAAAGGAGATAACACAAAGGCAAACATGTTTTGAGTAATACTATTCTTAGATCCCAAAATTGCACTTGTTTCATAGTACTCAGAAGAGCCGAAGTTTTAATGCAGATGTACGAAATTACCTTCAAACCTCATGGTGCTCAGGGATAACTCAAAACATCCCTCTTGATGTGCATTGTCTTGCATTAGTTGATACTAAATCTGCAATCACTCTGTCCACTCCTCTTTACCATAAAAAGTGAAACCCAAGAAATTCTTCTCTATAACATTACCATCAGATATGAGTGCATTCACTGAAATTCATGCTATTTTCAGTTAGTCACACTTTTGCCCTAAATACTTGTTACAGTCACTGTACAAATTGAATCTGTTTTGTTAACAATGGTGAGCTCTTCCTATAAGAGACTGAGCAGAAAATGCTTCCATATTTTAAGGAATCAATATGAGTTGTCATAAAATTGCTACTAAATAACATACAAAAATATTGTTTAAAAGAAGAGCTGACAATCAACTGAAGAACTCGGGGATCTGCTGGGGAGGAAAGAAATTTAAGCAGCAGGTTATGCTTTTTACCCAGACCTGGTTGCAAGAGATGTAGAAGATACAGTTCTGTATCAAGATCAGGTCCCTTCCCTCACCTACCAATATTCCTGCCTTCTATCAAAGATATTCAAAAGCAGATTTGAACCATTTGAACAGTTTCCCTAAAGGTATTAAACATCTGTACTAGCAGAACTCTGGCAAGAGCAATTTAGCTGAATTTGAAACAAGAATGCTGTTTGGTGGTCCAAGATCATGTATGTTCAGAAGTTTACAAGGAAGTCCAGAATGTCTGAAGGAACTCATGCCAATGGGAATAACCTCCACTTCCCATAGCACTAGAAACCTGCAATGGTGCCATGGTATCGCAACTGCCTTTCTGATTGTATGGGTCCATGAAGAGTCTTCCAATAGAGCTCGAATCAGTGATAGGTGAATAGATTTGAAACAGAGCATAAATATTACTGTTATGGCCCTACTGTTTGTCAAGGGACAAAGGTGCATAGATATCTCTTTGCCAGGTCCTCCTTATTAGTCAGGTCCTCCACAACTCAACAGGAGGCTTCCACAGAGAGATCAGGTATGGAGAAGCTCCCACATGACCAGAGAAGAAGGTCTCCCAAGATCTTTCTGGACATTTGAACTTCTCTTTCTCACCATCTCCCCCCTCAGCTTCCCCCACCCCCCTCTCCCTGGGGTTTAAAACCTCAGCCAATAATTTGGCTTTACATTATAAGCCAGATAGGATTAGTTAAGGAATAGAATAAATTAAGTTAAAAAGAATTTTTCTCAATTTATATTCATTAATCCCACATTCCATCGTTTGTTTGAGGAATTAGCAGTATTTACAATGCACCAAGCCATTCAGGTGGCACTTTGCTTTGCATACATTATAGTAATTGCAATTAAATGTGGGAACATGATATCATCATATGGAAATGAACAGGCATATAGTGTGAATACAGCCTCTTCAGTCTACACATTAATTTTCACAGTTAGACATGAAGCAGTCATTTTGGATAGTCTAAAACAGTGCAGTCATACTGCTTTCTGTGAATCTGTTTGTTTTCTTTTCCTGGGACCCTGCTGGTGGTAAACTCTGGTGATGCCATTTGACTGAACGCTTTTCTGAGTGAACAGCATTTTACCCTCTCTTCTCCAAAGACTTAATTTTTATTGCCTAGGAATGTCACCATCTTTGGGGCAGGGCTTGGCATGGTGGCAGAACTTAATGATCTGAATTTTCAGGCTTCAGTCTTGCTCTTCCCAGAGTTGGCAGGAGCTCAAGTGGTATGGAGGGAACATGTTAACACGGGATAGAGGTTCTTAGAGAAGGGAAAGCTTTATAGGAATCCTTCCTTTCTCAGCAGCTTTGGACATAAAAGCTTTGCAGGAGTAGAAAGATAAGAGAACATCACTCTTCTTTCGTTGGCTAAACAGCTGTAGCAAATCATGTTTGAGAGTAAAGACAGACTTGGAGGAGGCAACTACAGCTTGCAAAATCTCTCTACTCCTCAGAAGCACTCCAAATCGGGAATACAGATACTCCCATCTTCTTATTTACAAGGTTACCTTTGAGTAGGATAGTGTTTCAGAACACAGTAAGTTACCTATCACCCATGGATTGGCATTTACTGCTTTTTTGATAGACTGCTGACATTTTCATAAAGATGGAAGGATAAGAAAATTTTGAACTTTGCATGCAATGATAAACTCAAGTAATTTGAAAACTCCTTTTTCTCTCCAGATGGAGTGAGGCTGAACTTTCTGGGAGAAGATGCCTATTTGGACTGCTCACTGACCCTGGAGAAACAGCAAGTGATATCTCCTACCTTCTACTGTTAATGGGAAAGCTATAGGACTTTTGGATATTTTTGCATAGTACTGCACTTCTGAGATGTGTCAAGGTGCAGCATATTTGAGTCTTTTGCTGATAACTATATCACCTTTGCTCTCACACATCTAGGGTATATGGGCTTAAAAATACTCATGCACACTTAAAATGTAATTTCAGATCAATATCTTGAAAATAATCTCATTTCCAGCTAACTCCTAAGGAAGCAGAATAAAGACACAAAATGGCACAGGAGACACACAGACACACACCCTAGAATAAGCTTTTAACTCATATCTCATTGTGAGAATTATTTCTATATACTAAGTTTAGGAGCTATAAGGTATTTTGAAACTGAAACCTAACGAGAAACAGAGCAAATCCAGCTGAAAAGTCCTAATTCAAATTACATTACATTTTTGAAGAAAACCTGAGACTCAGATCTGAAAGTTAAATATAGGTTGGCAGGTTGCCCACTCTGTTAAGCACACTTCAGGGGGATTTCTGTTATAATCTTATATAACTGATATGCACCCTGTAAGATCAATTTGCCATTGAAAAACAGAACAAAGATAATTTCTTTATCCTAGCTCAAGCATGGGGACATATTTGCATAAAAAGGGGGCAGGAAGCTAGAGCATTGTTGCAAAGAACTTTTTAATAGCTTAAGAAAGATCCTGATTGCGTTACTTTTTATGTCAAAAATAAAGCAAGGAATGCCAGAGTTTCCCCCCATTCTTATCAAAATTGTCCCATCTTACCACTCATTCTGAATTTTTCTATTGCTTTTCTCCATCGATTCCTGATTTTCCCCCTAATTTTTCAATCCTTTGAAGCAGTTCTTGGCAATACAACACAGCCCCATACGGCAGTATTGGCAGAGAGGATACATCCAACAGCTGCTACCTCATCCTTGCACCTCACAATGACTTCACCTGCAAGGGTTCTGCAGCTTTCATCCTGGCTCCCACTCTTCTTATTCTGTCTCCTTCTAGCACAGCACTTCTTCTCCGGTAGGGAAGGCCAGTAAGTGCTTCCTTTACAGACCTAGCGCAGCTGCCACTGTGCTCTCTGGAGCAGCCAGAAGAGGCTGCACTGACAGCAGAGTGGAAAGAATGCTTCAGCATAGTGAAAACAAAACTCTTCAGTTCGACATCCCAGGACTGTTCATCAGTGACTAGTGGCAGATGATCAAAACTGGGCTACTCACAATGAAAGGGCTTCCACACTAGTCGTTTACATGTCACTCAAGGGCACAATGGTTATATACTGCACTTCCACAGAAATGCTAGTCACTTAGATTTTCATCAGAACAAACCTAATCATTTCTGTACTGCCCTGATGACACGAGAACCATTGCCTCAAAAAATGCAGAATATATAAACACAAACACTCATATATATGTATATTTGCATGCATGCGTATACATAGTATGTAGAAACCTTAATTTAGAAATAACAAAACAAATGCGATTCCTGCATATCTCCACAAGGCAAGAACTACAAGAGAAGCATGAAAGAGAGCAGTTTTAGCTACCTCTAATTAAAACTAGAAACATGAGGTTGCCCAATTATGCTCCCATCAGCATTCTCCTTTTCTGTCAACACACAATATTATATTCATGAGCTCGCTGATTACGCACACTGTATTCCACATTATATAAGACTAGAAGAATGTGAAAAACCCATTACTGACAATCAATTCATTGTATGAGTTCATACACAGATTCCCCAGAATTTCCTACCGTTCTAATTGCTGTAGGGATTCCAGATTCATCTACCGGGCCAATCCCTGCATAATGTGGGGCTTTAATGACTGTAATTTTTTTTTCTTCTTCTGAGGATCTACAGATTGGTATTGTACTGGTGGTGGTGGCGCTGCCAACAGTCTGAACATGCTGTGAGTACGTCTCTGTGGACTCTGTAAAGATAACATGACAGAATATTGTATAATGATACAATAATCACACTTGGCAGTTATAACACGCTTCCCCCTTTCAGTACGCTGTACGAAGACTGAAACCATTCTTAACCACATACATACCCAACATTTAAAAATCAACTTAGCTGGGGCTTTGTCCTACTTAATGTTACATTAACAGAATTACAAACTTACTTAAGAAGCAGACAGGCTATTCAACTCAGATCATTTAAAAAGAAAAAGAAAGAAAAAGTCCCCACTACCCAGCAAAAACTATTGAAAAATAGTGGCAATAGCCTTTTTTCTATAAATCAAACTTTTGCACCTTCCCTATGCGTTCCTCCAAACTATTGATTTGGAAACATCTCCCTCCTCACCAAGTATAGCAAACTGTAGAAAACTGCTGTTCTGTAAGCATAGCAACAGATTCCAAACAGCCCTCCACAAAGACTTATATGATGTGTGTTTAGAAGCAGTAAGTTTTGATGCCTGAATTATTTTAAAAAACAAATTCTGACATACAATTTTCATCCCTTGAACCTATAATTTGCATGCCTCTACATATAATCCATAAAAATGGACCTCAGTAACTTGGCATCTGTAGAGCAATCTGTACCTACAGTACTTCAAGTGAACTGTGCAGGCTGCTACTCGTTTAGTGGTGACTTGCGATATTTCTACCCCTCTCCCCCAAATCTTCCTTTATAATTAATGAAATTAATATGTCACTATTACTATCTCCCTTTAAAATTGTGTCATTTATTTAACAAGAAAACACCTCACTGCTAGGATGTGTCATGTGAAAATTTGTACTGTTGCAGATGATGTGCTTCTTTCCTACATGCAGGAAAAAGAACCCTAACTCCTTCAGTCAGCATTTTTCAGTAAACTAGTGGGCTGCTATGACAATGCACCTTTTCTTGCAAGAGCAGGTACGGTGCTTATGAGACATTTCCATGCAGCATAAACGAATGTAGGGTGTAAAAATAAATATTCTAACACTAATGGTGAAGATTACAATTGCTTTTTGTGTGATATTCTCATCTGTTGATTCTTCCAAAGCCAACTATTTGAATTGCAATATAAATCAGCAAAAGGAGTTCGAGCGACTGAAAGGTCTAATTTTAATTTGAATATTTCTGCTCACTTCTACTGCAGAGAGCTGAATTTGGCATGGCTGCTTCAGCTGTTTACTTAAGTTTGAAATCCTGTAAATAATCCAGTGCTACACATATATGGCGAGGGGCAACTCTGAGTGACAAATGTCTGACTCTGGGCCTTTTTCCCAAAATGCAAGATGTTAAATTTAGCAAACATTTTGGATTTGATCCTTCATTCTTCATAGGCCTCAAACAGAGTCCATCAGTAGAATTTTTATATGAGGAAGGAGAATTAAATCAGGCTGTTATTGTGGAACACAAAACTTCAGCATCATACAAGAGTAAAAGTCATGGAAAAACACTTTACTTATTTCAGGTATATTCAGAACAGAATTGATAGGCCTTTAGATCAGTAAACTGAAAGCAATCCAACAATCTAGAATTCTGGGATGTGGAGAAATCCATGTATACAGGTTTTGTGCTTATCACTATGGTAGGCAGAGCAGCATTTGCCTAAGCTGGAAGTTTCAGCGGGAGAGCTGTCACCACATGCACAACAAAAACGTAAACTCCAGGATCACATTCAAATTATTTTGCATGTATAGTCTTATCTAAATATGCAAAACACTGGTAGAAAAAGCAGTAAGGAATGATCTGGCAAAATTAGATTATACTGGCAAAGCTCCTTTCTAAGGCCTATCATGTATTTTAAAAAAAATAATTAACAATGCCCTACAAGAAAAACATAAATTATAGATTGAAATGGGTTTAGGTGTTTAAAAGCCTATAGTCCCACCCTTTGCTGGCAGTATTTCTCCTGAAGATTGTAGAAGTTGTGGTGTACTTGTACCTATGTACGAAGTTGTCCCTTGGTTTCTTAATGAAGGCAAACCCTGAAGGGGCTGCACAGGTTGAGCTATTTTGTTATATGCTCTTTCCTTGGTAAAGCTTGCAGAAACTTGGCAGGAGGTCACCCTCACACAAGTAATAAAACTTAACAGTAATTTCAGTTCAACAATAAAGGTTTTTTTTTGTTTGGGTTTTTTTTTTTGTTGTTGTTTTTTTTTGCATTTACTTCCCAAGGTAGATGAATGAACAATACCTTCATTATAGATGTGAATCACTCTGCAATTGTTCACAATCTTTGCCACAAGATTTGGAATATGTTGCATAATGTATAAAGCACACATTCTGTGTGAGGCTTACCCATCATCCTGCCATGCTGCATGATAACAATGTTGGAATTGAGCGAAGCTGGTGGAGGGTAAGCCGAAGAAGGGGAAAAAGGCCTTTGAAAGTGACTCACTGGGCTGGCAGCAGTGCCAGAGTTCCCATTCACTGTGATCTGAGCCTGAGAGAAACAAAACAATATCCCATTAAACTACACACAAAGCCCTCCGACCGCCATCCCAAACAAAGAGTGATGCAAGACTGTCATCCACACAACAATTACCAGTTGTCAGGTAGGTAGCCATAATGGCATCTGCATTCACTGGAATACAAAACTCATCACCAGGGGAGCAGAATGTGTTCCTTATCTACCTCATACCTCCCCTCTTCTCTCCTTGTATGTGCTGCCTGTGAAGCATGCTGAAGTCACGGGAAGGTGACACAAAGACCATGGTCAAGGCAACGAAGATAGCACAAACAAGGTCTGCAGAGGTCTGACAACAGTATAGAATGAAAATGGCAGTAAAATTTCCACTTGTTGTGTGACAAAGGCTGCCTGCCACAGAACATTCACTCAAAGAGACATGTTTCTTTAATGGACATGCTCAAGCCCTATTGATATTAATGGGACCTTCTGTGCAGACCAAAGGGAGAAGTCTCATTAAGACTACCTAAAGAGAGTGAGCCAAAGCTTCTTTAAAAAACATGGAAGCCAGCTGGAATGACCAAGGGATGTGATACGCAATCTATCACAATAAAAATTAATAGCACCAATAAAAAAAACCCCAAAACCACAAAACAACAGAACAAAATCGAATAAATAATATGGGAATGTTAAGTAAACTGCCAGTCTGCCAGTATAGCCATTCAGGCTTTAGTTATGAGAGGTACTTCTGAAACAATCTGCTTCCCTGCCCCCAGAGTTTAGAATCCCCACATCTGGGCTGTAGCACTTTATGGGGCGTATTGCAAGGATCAAAACAAAGAGACTGAGAAAGCATTGAATGAAATAAGAGGGTAGTGAGTATTTCAGCAGAAAAGGGAGGGAAGCTGTCTGTAACATCTCCTTTAATGCAGAACACTTCTTCAAATCTGAACAAAATTGGAAGTGCTGCAAACTTTGCTCAATTTTAAATAACAGAAGAGAAGAATTAAAACATGCTGTAAATGTAAAAACAGGAGACTATCTGAAGCAAAGCATAAGTGAAAAAACATATTAAAAGGAATATTAGTTTTACATTTAAAATGAAACAGTTCATGACCTTTTGTACACATTTGTATTTTGGAGGTTACTGATTTGATTTGAAATTTTTAACTTCTCAGCCTTTGGTAGTGAAGAGAGCAAAACAAATTCTAGCTCCTATGCAGACATCAGGTGAACTCCTAGATGCATTCACGGGTTTCTCATTTTAAGGAGCCCTATATTGAGAACTGAGCTGAAAACTTTGTATTGTGGTGATGTCACCATTAAATTTTTTGTGATTAAATTTTTCCTCTCTTAATATAAAAGCCAAGAACCAAAATGTAAAGGAAGTTGGTTTTTCTCACACCATCCTCCTCTCCAAAAGAATTTGGAGCTGCAAGAATACGAAAACTACATGAGCATTTCAAGAGGTATGAAGGTGGCTATTACATTTATTTGTCTGATGTATCTTCTATTGATGAGCTATAAAAGATAGTTTTTCAAAGTTCCAAGTTCCAAATTCCAAGGGCCTTTCCTGCACTTGGAATAATTTGGGGGCTATTGGCATTTCAATCTGAGTTCCAGGTGACAGACTTTCCAGTTTGTACAAGGAAGTGAAATCTTCAGGATGCCTATTCATGAATTAGAACTCTTTCTTTCCTTGGTAATCTTCTTTGTGGGAAAATGATGCAAAAAATAACTGTTTCATCAAAATGCACATATTTCCCAGCTTACCAGGAAGATAATCCTCATCTCTTTCATGCTATTCATTTCCCTAGGGTCTGCTATTTATTTTTTTCTCCAGTATACTTTATCTGTGCTCCACTCCTAGCAGAGCCACCTACTTCTGCTGCTAGGTAACCAAACTCTTGTAAAGATTCTTCCAAGGTACCAGGTTTAAACTTTCTTTAATTTGCCTGAGCATCAGAAAGAGTAGCTCTCTGGACTTCTGAATCAGAGCACATAAAAACATCTATCTGGGGCTGGAGTTGCTTCCTAACTTTCTGCTGGGACAGGCAGCAAAGGAAAAGATGATGTCCAAGCAGTTCTGTGCAACAAAGCTTCACAGTACACCCCTGGCTTCAAGACACTGGAATTAGGCTGAACTACTCAGGATAAATTCTTGAAGCTTTAGACATCCCTGGAACTTGGGAAAAGGCAAAATCTAATGTGTACTTCCATTTCCAAGTTTCCATTAGATTCTACCATTTTAAACTACATAAACAAAAAAACCTCATTAAATTACTTTATAAGGGAAATGTTCATAATTGGAATAGAATTTTAAAAAATTGTTTCCCAAACCAGCTGTTCTCTGATTTGAACTCCAATTCTAAGTATAAGTCCAAATAAGAATTAATTCTCATACTTCAGGTTTTCAAAGAAGCTGTAATCTGTGATTAAAAGCATGGCCAATTAACCACAGTTTTATATTTAGCTCTGCCTTTCGCCTAGAGTATTTTACAATTTTGTTGGTTCAGCTCTTCCTCTTGCTGTTGCTTCTTCCTAGAAGATTGGCTATAAAACCTTTTTGCCTAAGATCTCATTAAGGACTTCAAGAATACACAGACCTCCCCAATGTGGACATAATTACAGAAGTGGAGTTACTATAGCACCACGTGTGTGTGGCACATGTTTCCTCATAATTTCTCATTTCATGGATACATTTACAGTCATCTGGCCCTCTCTACAAAGGATGGAAGATGAAGACTTTCCTACACTGCAGAGATGGGTCTTGTCAGCAGTTCCATTTCTGTGGGGCTCATAGGACTGTTTGAGGATTTTTGTCCTTTGCTGGGAAACATCCTTTCTGTTTGTCCATTAATGGTGATCAACAGTTTTGGTCACCCCTCCCATGTCTAAAAGAGACAGTGGTCGTCAGACCTGACTATAACATATCCCTCTACAAGAAGGCTACCCTAAAAAGAGTAGTTTAAAACAAATATAAAAAAAGGTAGCTTACAAAAATGGTGCTCAAAGAAAACAAATACTGTTAGCTAATTATTTTAGAACTAGGTTAGAAGAAAATATAAATGTTCCATGCTTCCCATAGTGAGTAAATGGATATATAGTGATTGTGCCTTCTTTACACATACCAATCTATATTGATTATGCTATATTTGGTTACAACTACTGGGCTGTATGCAGATTCACAGTACTGATTCTTAAAAAAAAAAAAAAAAAGGTTTCAGAGCTGTGTTACAAGAGTTAGGAATGACAACTTTTACATGCCTGTTATTAATATTATTTTTTTAAAAGCATCCAGAACAGATTTGTGACTTTCCAGGTGACTATGTGCAAGTTTGGGCTCAAAACACTTTTTATAAAATATACACGACACTTTAAAAATGTACACACTGTTTGTTGTTTTCAGACTTGAAAATCATAGTATGCTGAAGTATGTGTCCAAAGTTTGAACACTGATGTGACCCAGTAAAACTCTGGTCTCAGAACATCTCTCTGTTTTGTAATTCAGCAATGAATTGCTCAACCTAAATGAAGGCTTTGTTCTGACTAATTTTAATCGTGCAGATAATCTCAAAAGAAAAAAGAAGTGATCTGAATTTGACCCAAATTCCATACCTTCTTTCTACCCATATATGAGTGTACTAAGGTAGAGAAAAGTGAATGTACATATCAAATGACTAATTGCATGCTGTTTTTTCTCTTGACTTAACCAAGAGAGAAGTAACAGGGCAGTTGGGTGCTAAATTATTTCTGAAGTTCATTCCTGTAAGAAAGGGTCCTCAGGAGAGGAAAAGGTTAGTTGGAGGAGAGAAAAACAGTTTCATGCAGTCAGTGGTCAGCCTGGGGGGAAAAAACTGTGTTAAATATTGCCAGTATTGCCAATTTTTATGATTAATTTACAAGTTGCATGTTGAAATCTGTACCTCAGTATAAACCAAAATTGGTGATAGCCCAGAGGCTATGAACTCCACAAACCTGGACATTGCTAACAACATTTTAAGCAAATCTCTTCAGACTTCTTTTAATGCAT
Organism: Hemiprocne comata; assembly: GCA_020745705.1. Lineage (NCBI taxonomy): Eukaryota > Metazoa > Chordata > Aves > Apodiformes > Apodidae > Hemiprocne > Hemiprocne comata. The sequence continues at coordinate 34,957,878 of CM036589.1, read as the reverse complement.
TTGGAACAGATATTTGTTGGAGTGATTTTCATTTACTTTAAGCAAAGTGTTTGATACACCTTAGCTGACCATACAACTGTGCAAAACTTAGTATAATTTTCCCGTTAGCAAATCTGCTATGCGAATTTATTTTTTTTTTTAAACAACTGTTGTAAATACACTGTCAGACTGTGAACAGAACTACTAATGGACCACTTGTCTGTGTACTGCGATAACAGATATATTTGAATTCTTTTACCCTTTGACAACCTGTTTGAACAAAACGGAGGAGGAAAAAAGGAAGCATAATTACATGAGAAGTGGCAGCAGTGTTGGTTAAGGTGGTGCCATCTGACACAGCAGACATCTGGCTCAAGGTTGGGGAAGGTGTTTCAGAGCAGTCAGTAGTATCATAGCTACAAGTCTGCAGCTCATCTAGAATGGCTGTGGAGGACTCACTCACTGTGCGGGAGGAACACTCACTCATGGCAGAATCTGTGCTTACAGAGGCTGTTTCATTCCTGTGGATAATACTTTCAGAAGCTAAGTATGGGCATTTATATGAAAACTGTGAAAGGGCTGGGGTCTTATAAAAGCGTGAAGGCAAAAAATCATCAAGCGTTGGCAAAGAATATGGTACTAGATGGGTGTCACTGTCTGGTGAGAAAGAGGCTCTGTTAACTGGTACCACAGGAGGAGGAAGAGGCAGTGGAGAAGCTTCTGTTGCTGTTTGTCTGTGTGTCTGTGAAGCATTTACCTCCATCACAGGGGCAGTTACTTTCTGGTTTCCAAGCTGAGATTTGAGGAAAAAAAATAAGAAAAGAAACAGATTACCAAATGATTAAAAAACTTTTCTCTTTGCCTCTTGTTGTGTGTAGGAGAATTACAAAAGCGTAAGTTTTTCAGCAGCCCGAGGAAGTTCACATTCACATGGATTAGGAAATAAATCAACCACGCTCTATATTAAAGTAGGAAAACATGAAAGAAATTAATGCATCAAATACTAGTGGAAGCAATGCCAGAAACAATAGTGTGCTGGGGATGAATATTCATAATGTACTGCATATATTATGATCTCAGTGGTGCATTGAGAAGGTTCACATTATTTCATACTTTACATAAATATGAAGCTAGAGACTGTCATGTTCATTTTATTTGTAAAAGGAAAAAAGGAACTACAAGTCCGATCTCTCTAAATGTTACTCTTTTTTCTGTCAAAGGGCAGGCATAATTTTGAAATGTATTGTAATGTACAGATGGGCAGGACTGCAAGCTAAATGGAAACACTAATATTGAATGTTCATATGATCTGCAAGCACTACGTTGTGGACTCCTTTGCCTCTTGTGATGGAATACATCTTCTCCACTGCCTCTCTAATAAAAATGTCTGCATGATCTTAGAGTTTCCAAGCACCCTGGAAGCACCCTGTCAGCCTACTGGATAAGGTGTACGCATAGGAGTTTTTTCAACACTAGAAGACACAAGGATTGTTAGGGTAGCTGGTATAAATCTGAAGAACAACAAAGATTGGGAGCACGAGAACAGGACAGGGATGACTTTGTACTGAAACGAAACACGCTAGTTGTTTGGCTCTGGCATAATTCCTTAAAAGTGTAAGGGAATGTCCTCATGAGTGCTTCTGAAAACTGCCATACAATGTATGAGTTTTATGTTATTTTATTTCAAGCCAGACACAGGACACTGGGTTTAAAGAAGTCCTGAAACTGGGTTTTGCATCTGCCACTTCTTTCTGAATTAAAGTTATGTGGAAAGCCTGTTGGCATCCAAAACTCGTTAAGCAGCTGTGCAAATCCTTCTAAACTGCCACTAGCCACAAGCTTTCAATCCGTTCCTGAAGGATGTCAAAATACTGCCTACTTCAGCACTAATGGTTTTACTTTTGATAGGGATGAGGAATTCTGGAATAGCTGCACGGACAGTGTTAGGGATTTTAAATTTATGTAAAAATATACAGTAATTATGACTTAAATAAAACAACATTTACTCACAGATAACACATTGTTACCAAAATACTATGGTCATTTCCTGTGTTCAGAACAGGCAGATGTCTTCAACTCAAAGAATTCAGAAAATGTTTCAAGCCATCAGATTAAAATACCATTTTGGCATTTTAATCCAAAACCTGAAAATATCTCCTAAAGCCCGTACAGAAGACTTGGAGCACAACCCAGATTGTGCTACTTAGGAGAGGTCATTGGGGGTTCAGTTCCATAATTCTTGCTGAGATCAACTAGAATTTACACAAATAACCTTACTGAGGTCAGTGGGACCATCCTTATAAATAAGTGTTTCAGAAAAGGCTCTTAAGCATGTGAACAGATACCCATCACTTGTTCCAAATGGTTCAAAAGAACCCTTTGGCATTACTGGACCTCTGGGCTACACAAAAAGTAGTAGCCAGAAGTTGCTTTTAAAATCGGCAGTTAAAACAGTGACGAAACTCAGTCAAACAGCTTAAAATCTAAATCTTATTCACAGCAATGTTTCAAATCTACAGTTGAAAAATAAATAATAAAATCTTTCCATAGAGTAAATCTGAACAATTACTTCTCAATCAAAACATCAATAATTGAGTGTATCGCTGTAAAAGGAGATACGAATTTTAGAGAGAAATAATTTTCCCATGGAAACTTCAAAAGAACAATGGAATACTATCAAAAATTTTCATGAAAAGCAATGATGCAGATGTGCAACAGTTATACACCACAGTATATCAGGGATTTAAGATGGGTGCATTTATGTCCACAAATAAGGAACAGTAATTTAACCTCACAGATACATAAAGGGAAGAGAGAACCATAATTCATGATGCATTTTATCATTCATGTCCTAATTCAAGATCTCCAGCAAAATCTATGAACCAGGAGATCATAATGCAATTATGAGGCAGAGGCACCATGACACTGAAGTTCTTGAGACCAGATATCCTCTCAGCATCCCCAGAAGACAAAGTTATATATGACTGAGCCAAGATACGTAAATCGATCACTAAAGTGTTAAATTAACAGGAAATTTTGGAGACTTGATTAACCTAGTAAGCCTTCTGGCCTCAAACTGAGAGAATTGCCTGCATGCTTGAGAAAAAAAGGGATGGACAACACAAGAACAGATATTCAGGGTGCATCCAGAGAGCTAGTTAAATTGAGTTCTTAAAGAATGAAATTAATTGTGCTTCGTAAATAATAGGTGATTTCATCAAGCCAAATTCTTAAAAAGAATATAAATTTATTATTCTTATAATGTGGATAGAAGGAATGCAGCAATTCTAGGTACTGATTCCCAGCATGAAGTTTCTCAGCTTTGTAGAGTAAAAATTCAGGATTTTGTCTGGTTCTAGAATTCTGTCATAGGTACAACCATCACTCTGGGAAAGAGTGGCTGAAATGGTGATTTAAAGCAGCAGAATTTTTAAGAACTGATTACACCACTTAAAAAATACGGAGTGTTGGCAAAGTGTTAACAGATAGACTTGGCTACTACTAATCTGTATTTTTCATCACAATGAAAAATACGAGAAGGAACTCATTCCAGAAAATTTTTAATACCAGTTCCATTCAGTGTGCTTCAGATTAGCTTTGTTATTGTAGTGCAAGAAATGCCAGCAGAAGTCAGGCAGATTAAATGCCAAACAAGTACTTAATCAATTAGAATGATGAAAAACTAGTTAGATTACATTATTATCTTAGGTTGCGGAGCAATGCTTGAGAGAGATAAAAGCCATCACAGTCTTGAAGTGAATTGAAGGTCTCAAGCCCAGCTTTCTGCTGGTCCTTAGAAATGACCACCATTCTTCAAACAGTAAAATGTCAGGTCTGAAGAACACTGTTGCCACCCAATTCACATGAAGTAGATAGGTGACCCTAGTATGGGTTTCAAAACCAGTGATCTATCATTTTAACGCAAAATCTGTAGGGAGTGGTGTGAGATTACCGATGACACCAAAGTGCTGGCCTTGCTTCAACAATCAAGACACAGTTAAGGAGACTCAGGGTTAAGTGAATAAACTCATTTTGTTAATACACAGCAGAGTTTAGTAGTCAACAATCAAATTACACCCATACATTTGCACAAATGGGTAAAAATACCTCTACTTTTAATTGTTAAAAGCAATGTCAGAATCTCCAAACTGATGCTGCAAGTTATATTCCCATGCCCATTTTTAATACCTACCCCTCTTATTCTAAACTAAAGGAGGTTGAGTTTGGCCCTTGTGCAAAATCACACTAGTGATACAGAACTTAAAATGAAAATTACATCCTCGATTTTCTTTGCTTGCTCTCTGGCCTCAAAACATTGAAACCTGTCTTCTCTTCCTTCTACATCACAGAATGTACTGTCAATACCTAACAAACAGTAATTAGATAAATAAAAAGAAACTTTTTTTTTTTTTTAATTCCAGGCTCATTTTCCTTGATATACTTATTTATCTACAGTTATAAGGCTGGCAAAGGAAACACATTCTTTTCTAGCAGATTTTATTCCTCCAGGACAGCAGGACCAAACCAAATGCTCACTCATTCATGGTATTCAAACCAACAGGACAATTTTCAGATTTCACCTATATCTGCAGTATGGTACAGAGCAGCAGCCATCTCTTGAAACTGTAATAATGTAAAAAAACCCAAACCTTATTTGAGTAACTTGAATGTTTCTCTTTTCACATATACTTGTAAGGGCTTTAACCCTTCTCTGAGTGGGTGTGTTTACAATATGTCACTTGGTGAGTCATACTACACTTCTGCTTGCTCCTAAAGTTTCAGCATATAAGCCCTGAAATAAAGGGCAAATAGGAGCACAAACATACCAAGTTACATTAAAAAATACAGCAAAGTTGTTGTGTGTGAACTTGAACCATACAAGCTCTCTCTTGGCTGTATTTTTCCATACTTTGTGACATACTATAGTTGTACATGTTCCCTATACACATAGATAACTACACATGCACAGTATTTCTCATTCATCACCTCTTAAGAAGTGATGATTACCCCATCTTACCTCATTCTCCTGTTTGCAAATAAAGCCAGAGGCAGAGGCAGAGTTGTTTGTTTTTACTGCACCTTTCTACATGTATTTGGTTTTTGAGAGTTTCTGTGCCAGCTTTGAACATTGCTGGTGGGCCTAATCTACAGTCTGAGAGCATCCCAAGAGGATATATCTTAACATAATAACCTATGATCTGCACATACAAATGTATTTTAACTGGTGTACAAAGTTCTCTAGAGCTTTCAAATTAAAAAAAAATGAAAGTCCTATCATGCACAGCATACCGAAAGTTAATTTGTCTATGTGAGAGAAATCGTAAACTTTGCAAACACCGTGAGATACAGCGCTAAAGGGGATCATAATTTTGGCATTACTTAGAACAGTTCCGAGATTTCCACCAGAGATCTGAGCCAGAAAAGAAATATTTTTAGACATAGAGTTGTAGCCTTTATTTCTAACTGTAGCCTGTGGCACCTTGGGTTTGTGACCTCACATGATACATTTACACCATCTCACATGCGGGTTTGTACTGCTGTTTTAGGTGTGTATTTTAACGCAGAACTATGCAAAACCCACTGGCTCCACAACTCAATTGTGATGCCAGATAGACCTCTTCATACGAATGTTTAGAATTTATTCCAATGTTGAACATCAGGGAGGATGTCAGCTGAATTTTGCAGGCAAGAGATGAATAAGCGTATGCAGTTTCAAAAGCTGGCTACCTTCCTTAATGATCCTTGTGATCAACTGAAGTTTTTATAATTTTATCCAAAGAAACTCCGTTGCCAAATTTCTGATCATTCTTCACACACACTGAAACCAAGGAGAAGACCAAACAAGTCACAGCTACTTTTCTGACTTTTTTCAGCTCATAGTGAAACAAAAACAGATTCTAAAAGAAGAAGAAATTGCAAAATATGTTTTGAATTTTAAAATTCTAAAAAAAAAAAAAGTAGCTAGAAGATCAATTATTTTTAGTCATTCTAATAAGAGTTTGTGTATTATTCTGGATCAGAAACAAAAAATTTCCACTAATTCTTGTTAGCTGTCAAAAAAACACATTCTCTTTGAGAGACACTTCAATTTATCTGAGCATATATAATGCATCACATTGCTAACAGGCTGAACAACTCTTTTTAAGTGAAAAGAAAACAGATGCATCAGCTGTATTGGCCATGCCTACAGCTGTTCTACTGACTGACTGTATTCCTTGATGCCCATACTTAAAAGGCTTGCAAGCTTGCCCGTGAAAATTTTCAAACCTACCCCTGTTTATGTGGGGTAGGTTTGTACCTCTTGCTCAGCCTTCATTACTATTTCTGACATGACTTCTTTACTGTGGCTCTTGCTTGGACTGACCGGTTCTACCTACTTGAAAAAAAGCACTACAGTAGCAAACTGGTTCTTCTCAAGGGTAAAACAATTTGTTTTCCTCAAAGTGAGCTAAATTTTATGTAGCCTAATAGAAGGGTTTAAGATGACAGTTTTGTTTCTAATCTTGGGAATGACAAATGTGATTAATTCTTCTGCGCTCCCTTTTGTTAATGGAGTGAATTAAAAGGATACTTGTGGCTTCCAGAGTAAAGAACTGGTTGAATATGATGCTCTGAAAGAACCACAGCGAGATGCATTACTACTGTTGACAATAGGGCTGTCAATAGACTAAGTTTGCAAGATAGTGCCATATTTACTTCAGAGGAGCCCCACTGATTTCAGCAAAAACGTGCCATGCTGGGATCCTTGTTCCAAGCTCTGAGGCAGATATGCCGAGACTTATAGCAATCCCTACCTCCAACTGAAGGGCTTTCAGTCTCAGATAAACTGGTATACTGGTAGATGAATTAACATAACTAACTTTTTAAATAGAAAAATCTTATCAAGACAAGGTAAAGCAGAGTAGAAATGACAAAGTTTATTCAGAGCTCTCCTTCTGCCTAGTATGTATTCGCTGCTGCTTTATTGCTCCCAGACTTATTTTGTTTGACTCAGTAACTTTCTGAATGGCGATAAACCCAGACTCCTCTGGTCCGTACCGTGTGCTTGATGCTCCCATTTCTCCTAGATTAGATCAGTATAGTTAACACAGAATTTTTCATCTCAGTTGCCATAGGTATAGGAGAAACACAGGGATTTTAAAGTTCAGTGCCTTGTGATGCTTTACGCAGAGGTGGTTAACAAAAGATTATAGCAACCTATTTTCTTTAAAAAGCACCGCTGGACAAGACACACAGGAGGCAGCAAAACATTGACCAAAAAACATATTTTTTGGTGGCCCTAACAAACTGGCAGAGCTGCATTTGTAGAAACCTTCTCAACCCAACCCTTTTCTATCCATACTTGATCCTTCCAGCACCTATGGCAGCATAATACTTTAATGCAACCCCCTCTAGGAAGAGCCACTTAAGCAGATGCATCACCTACACTTCACTAATTTCCTATAGTGCCTTTGCACTCAATAAAGTGCTCACAGAGGCACAAAGAAGTCTACCTTCCAGCTTATCTGGGTTAATTTTTAAATTTTTTTTTTAATAGCCTTCTGAAAACTTCAGCTTTTGTTCAATTCTTTTTCGATTCATGTGACAGGTAGTTTTACCCAGAAAACACAAGTTCTAACTTTGATAATGTAAGTATATCTAAACAGAAGGTTATTAAGTGATTCATAAATGATCTAAAATAAAAGATGGAAAAATTAAATATACCACATGGCATTCTGCAGCCTGTGAAGAAGGAAGAACTGTAGACTTTTGTCCCAAATCCTTTGAAGACATCTTTGAAGTGTCTGGAGAAATACTAGGTGGATGTTCTTGGATTTCAGGCTCTGCTTTATTGTCAGGGATGGGAGCTATCTGAATGGAAAGAGATGCTGTGTGTACCTCAGGCACGGGGTTACAGGCAGGTGAGACAGGCCTTTGTGGAAATACTGGCACTTCAACAGGCTTGAGCTGTTGCTGTGTATTACAACGAATGCTACTTGCCGGGTCACGTGTCCGGGTTAATTTCAGGGTTGATACCCTACGTTTTTGAGACTGTTGCCTTTGGCCTTGATGGAGAGTAGTACTAATACCAGCTACTGTGCCCGCACTGGAGACTGAGGTCAGTGGTTTAGTGATTTTTTGTGCATAGAACACACTAGTGTTAGATAGTTGAAAAGACATTGTCTTCTGGACAGACTTCTCGTTAGTGCAATAGGCAGTATCTGAGGGAAGGCGTTTAGCTGGGTCAGCTGTTACTGCCTGGAGATTAATTTCGTTCTTGTGGTTAGTTACTCTTGCTTTCCAAAAACTTTCTTTCCTAGGGGGTGGCAGAGGTGCCTTATTTGCCAAAAGCATCCACACACAGCAAAATAACATTGAAGAAGAAACAGAAAGAAAGTAAATGTTAGCAGGAGATACAACTCAGTTTGACTTCTATCTTTTAATAATGGAACTAGCAACTTAAGGGGCTACATCCCAACGTTGCTCAATTCAATGGACAATTGAATTGGTCAGGTTCCCACCATCTTTTGCTGTGCAGGGCTGTACAGCTCGAGTTTGGAGACCCAGATGTTCCATTTGCTCAGAGTAAACTAAGATCAGAAGGGAGCCCATAATATACAGTTAAAAAAAACCAACAACCCAAACAATCATTGCACCAAATAAGAATTATTACTGTGACATTGTTCACATGTGCAAGTAATATCCAAAACGTACTCCGTGATCTTAGATAACAAGCTATTATGCACAGGTAACTCACATAGATGAAACACACGGAGCCTCGTAAACCTTTGAATTAAAATAGTAACAGAGACAGTATCGATGGTGGTATGTTGATCCTTCTTGGACAGATAAATATGTTTCCAAGTTAAGTGAGGTTTTTTAGTGTGCTTAAATTATATCCTGCAAAACAGGCAGGAATATTGTCTACCTTAATTGATAATTCTTTATCCTCAGATATTATTTTGATGACCGATGCATTTCTCTGAGTTTAAAATATTAATAAATATTCTTTGAAGTCTGCACACACTCCTAGAAAGCTTTTATTTCTGCATGACCTACTTTTATTTAGCTGACTGTCTTGTTCATTGAAAGCAATTTCTGGTAATTAACCTGGAGGCATGCATCCTGTGTAGAGTATACTTTATGCAGTAAACCAGTTTGTAACAACCTACATGAACAAGTGATTTGCACTATCTGGAAGACGTCAGGACAATGTTCCATAAAGGTGTCCCATCTATATATACTATCCCCCAAGAATAACCCAGACACAAATGTCAAAGCATGAAACTTGGTGTGTTCAGTTTTACCTGAGTTGGTGATTTTTTATCCTGTAGATTTGGCCGCACACTCCTAAACCCTTTTGCTGTAAGAGATGAACTGCCAGCATCTCCATTCAGTGTCTCTCTGCTTCCATCATTGTAAGATCTCCAGGCTTTTGTGAGGGAAAAAGAATCACAAGATTTTTTTATTTTTTTTTTTATTTTTTTTTTGGTGATCAGTAGATCTCTATATTGCTATCATCATAGCAATGCAGCTGCCAAACAAACTGTGGAGGAGTTTAGCTACTACAGAACTGACATTGCTGCTGTTATTACCATGGAAGTTATAAGAACAGGGCTAAAGCTGCCACTTCACGAAATATTTATCTTTAAAACCTAGAAAACTCAAGCATTGACAATACTGCTGGTAGCACTTTGATATCTCCCCACAACATTCACACAGACTATGGATTTTAGCCTTGGGAGTCCTTTTGAGATCTTCAAGCCCCTGTATAAAGCAGGCTGAAATACATTCACAAATCAGGCTCTTGAACTTCACAAGTTCAAGCTGCATTGGATTTTGAAAAATATCTCAGCTCACCTGAAGTTAGTTGATCACAGCAGTTTCACCAAATTTCACCACAATACCCAATTAGTTGTTTCAATAATCTTATTTCCAAGCGCGAATGACAACTTGAGTTTCCAACCAACCAGATTTTGTCTTTATCCTCAGAGCTGAAAAGCCCTCAAGGCATTGTCCAAACATAGAGGGAGATACTATCCTGCCTCAACAAGTTACAGATTTGAAGACAAAATACTGTAAGAGGCTGGGAAAAGTAATACATTACGTGAGCAGGCTGCTAAGTGGAGTGGGCAGAACTTCCAAGCCTGAGTAGGGGACTAAAAAGGAAATAGCAAGTGCCACTGAAGCTAACGGTGGCAAATCAGCAGTCTGTATTCTCCCACACAATTCCTTTTCTGAAAACATATACTGTGTAATAGGAAATACTGCTTTGAAAGGAGACCTGAATTTGAGGTCTTAAGCACTTGCAATTATTATTACAATTTCAGTGAAGCTTTACTTAAGGAATGTGGATGTATAGAGTAATGAAATAAGAGGAAGATTGTTATAATTCATGCACTTACATGCTATTACACGAATGCATAAATAATAGTGTTTTACTTACCTGAATCTGGAGACTGAGAATCAGACCCTGAAAAAGAAAAATCCAGTATTAATTTCTGTTGGAAAGAAAAACACGACACAACCTGAAAAATACATAGGAATCTTTATTGTTCAGTTACCTAATTCCCCCTGTTACCTAAGCACACCTCAGAATATTAGACAATAAGTAACCGTGCGATGCTCAAGTTCTACAGAATTTTAGTGTGTGCTGAGAGTTACTGTTATGTAATCACTTCTATTTCAGACAGCCGATAATAAACAACTTTTGCTGTGTTTTTTGTTCTGTCCCCCCCCCCCCCCCCCCCAAGTAAGTACCGTGATATATTACCATCTAAAATCTAGATATCAAAAGAAATATCAGTTCCTTTAAGATGAACTCGGAAGGTTTAATTAAAAACCAAGAAAGATGCCTACAGATTATGTCAGGATTTTCTCTCCTCCTTCACACCAGAATGTATGATGCTTTCCTCATCACTTCAAAGCAAAACATAGAAACTGGTACATACATATTGCCAGCAGAGAACAGATTTGAAATTCTGGTGGGTCGTTTTGTTTTGTTTTTTTTTTAATTGTAGATATATTAGTAGTTTTTTTCTCTGAAAGAAACCAACATTACTGCATCGCTAAATAAATTAAAAATATGTTGAATGTACAATAACTATAGTACTAAGAGCATTCCTTATCGCTAATTTGAAATGCGACAAAACAAGACATCAAGAAGCCTGTATTGCATGCTTAAATGATAAAAATTTGTTAGAAGTGTTGCTAAGAAATAAGAACACACTGTTTTCTTAAATTAACATCCATGCAGTAATCCCAATAAACCTTCCTCTACCCTTACATGGAGTAGCAATCAAATTTTTAATTTGCTTCCTGATATCTAACAGTTCTTATTCCTGGGGGGGATCAGTTTTCTATTTGAAAAGATCTACAAAACAAAGACTTTATTTTGCAATTATTTTCTGGCTCATTCTTTATTCAGCTTCCTGTATTACACGTGTTTGGTGTGAACACTGCATGTTCAGGCTGGTGTAAATTGGTCTACACCACTCAAGATTCTTTAGTGATTTATAGTTATAACTACTTAATTCACCAGTGAACCTGAGCAGCTGATGCCAGTTCCGCAAAACTAGACACGAGTCTTGCTAAGAAGCAGTTATGCTGGGCTCCTGAATATTCTGCATGTTTTTATTGTTTTACACATTTTTAGGAAATAAAGCTTGATAAATTATTTTTTTAAAAATTAATCTGGCTTCTGAGGATCATTTTACACTGTACAAGGTTCTTTTCCTTTGAGAAGAACTTTTAAAGCAAGTTGCAATAAACAAAACCTACTTTCCATGCTATGTTATCTTGAAACGATTGGGGTATATGAGACCCCGAATATGTATCAAAGGCAAAATTAATTGATAATTAACTGATTCTTCCTAAGTCTTCAAGATATTTTCATTAATGGCTACTAAGCATAGGTAGAGAGAAATTAAGGCTACCTTTTAAAGAGCATTGTAGAAGTAAGAGACCCGTCAGTAGAACAGAAAATACAGTTACCCTTCTCCTTGCAGAGTAATATTGCAGGAATGCATAACGCTATAGAAAAGCCATTCAGGAGCAGGATCTCACTGGTTAGTGATTATACCTGAGGTCAATAGGTTTGGAGAACTCTGAACTCTCTTCACAGCTGTTAATGTGACAGACATTGCAGCACGTTTGGGAGCACACCCACCGCTATCTGGAAGCACAAAACAATACAGGCAGCAGCCCCAGACAAAGGGAGCAAGCACATGCAATGTATCACAGTGTGAGATAAGCTAAACATACATGAGAATAAGCATACAGTTAGGGAACTGCTGCAGGAACGTGTCAATTTGCAAGTTTCGCAGATTAGCAGAATACATAAAACTTCACAAGCTTTAAACCACAATAAACCTCAGAGAAAATAAGAAAGCAATATTTAATACTCCATCCACTAGGGAAATATATACATTCTGTTACCTGAAAGACTGCTTAATTACAGTTAATTAGTGAACACAAACAAATAATCAAGATATAGGATTAAGCATTCCAGAGTAATATTAATTAATAATTTGCACTGTAAAATAATTTCATTGTAAGTATTAGAAAGACACCATTCATAAACTAAGCTTATATTTGATCAGCTGACAAAGTACTTTGGTTCAGTCTTTTGTATCCTTTAAACTCATGAAACAAAATTACTAAGGATGGCATAATTTTTTGTTGTTTTTGTGGAATGTTCTTGTTGTCCCTCCCCTCTCTTATTTTCTATCTAAGAGAAGACAAAAAAAAAATGTATGCCTGGAACTCAATAAGATGCTGAAGGAATGACTAGAAATCTAAAATCACTCTGAACAGCCAGGAATGGAAAAAAAACCCTTTCTTCTGGATCTTGCATGACTCCTTTGTTTCCTTACTCTCTGCTCCTTTCTCACATGGAGTTGCATTCTGCTTTATAAATATTTTTTTATTATTAGAAGGTAGCTTTCCCAAAATGTAGCTTTTTAGCAACTCTATCATAATTGTAAAAGCAAGTTAGTAAATGTTCTTTCTGATTATATTCAACTAGAATATTTATCTGATCTTCAATACAATAATTATTTTAATTTTCATATTTAATATTACTGAAATTTCTTACAGGGTCCCTCTGAAGTCAATAATAACCACAACTGAGAGTGGCCCTAATGGTTTTTATATGTGTGTCCTATGACAGGGAGTTTTATAGAATTATGCTTAAGGAAGACCTGCAGCCTATTAGAAAGTATTTCCAAGGACACCAGTAATTCGAGCCACAGAGGCATCTTTAACCCACATCTGCAAGAGAGGTGAGCTCCTGGTATTTCTTTGCTCATTTCAATATGCTCCCAAAACAGCAGAGCCCTCTAGCCACAGGCCTTGCAGGATATGCATTAAGTAGTTGTTAACATTGGCAAAAATAGGAAGCACTGCCCCAGGTAAGTGGGTCCAAAGACTCATTGCCAATTCCAAGTCTCAAAGCAAAAGGCCAGATGATTTCAGTCAGCAATAGCCAAAAGCAATAAATTGCCTGCAATTAATTATTGGTGTTGTACATGTGAAACAAAGATAGTAGCTATAAAATCCACACATTTGTTTTACTTTACTTACATAAGTATAGAACGGCAATGGTAATTAAAATAACATTTTCTATTCTAGTATTCCCTCCTGCCCTCCCTACATACACCAGAAGTAATTCCAAGATTTGATGACATGTTGGTACTGAGGTTCTGTTCTTATTTGAATAAAGGCAGACTTTCACAGCACACTTTGATTAATGCAAGCTTATAGGCAAACAATTTACTTATACTGTCACAACTTTTATTCAAACAAAGTGATGCTTTGAATTTTTTCAAGAGCTACCTTCCCGAATTTCAGGATAGAGAAACTGAAGTGGGAGGAACGGAAGAAAACGAGAAAACTTATTACAAGTATTTTGTCATTGTAACTTCAAGAAATTCTTCTTCAAATGAATTTTTAATGTAACTGAAGTGAGTCAGAGTTTTATACTTAGTGGACTCATTATCTAGCAATGTGATCACATAGCTTCATATAAGATAGCTAGAACAGATGTTGTAACTGACTATATACATATATGCATACTAGTTTTACCCCTATTTATAGAAGCCCATATGCAAGTCTGTACCTGCAACAACATTCTCAGTATCTATACAAAATAATAAGTCAATTAGCACTCAGTTAAGACATAACCACTCAAATATATCATATTGAGTTGTGCAAAATTTCTAATAAAATAAGAACATGTGTGGGCAAGCACATATTTATGAACGATGAACTCCATCTTCCCATCTTTGTTCAGGCCAGGCTCCCATTGGGTCAAGGGCATAATTTCTGAATGAGGATCAGAAGAATCTGCATACTGCCTCAAAACAGGCGGTTTTCAAACTGCTTCCCAATCTGCATGGCTTTACACAGTTGAACTTCAAGAGGCTTATTCCAGTCTGTATTCCTTTTTCATAGCTACATCAAATTTCCAGCAAATACTAACTATATTCACCCAGATTCTTGAAGTTCAAATAACACCAAAAAGCTCTAAGTCTAGACAATGCAGAATTCAAAAACAGTAAGGGAGGCTGGATTACTGATAATCTGGCTCAATTTACTTGCAATCTATACACAGTTAATATTGCATAGCTGTTACTGAGGGAACAGATGAGGCTATGTGAAATAATCTACACAAAAATCATGCATATATGAAATTTAAATGCTTGCAAATATGTACACACATATAAACAGTTTTCTATGCTTTTGACATGATAGATTTTTCAGGAGTGAGAGTCCTGTCTTCCTAGGTATTGTTTTAACACTGAAGCAAAGGAGACCTGAATCAGCTAAGGTCTGCAGGCAATAATAGAATATGATGTTGGGCAATAATTCACAATTAAAACAGCTGCTTAAAATGCAAGCCCAGCTCAGTATGGTTAGTGCCCAGATATTCTTTTGCAAGCCCTACATACTCGCATAAACTCAGGAAAAGACAAATAAGTATCCTTAGCAGGTACTGCATAAAACACAGGAGAAAGGAGACGTGAAGATTATCTGTTGAGACATGTTTCTGACAGTATAGAATCATAGAATGGTTAGAGTTGGAAGGGACCTTAAAGATCATCGAGTTCCAACTCCTTTGCATTAGCAGGGACAGCTCCCACTAGACCAGGCTGCTCAGAGCCCCATCCAACCTGAGCTTGAACACCCCCAGGGATGGAGCCTCCACAACTTCTCTGGGCAACCTGTTCCAGTGTCTCACTACCTTCACACTAAAGAATTTCCTTCTTATCTCTAACCTAAATCTCTCCTCCTGCAGTTTCAAACCATTACCCCTTGTACTATCACTATTTGCTCTTGTAAAAAACCCCTCCCCAGCCTTTCTGTAGGCCCCCTTCAGGTACTGGAAGGCTGCTATGAGGTCCCACCAGAGCCTTCTCTTCTTCAGACTGAACAATCCCAACTCCCTCAGCCTTTCTTCATAAGAGAGGTGCCCCAGCCCTTGGATCATTTTTGTGGCCCTCCTCTGGACATGCTCCAGCAGGTCCACGTTTTTCTTGTGCTGGGGGCTCCAGAGCTGGACACAGTATTCCAGGTGAGGTCTCACCAGGGCAGAGTAGAGGGGCAGAATCACCTCTCTCAATCTGCTGGCCACACTTCTTTTGATACAGCCCAGGATGCGGTTGGCCCTCTGGGCTGCAGTTGCACATTGTTTGCTCATGTCCAGCTTTGGACCCACTAGTACCCCCAAGTCTTTTTCCACAGGGCTGCTCTCTAGCAGTACCTTGCAGAGTTAGATAGATTGTGAATGGGAAAAAAAAAAAGAATAATCTTTTTTCTGGATATTGCATGACTCCTTTCTTTCCTTACTCTCTGCTCCTAGATAGACTGTAAAGCTATGTTTGGCCATATAGGGACAAACTCCTGACTGCTAGGATCAATGTTACAGACTTACCTTTAAAAAGAGAAAAAGAAAGAGCCACCCACTGACTGGAAAAAACAGGCGAGGTGGTGGCTTGCCCTCCAGCCAGGAGGTCGTTGCATATGCATCTTAACAATCCCTGCAGGGGGGGTTCTGGATGCTCTAATCCTCTTGTTAGCTTCCCCAGTTCACCTTCTCTCCGTCTCCTAAAATTTTTCTCTTCAGCCTTTCTCCATTCCTCACCTTTCCTTACTTCTTTCTCTCCCCTTTCTTTAATTCTGTTTCTTTCCACAAATAAGTACTTTAACCCTTTCCCCTTATATCCACAATTCCAAAACTGGTCCCACTATAGAAAGCATCACCCTAAGTGAGTTTTATCTCTACTTGACGAACAGTCTATTGTCTAATAATGTCTACTCCATCTCCAAGCAGAATGGAGCCAATTCAAAATACCACAACTTTCAGCTGGACCATGGTGTGTTTTTTTGTTTTGCTGGTTTTTTTGAAAAGACTGTTTCAGAGAGTCAGTAAAACCAAGCTGGCAAAGGTGAAAGCATGGTGACCTCTTGTGAAGACAGAGGTGAGAGAGAGCAGCCAGGGAACAGGAAATTTTTAATAAGTTCTTAAAACTCAAAGAAAAGAAGCATGGCACCCAAATTTAATGTTTGCTGATCATTATTCTATCCACTGTACTTGTGAACCATATCATTTTCCCCTCTGTCTGCACAATGAATTAAATTTTAATAGTCTTTAGACCAGGGTTTCTTACCCTTTATTTGCATTCTGACCTCCTGAGGCAAATATATAGTGCTGGATCCAACAGTCCAAGACAGACCAAGATGCTGCCTCTCCATGTCCCCAGGTCCAACCAGTAGTCAGCCTGGAGATGTGCTCTCAGCAGACATATGCACAAAAGCACACACATACACCACAAACACACATGGCTGGCCATGCAGGTCACAGACACACACTCACACTAACACAAACACAATGGCCTCAACCCCCTCCCCACTCTGTCTGAGGAGCACAAAAGTAAACTCAGGAGAATAAATACGGACACATATACAAGGTGGATCCTTCTGGCAGCTGGGCTTAGACATGGAGTCTGCCATTCATTTCATGCCTGGACTCCAGGGCTGAGGCTTTCTTCCTGGGACAGTCCTAGGAGAGGCCTAGACAAGGGAGGCCCTTATGCATCCCTTTGTTCCTTGGGAGTCCTTAATCTGGGTTTGTGCCTGCTCTTGTGCCCCTGTGGCTCCTCTAGGCTTGGGGAGATGGGCCTTTGATGTATTCAGTGATGGGCCTGTGAGTAGCCTGGCAGGGCAGGCCATTATTTGGGCTGCTCCTCCTGCCACTGTTTCTCTGAGCTCCTTTGTGGGTGTGCAGGTGAGCTTTTATCATGTAAACTAACATTGACTACACAGGTGAACCTACTATTCTTTGGTTCTTTGATGCTGCTAAACTACAACAAATTATGACTTAAAATGTATGTTTTTTGTAGACTACCTGAAACACTCAAGCCCACCTGATTTGCTTTAGTGATCTAAAAGTGGCTTCACTATCTATTCAGGAGCTCTGCAGGGACCCAAGAATTTCTATTCTTGTCTGCCAGACAAAATGTAAGAGATTAGTCCCTGTGATGATATCCATTAATAATTTTAACCAACACAAAATATTTGCAGTCTTCCAGAACTGCATATTTTTTCCCTCTTGGCTGCTCTTTATGTGCTACATCTACTGGAAACACCTAACTTGTCTAATAATTTTAAAATCAGATGCATTTATCAAGAATTACCTGTATGAAATTCAGCCAAAATATTTATGGAAGCGAGAAACACTTTCAGCATGTTAACTTGTATGCATTCATTATTCTGCAATGCAACATCAGCTATGCATGCACATATGAAGCATGACCAATAAGCACATTTCTCCTGTATTTTAATCTGATGTAAGCTTCATGTGTAGCTCAGGCTTCCTGTGACTTAGTTTCTCAAAATGTTTCACCAAGTTAACGATGCTCATCAAATCTGTAAAGTACTTGAAGACTTGCTGATGAAAACGCCTAAAACTAGTTTTAAATATTATTCTGTTGATGATTGCATAGTCGGGGTTTAAAAAGGCACACATTCGATTAGACTACTATTTTAAAATTATGACAGGGTTTGAAAACCAAAGGGAAGTATGAGGCAAAGTACCTCTGGTACTTCTGAAAACCTCCCCTAAATCTTATGTGTATTTCTTCACTTTTGGAAACATATTTCATTGCCTTATGCTGCTGAATATTCCTTCCTAACATGTGGTACAGAATTAACATCAAATGCTAAAAAATCCCTCCCATATATGGTAGAGCATTGAAAACCAAACCTCTTAAAAATATTTTCTCTGTAGACAAAAATATCTTCCTCAGGGTTAGCTGAGACATACTGCCAAGTCTGTAGTCAGAGGGAATGCTGGATTAGAGGAGCTCACTCTAAGCAGTAGATTTACTTTTTCTTTTTAAAGCTGCATATACGCTAGCTTTGCCACTTCAGCAGTTACTGGCATCAAACTGGAGTGCTCATTTATTTGCAGGAGTAGGTAATGAAATACATGTTTAAAAAACAAAATAGTGGCAAATCAATAGTATCTGATAACCTGCAATTGCGTCATGCACAAATTCCTGTTATGAAGTAGTGACGTAAAAAAAAAATGTAAAGCATTGCAGCACTCGTTTGAAGTTCAAAGACAACACAGTGTAAAGAAAAATCTAAAAATAAAAAAAAAGGAAAAAGGGAGAAAGTGGAAAAAAGAATGAAGAAAAACAAAGAAGAAAAAGAAAAAGAAGAAGAAGAAAAAGACTAGATCAGAACACCATGCAGATCATTTTCCACCTCAGTCACTTTCTTCCTCAGTAAAGTGATGTTTTATCAACAGACAGGTGCAAGATGTTAACTTCTACTCCCTTCTCACTGGCTTTATTTTTTTTATGGTCAGGAAATGAGCTACATCAATAGAACTGATAGGAAATACCATATTTTTTGTCAATATGTCCTTTTAGAGCTGCTAGTAACATTCACATTAATATCAAGCATACACAAGATGAAAAATGTTTTCACTGTCTTAAGTGCAAATTAGATTAAAGTTCATCTTACAATCATTATCTCCTTAGGTAACTGCAAAGGATTTCAGGTGTGTTTCAGGTGTTGTAAGTCAGTTTTCAAGACTCCTGTGTGATCAGAAGACTCCCAATCCCCGACAGAAGTAATTCAGCCACATAGATTACTTAAATTTTATGTCTATTTCTTCTGAGCATTTCTAGCTTACATAACAAATCTTAGTACAACATAGAAAAAAGTCATTCTTCAGAGCTGTAGTAGCACAAACTGGCAATTTACCACTATCCACATTTTTCAAAGTAGAGGTTGAGAAATGACATCTATCATATGATTTTAACTCATATGATCACAATGCACAATGTAATCATAGTAAAATATATAATGATTAGCTGAGTTACTTCTGAAATTACAGACCTACGAAACAAGCAGTATTTCAGTACTACAGTAATTACACAGACTGACATGTTAGGAAAGACATCTTCACAAAAAATGCAAGAGGATAGGACAAATTTCAAATAGTATTTCCATAAATTAATAACACGCCACCTTGGTTATTGTCTGTAAAATACAGAACAACCACAATTTTTGGAAAAGAAGTACAAATTAAATTGAGACATTTAATTTCTCCTGCTTATTATATTTACAAATGTAGTAGTTTCAAGTGAGCCAATACATTTTGCCTTTGTATTAAAAAAATCTGTCCAAGAACTGGTCTTACTGAGTTCCAGTTATTGTCTGAGACAATGGGAAGGTAGGAAGCTTGGTTAATACTGTAGTCTTGATAATGGCAACCTATATCATGGAAAAGCTAATCCCTTTGATCTAGAGCATGCTTCTGAAAATCCCAGACTGTGTCCAAAAGTAGCTCAGGTCCTCAAGTCCCACATAACACATTTTGCTTATATGAAGTTGTCATGATGCAGCACTATGGAAAATGATAAAACCAACTGGTTTGGAAAGGATGGATACATCTATCCTTGTGCCATGGTTAATCTGCAAACCAATGGAGTATAAAGAGTTGACTGCAACTGAAAATTTACACCTGACACGAGTGAGGCCAGGATTGCATGAGTCTGCTTTTGAGAGGCCTATTCCCATTTCCATCAAAAAAAGCAGTACGATATACAGACTTCAGTGATCCAGGAGCAAATATTAGTATGTTTTCACAGACAATGAAGATTACTTCCTATAGTGTAGTATACTTAATTTGGTCAATATATGTATCACAGCAACTTGAGAGAAAATACAAATCCCTGTTACTACAAAATAGTTATCCTCATCTGACTAAACAAGTGTGCTAATAATACGGGGTAATATTTACAAGCCTCTTCATTTAGTGATATTAGAGAATGAAAACAAACAATTTTAAGAACATGTGCATTTTCTTAGGAAAATGTGATGCTTTAACACCCTTTTCCATAGCTTTTATGTCCTCATACTATGTATTTTTACATAAAAAAACCATACACATACAAACTGATACTTAAGGACAGTAAGCTAAACATGCATGTATATTTCACATATCCATATATATCCATACATAGAAAAACACGTATGTATATTTTATATATGGAATACAAATGCACATAAGTAGACATAGTATTGCTTAATTTGAGTTCAGCACCAACTCAATTACAATTTGTTAATGAAAATTTGAATAAATTTGGGACCTTCACTGCTTACTAAATAACACATAAGAGTAAAGAAAAATCTCACAGAAGTTGCATACCTGTGTTCATTTTGACACTGGAGGATTTGCTATAAAAGTCTTCAGATGTCCTGCAGAAAATAAAATGATCTATTAATTTGCACAGGACAAGAATGTGTGGTACAAAATGGCAGCAGGACTTCTTGGAGTGGTGGAGAATTACTGTGATACAAATGACCGTCCTATTTTAACACAGCTTTAATTAAATTGGGACTGCTTGTCCTTCCAAAGTTAAAGATGAGCTGTTGCTTCCATTATAAGCCACCCTATTTTCAAGTGGTTAGTATCTCTGTTGTAAACATTTGCTCTGGGATAAAAAACTAGTGATTGGCTTTTGGTCTTGAAACTATAATCTAAAAATTATTCCTGTACAGGAATGGGGAAATATTTTTAAAGGCTCCTTCTAAAATTTGCTTAATCCTCTGCAAACTAAAAGATATAAAAAGTGTCTGTGAATATTTTTAATTATCATCAGGTCTTTTTCAACAGTTTACACACAGAAGATGTATGTTTTCATCCAGTGATTTAATGGGTCTCTACAGACAACACTGAGACTCTTAATGTTGCTCACTGTATTGCTATGCACAGTATCAGGGCATGTGCCTTGGCATCCACAGGAATCCATTTAAAAACTCCCAATAGAGCCAACAGGTAGGAAATCAAGTCACTATACACCAATGTGCTTTTAAAGGTAATAATTTGCACCAAAGTAACATAAAATGCATGCAAAGGTCGAATCTCTTTATTTAGATTTTCCAACTCTATACAGTAAATACAAACAAATAGTAAAACCTCAGAAAACCAAACTAAAACTGTAGAAAAAGCACTATATTAACAGGCGACTTTAAACTACTGTTCCAGGACAAACGAGACAATATTTTCTATCTACTGCCAGCTTTTGTCACAGTTTTGTCTTAGGACCAGAAGCTTCAATACCTCTTCTATCCAGGCTCTTTTAGAGATGAAAAGATACACCCAGAAAAGGTTTCCAGTGGCATTCTGCATACTGGCCAGCCTCAGCTGTATCATTTCATATATGCTGCCCACTATAATTTACTTTACTGAGTGGGTAGACACACTGGAGACCAAAATACTGAGGGCTAAAAAAAGTAATTTTCCCTCTGCACTGTTCCCACATGAAGTTCAGGATAAAACAAAGAGAAAAGCAGAATTTCTAACATAATACAGCTTCAAAAAATAAAAATATAAATTCCTTGACTATGCTGAAGCAAGCTGAAAGTTATGCATGAAGGACCCTTTTTATAATAGGAGACTTAAGATACTAATTATATGAGTGAAAAAAAAAAATATCGAAACAGAATTCCAGCTCAACTCAAATGGAATGCTGAATTGACTGTTTCCTCTGAGGTAACATGCAGATTGCTGCCTTCTGTTGTACTCATAATGAGGCCAGATTCTCCACTGCTTGAAAAACTTACCGTTTTTCCATAACCATCTGAACTCTGCTGCTATTACTCAGTCAGTTTTGTAACAAACAAGATGAACAATAAACTTCTTGAGAAGTATGGAAATAGGTATGTGGCAGTGAATAAAGTTTTATTACATTATTTTTATGCTGCAGCTATCAGCAAACTACATCTGAGAATTTCTAAAAAGCCTTTTAAAAATTCAGGCAAATTCTATTTTTTTTTTTCATACATTGTCTCTGACTGAAATTTTGGATTTCTATAACAGCTACAGAATATTCTTAAAGCCTCAAATTCCTACAGTGTTTTCAGCCTGCTAGAGGAGATACCATTTTCAAGCCTCCTTTTAGCTTGGAACTGAATCACTGATGGTACCACACGCACGCTATGAAATGTAATATATTTATTTTCAGACCCAACAAGTACAGAACTCTTGGAACAGTGCAGAGCCAAAGTGGTTTCTAACAGGTGGCTTCGATATATTTACATGTAGCAGGCCTAACTCTTACTCAAGTTTTAACAGATGACACTCAATTTTAGCACTACAGCTTTGTCCTCCTAGAAGTTTTTCTATCTGAACAGCTTAGGTTGTGCCGCTGACACTCAGCAAGGGATTGCATACAAATCACTGACATTTTCATATTAATCTCATTTTGCTGAAGAACAAATTAGCCTTTCATACCTGAACAGTATGCATGTAAATAAGGCAATACAAATTGCACTCCAGCAAACAGCAGACCTTGCATTTCATACTAAAACTATTTGGAGTTCTCTGCTTCTAAGTGGCTCAAGTAGCATTCAAATACTTAATCATACTGGTAGTAGGATCCAAATGAATGCAATGAAATTAACAGCCATATGTCTGAAACCATTTTACTCACCACTGTTTCACACAGTCTTTTAGATCCTTACTTCAAGAAAGCAGGGGTGGGGGGGAACAAAGGGCTTTGGTTGCTTTGTACTTCTGTTCCTACTTCATTGCCTCCTGAAAACTGTTCTTTGTGAATGGGTTTGTAAGTAGCTCTAATACAGACCCCTGACAGAGGCAGGATGAATGCTCCACTGGAAGCATCAGACACTCTTCACTGCCAAAAAGGATGCCCAATGTTCAGCCAAGACACTTAGCTCTTAGATATCTAACACTGCAATAGAAAGAATGCCCGCAATGATTGTGCAGACTCAAAGTGCTCTGGAACACATCAGTTTGCAAAATGAGAGATTCTGTTCAGTCACCTAGATCAAGCAGGTTTTCTACTAAGCTCACACCTGCTCTCAGATGCTGAGGTAAAAGAACACTAAGTTTAACCACAGTAGCATGCCTAACTTTTGCAGAGGAAGATCCAGGATTAACATTAATGGCATTCTTCTATAGTTGGCTTCATCTACTAGACGTAGCACAGCAGGAAATCAATGACTGTGCTAATGCACAAAAATGGGTCTGTCAGGTTGAACACAAATGCAGTTACAATTACTACAGTTTCACTAAACACACAACATACATTGCAGTTTTATTTCTTGATAACTCCCCATATTTCTTGAGAACTCCCTTTATTTCTTGATGACACTACAAAGGTTACATCAGTTCAGCAATACTTTGCATGGAGAGAAATTACTGAAAAGACTTGTGGGAATCTCATGAACACCTGCTATGTTTTCTCCAAGAGACCCTGATAGCTAGTTGTGAACACTTCTGTTCCTGATAAGTTCTGAAGTGTGGGGTGCTGCAGGAAGCCATTCTGTCACCCCTTCTGTTCCACATTTGTATGGAGCTATAAAAAGGGTTAGTGAAAAGGCAAAAAAGGTTTGCCCACCCTCAGTTTGTTAATGAATACAAGACAAATGACTTTACTGATAGAGGTTTAATTCTATTATTGATCAGATGGTAGATCACCTACAGCTGTAAGGTAGGAGTTCTAACATCCAACCAAACATCAACTAAATAAACGTGAGCAAATGCTTTGTGAATCAAAGCCTAAATGTGTAGTAACATGCTATTATCTGCTTGTATATCATTCAAAGGATTAATTAATCATTGTTAATAATCATAATCCATAACCATCTAAGGACAGAGACCATCAGAAGTTAGAATATCCTGGAATTCTGGAAAGAACTGGGAGGTAAAAAGTAGAGGAGATTTTTTTTTTTTGGGGGGAACACATATAGAAACTCCAAAAATTATCATTACAGCCAATATTAATAATGTGATATACTGCAAATTCCTAAGTGTCACACAGGAGTATCAGATCAAAGGTATCCAAGCTTATAGATAATTTTTGGGGTCTTTCCGTCTGCTGTTCTGTAGCCATGGAGTCTAGACCCCTTTGAAATCCCAGGCTTGCCAGCTGTGTAGCTAACCAGGGGGCAAACTCCAGAATGCTAATTGCCTGATTGCTTACACAGGTTTGGAAAGGCTCTTGAAGAACAAGGTCGTAAGCTACCTTGTTCAGTATGTTTTGAATTGGAGCCTAGAGACTATTGCTGTTTCAAAACAAGCTGGCAGTTTCCACATAGATTACATCTGAAAATATTTTTGACCTATTCTACTTAATACAGTCAGATTATGAAAGATGCTCAAAGAGAAAATTTTTATTATTAAACCCCTTATTCTCCACCAACTGCAACCCCTACAGTTCTACTACAGGCATTTTTGGTGCTGAGTACTGTGGGTAAATTGTGAGTTTCATTGACTTAACCCAACTAAATATTTTCCCCCAAGGTATTCAAGACAACTTTTATAAGATGACAGAGAACAACCAGACAATGTTAATGGACTACTGACTTTTTTTGACAGATGCTAAATTACCTGTTATTTACTCCTTGCCATTTCACAGAAGGTATTATAAAAAGTAGGTTTAAAATGTGCTTTTATGATACAGTGTTTCTATTAATTTTAAAGCTAATTCTAGTATGTACTCATTATAATTACCATCCTTTGTCATGAATTCTACCTCAAGGACCTTCAGTGAGAGGAGCATCTGGGTTATAATACAGAGTGCAGATGGATCAACAGCAGGACAGATGTGTGTGAGATCTGGCTGGAAAATCTTCCATTGTCTTAGGTAGACAGCAGTGCCCAGATATTTGGAGAGGACAGGAGCTTTACAGGTTTGCGTGAACAGGAGTGTCAGACTTGTATTAATGTTGTTTGCCAGTTTCACAGTTTGAGCAAGAGACAGTAATCTACTTGAGAAAATATCTGCAAAATTAAGCAGCCAAATCAGTCGGTAATTTTACTCCAAGGGTTGTTTATTCAGTCAGTTTTAAACATGGCAGATGATGTACAAGTATCAGGCAGGATTCTATACCCTAATTTGCACGTGGTAGTTAATTCTTTTAACTCAAATAATTAAGACTCTGCAGAGCATTTGTGCTCCGATCTCTGCAACAGGCCAATATACTCTACATGCCAAATCATTAATTCAGTGAAGGAGGGGAAAAAAGTATGAAGTATTAGTTCTGGAAAAAGTGAAACTATTTTAGTTCTCTCAGTTATTAAAATAAATTTTTTCAGATGTTTAGCTATAGCAGGATGACTATGGCAATGAGAATGCAATGAAAGCTTGACAGACCACAAAATGTTTAGATTGTGGTAACGGTGACTCACACTAAGAAACTACTTTCCCAAAGCTTTCTTGGGAGCAGACACCGCTCCTCCTGAGCCCCTAAGGAGAAGGAAGGTGTATATGCAGATGTATTGCTTATATGAAAAAACATTCGATGGAGCACAGGTAGATGGTGCTTAAAATAAAAAATTGAGAAGGTACTGAAGAAGATTCCACCATGCTTCAGTTTATTAACGTACAACAGTAAGACAACAAAAGTGGCAGGGAGCATGTACCAAGATCCAGCCCAGCAACTCATATGCTAAGCATATGCTTTATGCAGGCCTCACAGACCTATTTCTACGCTTAATGTTAAACGTAAGTATAAATACTGTTTGCCCCAGATCACATTGCCTCACCCTATAAGGAGCTGAATATTCCAGCTCTACTTAAGGGTTTTCAGATAGACAATCAAAGAATGAAACACAGGCAGAGAACTGCCATCATAGAGGTTCTTTCAGAGGTAGGAAGGGGATGAGTAGTTACCCTGCTACAGCTGTCAAGAAATTCTGGTTATGGGTGGTATTTTAGAAGAAAGCAGATGATTTCTGAGTAGTGTGGAAGGGCAGCAGAACAGACCCAGAAGTTGGATTTATGATTTTTGTGGTGTTTGCCAAGTTGTTATTAGGAAAAAAAACCTGAGGATATTCCAATTGCCTACAGCATTACTAACAAAGTAACTTAGGTGGATATCTAACTTATCAGTCATACAAGCCTACTTCCTCTAGCAAATATAATACTAACATTGTTATTCAAGGCACTAGTAAGGTAATGTCTTGAAAATCACAAGCACTTCTAGTTCCCATGAGTAAAAGTTCAAAAAGCATCAAGTAAAGGAGAATCCATCACAGGAGTCTGTGGGTGATCATTCTCTACAAACACATTGAGATGTTGGACATAACTGGCAGAATAAAGGAACAATGTTGGCACAAGAACGACTATTAACCATTTCATTTATCTTAAATGTAAGTAGAAAATAATAAGGTAGTTTCCATTCAAGACAGTCATTAAGGTCTGGAGAACTTTTATCAGGAGTGCTGTGGTCAAGGCTTCAGATCCTGAACTTGAAAAGTATATGTGAAAAAGGTGGCTGTATGAAAGCAGGGAAGTGAATTTGATGACACAGGAACTTCTTTCCAGACATTGGACTTCTGTTCTAATGTCATTTTTCTGAGAATGGTATAAATGCAAGATTAAGAGAAACTGGTATTATTTCCTCCTTACCTTCTGTTTCTTCATGAAACTGAGAAAATTAATAATAGATCTGATGAGAAGGAAAAGCAAAGACCATACGTTTCTAATCTAAAGGTTCTTTACAGCAATCTTTGTTATTGCATACAGCACCAGCAGAAAAAGTTTGAACACTTGCATTTAAATCGGGATACAAAATAAGTCTCTCTCTAGAGAAAGAACTTGAAGCTCAAAATTTCTTCTGTTTTAGTGTGATTTTTTACTAGATATGTATACTTTTGCCTACCTATGTACTGAAAACAAACTCAAGTCAAAGTTCTACACTAAATAGCTACTTGCTATCATCTTAAAATACGTCTCAGACACTTCAATATCAGAACATTTTCCTAAAATCTAAATGCAAGTATAAGAGGATACCAAGAAAGCTGTTCAAGTTGACAACTTTCTGTACATTTTACTGGTTATTTTTACAGCTGCAAAAGGAAGGAGGAGGACAAACTGCTGCTTTTATATTCTGCATCTCCTTAAAGCTCTACCACTAGAGGAAATTTTATTAGTACTTCCAGTCGTGCTTGTGGTGTTCATAATTTTTTGTCATTATTTTTATTGCTTAAATATAAAGAAAAAAAGAAAAGTCCCCGTAACTGCTGACTGCAATTCACATTTCTTAACCCTTTTCTCCAGGCATCTACTACTGTTTTTAATAATATAAAATTGTGCATTTCCAGCCTTCAGTGGTGGCTATTTTTATTCCCTGATTTTGGCTCCCTCCTTTGCTGCTGTTTTACAGGAAACAATGTTTGTTCAAATTAACTCATTCTATAGGCTGGAAAGGATTTAAAGTTACTGTATAAAAGCATGTCACTGAAGTAGATATGCAGTAGATTAGTGTCCACAGACATCATTACAAAAACCTCCACCTTCAAGACAGAGTGCCTAAAATGCATTATACATCTCAGTCCTTCTAAAAGTTCTCTTCTCAGATAAACTTTGATGTTTTAGGTGCACAGGTGAGCCCCTCTCAGGTAGCCAGAGCCCATACAGGAGATGGGTGTCTGTGGCATCCACTACATATTACTTCACTTCGGGATGGGTAGCATGCTCGGGAAGAGACTTCAGCATCTGGTACCCCAGAAGATGGTGGTTTTTTGCCCCCTCACTTAGTACTCTGGTATCCTCAACTTGCCCTATTTTCTCCATAGAGGAACAGTGAACTATGCAGCACTAGCAGTGCACCGGCTTTCCAGATCACTCTTTGGAAATGTAGAAACTGGTGACAGAAAAGAAGCCTGATTAGGAAGTGCCAAGCATTTCCCCATGGTGAAATATCTATTTTTTTAGTAAATACAATATTCAGCATTGGTACCTAGAACTTGCCTTACTCTCAACCTTTTAGACATTCTTTAAAAATTTACACATTTTTATTTACCCGAAGACCCAAATAGAGAAATAATTGGATAATGCCTATTCCATCTTTCTCAAGACATGAAACAGAAGTCCCATTAGAACTATGTTCCTGTTTAAAATACATCATTTGAGAGTTAAATTTGGGTTCATTAGCCTTCAGTAACTACCAAAGACATTCAGAACATAAGCAAGTATCAGTTCCATTACTCATTTCCAGGACTTTGCAAATTACTGGTCACGTGAGTATATCAAGTATCATCAAATTTTCCATATTTATGTGGTTTGACAAACAATGTGTTCCTGCTCTTTTCCACTAGGAATGCAATATGCACCAATTTGAGACTAAAAATGCAGAAATCTCTACCTTAATAGAATTCCTTCCAATAGGTTTGTTGTTTTTTTTTTTTTTTCATGAGTCAATACCACTCCAAATAGAATCAGTTTTCTGTTTCCTCCCATTGTTTTTGCATAAATATAAGTATATGCTTTTCTGAACTAGTTAGGTTATGTTACATTCAGCTAACAGCGTCAGACCAATGTGTGGGGTGATACAAGACTCCTCAATATATATTGTAAGTATGCTGAAGCTGCAGAATTTGGTTTTGAAGGTTTTGTAACATGCTCAAAAAGACAAAAATAATAACTATAAATTGGAAGATTAACCAAGAAGATATTCACTGGAATATTTTAATCCTTATTATTTTCTAAGATAAAAGTTTGATGGGATCACACAGGGAAACTTTCAGTACCCCTACCAAGTACTTAAAATTTATGGCCAACTTTGGCTGAGTTGGACAGAGATGCAAAGGTCCCAGCAACATAGAAGGCTTACAAATTCCATGAGGAATTCCCATGGAGAATTTTGACCTGATAAAAGTCCAACGGGCGATATACCCTGGAGTTATTAGACATAAGTGACTTAATACCGGAAGGGTTAGGAGCTGTGTGTGGACAAATGTACATACCTTATGATCCCAGACACAAAACTTCCACTCCCATCCCCCCAAAAGAAATAATATTTAATTTGCCTTGTTGGATATTAGGAAATCAACAAAAATAACAAAAAGATTTCTATTTTAAAAGGTGCAGGCTTGAACCCAAGCTTTTCCCATTATGAAAGTATTCATGTCAGCTTCTGCATGGTTTCTCTGATGCCTAACAGAGTTTGAACCCACAGAACAGCCTTGATGTGATTCAGTTCCAAAAGGTGTGTCAACGTTCAACATTATCAAGTAGCAGTGACTTTCTGCAGTAAAAGAGTAGGCATTGAAGCCTGACATCCACAGAGGGCTTGATTTCAGATCAGCTCTTCTCTGGCCCTGCAGACTAAGTGCCTCTCAGCAGAGAAAGCATGCCAAGCATTTTCTTTGAGCCCATCTTCTCGCTCAGCTTTGTTGGTGGGTATGTAGATCTACTCTGTGGACCCACAATGTCATGAACCAAAGAGCAATAAAACAGGGAATGATCAGAAGATTTTAGTTCAGATTAAGGGACACAGTTGTGAAGCAAGACCTTGAGCGGTTTTTTTCATTGATGATCTGAACAGACGTAAGATTTCTTTTGCTTAGTGAACTACTTGTAGCCTCAACCTGCATACTGACATATATCAGACTTCGGTGACAGAAAGATCAAGTAACAGTTAAGTGGCACTGGGCTTGAATACAACCAGTAAGACTCCTCAAGTGCCACAGTTGCCTTTTGGAAGAGTAAGTTCTTTCAGCTTCTGTTAATGTTAAGACCTAAAACCTAATGTCAATACCTAAATGACTCTGCTTTTAGAGGCTTCCAAGCAAGTTAGATGCTGTAACTTCTACCTTCCCTGCCTGCTATAAAGTCTGCCTTATACCATGCTGTTATCTCATTAACTCTTAGCACATTTTGCCACGTCTGAAGAATCTTAGCATTGCTTTGCCCAACTGCAGTCCCATTAGAGACTTACCTGTTTACAGGGAAGAAAAAGATTAGCAGCAGCACTACTATATGGTCTCAAAACAAAGGAAAACTTACGTCCAACACATGAAAAACAGATTAATCAGCTTGGCAAGCTTGCATTTGCATGTTTTGCTGGCACTGTATTTTACCCTTTCCCATGAAGAGCAGTCACCAGTTTTGGTTTCAAATAGCTTCACTCCCCTTCTCCATATAATACACATCAAAATAACACAACTTCTACTGTTTACAACACTAGTACATGCACAGCACTGTCACCTGGTTTCATACCTAATGAAGTCCAACATGCCTCAATGCTATGTAAAGCAAAAAAAAAAAAGCAATGATTCTTCCTAATATAAATAGCCAAAGAACTACCAACCATTGTAATTGGGAGCACAGTTAATTAATAACTATCAATACTAGCTATCTGGTCCTGCTAATTGAATTTCAAAAGTTCTAGAAGTTAGGTTTATTTTTAAGATTTGATGCTTGTCTTTCTCCCTCAATTCTTAGCTGTCCACCTGCACATTTAAGGTTTCTGCTACTGAGCTCATCTTTTATTGATCCTAGGGTGAGTCAGAAGCAGTGTAACTCACAAAGGTTAAGCGGAGTGGTATAGGAACAACTAGGAGAGAAGGCATGCAAAAAGGCTCAGTAGTCACAGAAAGGTGGGATTAAAACAAATTATTTTTAAATTGGGGAAAAAAACAACTGTACTTGGCAGAAACAGCCAGAAAGAGAACAAACAAGCACATGAGAAACCTGAATGAGCAAGCACATGAGAAACCTGAATGACACTGCCTGATATCTGATGGACTGACAAATGACTAAAAGGCAAACATGAATCTCTAAAGCAACTCAGAACACACTTACAAACATGAAGGAAAAAATGTAATAGTTCTTTTCCACATGTCTTTAATGGAATTGCACCTTGAAATGATACTAAATTTTCAATGCATTTTATTAAAATGTATTGGAGAGGTTTCTATTACTGATAGCCAGTTATTTGGCAATTTTAATTCCAAAGGTAGACTGCTCTAGCATTCTTGGTTCTGATCACAATGCAGGAGTCACTGAGATAACCCAGAAAATCGAGGACTTAGAAAAAAATAATCAGGCTTTGAAAGGGAAGTGGAATCTGCCTATACAAGGGGAGAGAGACTATCAGGCCCTTGACTGATGGTTATCAAATCCTGTTGTTGAAAACTACTCATGGGAAAAGGTCCCATCTTCTCAGAATTGTCCAATGATCTACTAAGCAAAAAGATTGGGAAAATAAAGAATATTTATGCTCCCATTTGGTGCAAGTTAAGATCTGTCTGTGAAGGGGATTTCATTAAATGGGTGCACTATTAAACCTATACATGTACAGCCATTCTCATGGCTTCACATGGCAATCAAATCTACTCGTATACATAAAAGAATTAGCATTGAACTTGCTTATTTTTATGAATTCTAACATTTTCCCTATAATTTTAACTTTTCAGTGACATTTCAAGGGCAGAACTGAACTATTTTTTCACACAGTCTTACATGCTCTGAGACTTCTTTAGGCCAGGTGCCATATGGTATAGCAGATTATCCCCTGTGATAGGGCATTAACATGTGGTTCCTACACTTGGCTCTGCCATTGATTTTCAACAGATCATTTCACCTTTGTCAGTTCAGTTTTCTCTTACCCTCCTTTGTGACTTTTGGAGATGGACTGCCCCTGCTCAGTTGTATCCACAGACATACCAGGGTGGATTCCCAGCCTCTGAAAAGATGTAGCCCTTCTTCAAAGGCTGGAGAGTGCTTTGTAACTCATTTGTTCATACCCAATGAGTTGATTCCTTGTATTTCAGTTGTTGCCTTCATCTGTTACATTTTCATTTTAGATGATAAATTCTTGGGAAAGGAGACTAATTTAGATCTGGCTCTGTGTGTCTTATAGAGTAATGGGATGCTGGTTCTTGATTAGAGGTCCTTACACTGTGATACCATAAATAGTATGGCACAGGAAAAAACTATGATAGTAAATAATGTTAAGTTGGATGACTTCGAAATATCAGCCAAACAAAGAGAGATTGTTTAACCAGACAACATGAGTTCCAGATATTTGCAATGGTGGTCAAGAAAATAACAAAGAAAACCAGTAAATCATAGGCAGATTTAAAAAAAAATGTTGAGCAAATACAAAGGAAATGTCTGAAGTTTCATTAACTGCTCACCGTTTGGATCACTGGATAAATAGCTGCTAAGAGCTACCAGCTGCTAAGAGAAGACATTAATAAGTTGATAATACAATAACTGAAAAATTGTACAACAAAATTCTGCCAACATTTTGAAATAAAACTTTTTTATAAACATTTTTTAAACTAGTATTTCCCAAGAATATTATCATTACAATTTTTTAGATAACTGATCTAACACTTACCTATACAGCCTGTGTTTTCTACTACATAAATTGTTATCCATATAACCATACAACAGTTATCTATTAGCATTTATAAAGACTGTATTTTCTGCCTGCAAGTAGCATTCATTTCTTCAAGAGCCAAATGTACAACTACCAGATTTAACTTTAGTCATCAAAGGATTCATTTTCCACTGACAGTGTTCTCCAGGAATTACAGAGAAAACATTCTTATTTATGGGGTAAAATACTAAATAATTTTGTTGAATATGTTAATCACTATTTCGTTACCCTTTGCTCAGCTCATGCTTTTTTATGCCCCTATCTGAACATACTACTTCAATATCCAATTTTCCAGTGTAGGGATAAAGCATTGCCATGTGACTCTCACTCTTGTTCTTCTTCCTGCTCTTAAATGAGAAAGAACTCACTCAATGCATTGGTTCAGAATTCTGGACAGTGAAGGTCAGAGGCAAAATCACACTTTATCACACAAGATTGCCTCTTCTCAGTTCTGACTGTATAATAACAACAGGTTGAATAATAAACAACTCTGTAAGCCATATCATATACTCATAATAACCTCAGAAACATTTAAATGGAATTCTCATTCAGCTCAATGAAGACATAATAGCACTGCCCGCACACATTTACAAAACTAAGATTTTTCTCTAAGGAATATTTCTAAGTCTTTTTTTGAATCTAGCATAACCTTCAGCATTTCTTAATGAGAAAATGTGCTCAGGGAAAACATACAGATAGTGCCTGTACACGTACATACACACTCACATACCTGTATCTTTTACTTGCAATCTTCACATACATGTAACTTTTAATAAACTACAATTAAAGAATTTTAATGGTGGGATGTAACACTCTGGAGCCCCCAACACAAGAGGGATATGGACCTGTTGGAGCGTGTCCAGAGGAGGACAATAAAAATGATCAGAGGGCTGGAGCACCTCTCTTATGAAGACAGGCTGAGGGAGTTGGGGTTGTTCAGCCTGGAGAAGAGAAGACTCCAGGGGGACCTTACAGTAGCTTTTCAAGACCTGAAAGGGGCCTGTAAGAAGTCTGGGGAAGACCTGTTCACAAGGGCATGTAACGACAGGACAAGGGGTAATGGTTTTAAGCTAGAGAGGGGTAGATTTAGGTTGGACATTAGGAAAAAGTTCTTTAATATGAGGGTGGTGGATCACTGGACAGTTTGCCTAGAGAGGTGGTGGAGGCCCCATCCCTGGAGACATTCGAGGTCAGGCTTGATGGGGCTCTGAGCAATCTGTTCTAGTTGGAGATGTCCCTGCTTATTGTAGGGGGGTTGGACTAGATGACCTTTAGAGGCCCCTTCCAACCCAAGACATTCTATGATTTCGATTGCTTTAAAAAAAACCCCACAATTAATTTGCCTGTGCAGAAGAAAGAAGTTCTTCCTGCAAGTAGCTATGCCACACTTGACCATTATCCAGCATACAGCCTTGAACCTTTTTTATAATTGTTAGTTTTCCACAAGGTTTGCCTTAAACATTGATCACTTTAACCGCTATGCACATCAAAAATAACTTCAGGTCAGAAAGCCGCTGTACCCTCACTGAAGTGATAGACTAAAGATGAAGATTTCAATAACTTAGGTAAATTATTTGAAGATACTTTGAGTCCAGCTAGTCAGAGTACTTTGAACATTAACAGCACTACTCAAACTCCCCCTTCATCCCAACTGCATGCTTAGCATTTTCACAGATCAGAGGTTTGTGCCAGGCATGCAGCCAACATGGAACAAAGTTAGGAATCACCTGAGAGGCATCTGGCCATCTGTACAGCACCATTGAGCATGGCCAGGCAGTGCAATGTAAGCTGCCTGCCAGCAAGGCACAAGTGAGAGCTTTCCATGCTCTTCCACAATAACACACAAAAGCCACCACCACAGGAATCAAGTGGCAGGGACAAAAACCGGGATGAGTATTCAGTCTCTTACTTCGTTCCCTACTACTGTGCAAACTGTGTCAGCAAATGGAAGGAGGAACCTGAAGAGTCTACAATGGATTCTTCCTTACCTAAATCTACTCCTGCACCCCATGAGGAGATCCATCCTGTGCTTCGGATAAGGCCACAGATTAACAGAAACAAGCAGATATAAAACTACTGAAATAGTTGCATTTGCACAGTGGCAACAAACTGAAGCAGCAAAGGGAGCTTTAACTCTGGCATTTCCTATCCACAGCCTTCACAATCCTAATGTAATTCTTTCTTATGTCACTTTCTAGATTTTTTTTTTTTTTTTGTTCTGAAAGGAAGGGGAAATACTGGAGTTTCATTATCTGTCACCACCGGGACACCTGAATCACTTTTCTAGAGTCATTAGGCAAACTTCTGTCTTTTTCAGCTAACAAAATTAGGCAGCGGCAGTAAGCTTTCAGCTCTCAGCCCCAGATTCCTTCCTAGCCAGTCTTACCTTTGTCTAGCTCACTTAAATGCCAGTTTTCCTGCCACTGCCCTCTAAACCAGTTCCCCTTCTCCTGTCAGAGGCAATTTGTCACAGTCTACTGCTCTTATTCGCTCAGTCTCAAGCCAGGCAGCCTTTTCCTCTTCAAACATTGGTCTATAGTAGCTCTGAAAGAACAGCAAACACCATCACCTTATTTTCAGCTTGGTCTAGCATTCATTGCAGTAGCAATTACATGAATAATCCCACTCATGTCCTATAGTACCCCAGCACTCAGAAGCATTAAAGTACTCAGTTCTAATTTTCTGTTCACGTGCAATGGGAATGGATCTTCAGATATTCCGCTTTGGCCAAATCTCTGCTGAGCATCTGCAAACACATTTTTCAGAGGCACACAATTTTTGTACTGGGGGGTAAAAGTCACATTCCTAACTAAGCTGTGTTGAAGTTTACAACCGTCTTTCACTGACCAAGTCCTAACCTTGCTAAAGTATAGATGACAAGAATTTTTAAGGTGAACTATTACTTTGCAGAATCATGGCCTCTACCTTTTGACAAGAAACTTGAAACAAGATCTTAAAACAGAAAATAACAAATGACTTAATTAATAATAGGTTCTATCAGTCCACACCAGCTAGTTTACAGAGTATAACAATGAAGTTCTAAACAAAATGCTTGAATATTTTTAAGACAAAGTTTGTTTCATTAGTATCATTACATATTGCCTCTTTTGCTTTCTAAACCATCTGCCAAGGATATGTCCCCAGGAATGCTGACACCCATAGGAATCCTAAACTGACTGAGAGGGTTTAGTACTGGTCCCATATTAAATGTTCCTTGGAGGTTATCAGATTAGTTTAAACATACCTGTTGCAGCCAGTTCTAATGCTGCCACAAGTGCTATTCAGGGCTTATTGTTCTGCATTGTTAGCATCACTCAACTAATTCATGGAGTGCTAGCACATGAGATGGTATCTGTTTCATGAAAATGTGTAGATCAGTTACATGCCTTGCTGTAATACCAGCTATTCAACCTCATCAAGAGCAGTGGGAATAACAAACAGAGGACAGAAAACATAATGGAGCATCATAGAATAGTTTCCTTCATGAACTACCCCTCAGTTTACTTAATATAATTACTAAAATCATGCCCTCAGCTTAATCTGGTGTATGTAATATTTTAATTCTATTTTTACAGCATTTGGCTTTTTTTTTTTTTTTTTTTAAATTGGCAACAGTAAGTGCCATTCCCTTAGCAGATGTTCACAGTTCCCACACAATTATAGTTTTATAACTACAGTCACCTACCATACAACGCACCATGGTGTGTCATTTTAAAAGTCACTGTTACTTGCTCTTTGAATTCCTCTACTACTTAGAGCACAACTGACTTCAACTGTATGCCAACCCCTACCCACAGGACAAGGAGACAGGCTTGAACTTTAAGACATGTATTTCACATGAATGTGTACAAGTTAACATGCTGGCACATTGTTTTTGTTTAAGAATGTTCAGAAAAAGAAAATATCATTAAGAAAATGACATTCCATTATTTTAATGAATACACTGCTTAAGTGGCATAAAAAGTTACAGTAATTTTTACTCAGAACAGCTATTTCAAATAACTTACAAAATGGAAATTTAACTGTAAACAAATTTCACAAACCAGAGAGACTGAGAAAGATGGGTAAGATTTTTACCTTTCTGCTGCTTTCAAATCCAACTCTATGAAAATCAGAAATTTTAAACAGGATTTAGACCTTGCTTATAGTGATCAGTGATGGGAACAGTGTTTGCTTTTATCGCATCATGGCAGCCTGTCACCTTCTTTCAGCTCAGCAATAAGAAAAACCATGAGATTGGGGTCAGGAAAAAGTGTTGGGGTGCTGTGGCAGTTCTTGGCTTGCACAGCAGCTTTCTCGGGTGCTATCCAGCAGTGATAAAATACAAAGGCTCTCAAGATGAAGCAGTAGCCCAGTAATTCTAACAATGGTGTACAGCATCTTTAGAGTTACCAGAGTTACTATTTCCAGAATTTTCTGCAGACAGAAGGGTAATGCCAAGATCTGCAGAGGTAATTGGTAAATTTTTTATTATCTTGCAAATGGTGGTCCTATATAGGAGACTGGTAATTTTTTTAACATCTTTTAAAAATCATGGTGCTATAGGAATGAAATGAGTTCTACATCTGCTTTTAAAATGATTTTTCTATTTAATAATCTGGGTTATAACAGCATTATTTAGAACTTTGTTATTTCACAATCATTCAATTCCAAAATTACATTTTTGAAATTTATTTGCATTTAAAAATGCATAAATATGCACATGAAACAGTAAGACAGATCTGTATGGCAGATGGATAGAAAAGTAAGCCTCTTTTTTCTTAGAGGAGCCAATCACTCAACATTTAAAGGACCAACATTAAATAATATCTAAGGAATTTAGAGTGACTTAAGTTATTGATATTTTACCTGAACTTTCTGTACTTATTTTTAAAAATTCAACTTTTTCCTCCAGTAAAGAAATTATGCTAATTTGTCTGGAGGTTTCCTGAAGTCATTAAATGGCTATCTGTGAAAAGGTGTCAAATTAATAAACTTAATGAACTGAAAACAGAACTGTTTTTTCATTCCTTACAGCAGTTGCTGGTGCTGCTTCCTAAATGCAAAGTATTTGGAAACCTAAAAAGAGACGTGTGCTCACTACTTTACAGAATAACGCATAATTGGTTGTCTCAACACAACCGATATAAGGAAAGACAGTACGATAGATAAATTGTTCTTGCTATAGATTTTTATATTGCATAGTGAGCCAACACTCATAGTCAACAACACAAAACAGTGAGTATTTTGAAAATCAACACTGTCATTCTGAAATAAAGAGGGGGAAAAAAAGGGGGAACACATGCATTCCTAGTTTGCTTTGACAACTGCCATCAAATTTGATGCATTAGTGACACTGTAAAAGCAAACAACACTGTTGCATAAAATCTCTACTATGGTGTGACCACCTGGTATTTTAAAACATTTATTTGATCTAATTAAAGACATTAGAATATGCATCAGATAAAGAGAATAATACTTCCATCTTTTGCAATTGTTCAAAAACCTATTATAGTGGTAAAGAAGTATACTGTACAACCAACTATATAGTGTCAGACTTTTATGTTATACTCAAACATTTGGTGTAATAAATTGGACTGTAGACCCATAATTTGAAAAGTGGCTAAAATCTGAGCAGAGGATAATAATTTATTTCAAATTTACACAAACTATAAATACACATTTGAAAATAAAACTAATCACCACCAGACGCAATACGTGCTATAAGGGGCTCCTAAGCTGCTGGTAATTGGACGTAATTGCTGGTAATTCACACAGCTTCAGCAAAAGGATCATGCATATTGAATACCCATATTGCCCTTGAAAAGATGCAGCAGAGAATCTGAGAAATTTAAGATTATCTCCTTTGTAATAAATAAATGAAGGCAGCAACAGCCAAGACTACCTAGAACCTATGATAATGGAAAGCAGGCCTTCTCAAGAATGATCACTCCATAAAATGCTCTCTAGGGATCAGGCCAGTGAACTTACTGCCCATCCTGAGCTTTTAGAAAGTGAAGCAGACAGTCAATAAATAAAAAAAGGGCATGAAATCAAGTTTGACATAAATTGTTTTAGCAAATCCAGTCTTTATGTAAACAAATCCTTTCCGTCCTAATGGTAGCATTAATTTAGCACCAGTTCAAGATGGTTGGATTTATTATTCATTTTACCAGTAAGAAAGCCTGCAATTCTCAAACAAAATTCACACTCAAGAACACTCCATTACTAGACATGATAGTAGACGTGGTTACACCTGTGGCTATCTAAGGATAGCTGTTTGTTGAATCTGTGCTCTAGCTCAGGACTGCTCTGTACTGTCTTGAGCTGAGTAATATCAGCATAAACAATGAATGGAAGATAAAGACAAATACATCAGCAGTGAATTTAACAATGTCCATGTCGGCCAAAAAACACTGAATTTTTATGAAGTGCACAAACCCTGAAAGAGAAAATAGTTCTGAATATTAAATGAACCAGAACTGCAGGTTTCAAGAATGGTTATCTGCTCCCATGTGCCTTTGGCACTCCTAGTTTATGCTGAATATCCTATCATCTCTCATGGCCTCACTGCCAGTTGGCAAGCACAATTCATCCTTTGGCTCCATCCAGCATCTTTAGGGACTGGACTATTTGCTTCAGTTCAGTAGATTTTAGAAGTATTGATACCAGATGAAACTATGACCTAGTTAATGAGCAAGAATAACACAAATATGTACCTCAGTCATATCCTCTATCACAAATAAGTAGCTGTAGAAGGCAGCTGTTATGCACTCCATTTCTAGTGAATATCTAAACTCTTCTCAATAGCTGCACTTTGAAAAAAGCTGCCCACATATGCATAAACCCTTTTTATTTCCATAAGCATATAGAACTAAATATTGCACATTAGATTCCTCCAAGGAGAAACCTTCCACTTAGTGTAAGTATGCAGCACCAAGTTCTCTACTTTTCTGCTTAAAAAGTAAGGCAACTGTGCCTAAACTTGAGGGTCTGAAAAGTTTTGCACAGTAGTGTATCAGCCTCACTTAAATGGTACCCCATCAATGCTTAAATTAATTGACAGTAAGAAGTGTCATCAGAATTAATAAATGCTTATTTAGATAATAGTAGCAATAATAAAGAGATTTACCCCAAACTAGAACCATTTTCTTTAACACTCCTAGAATTTTTTCTATTTGTCCTCTAGTCACAGCTCTTTTCTCTATCCTTCAGTCTTAGAAATTGTGAAGAATGCAAACACTTCCTGCTATTTCCTCAGCTGTTATAAACCAGTGCAGTTCAGCTGAGGTCAATGTTGCCTCTTTACTCTAATTTAAGATCCAACCCCTTAATCATTGCACATTTATTAAAAAAAAATGTGCCAGACAAAAAAGCCCTGTGTAAACAGACATTACAGGCAACAGAGTTTCTTTCACCTCTTGTGACACAAAACATAATACAGGCTTTCTTGTTTTTTAATTTAAGCTTTAAGAGATTACGGAAATACAAACTGCTCCTACACATTAATAAGGCACCTCCGAGTACCCACTGAACTACATGGCTACACTTAATGTTCTTGGGTAAATCACAACATGCAGTGGCCTGTCAACATTAATGGAGAACAATATATATTGTTTTATTCCCATACAGAAAACAGAAGGTGACAGAATCATAGAATTATTTAGATTGGAAAAGACCTGTAAGATCATCAGGTCCAACCTTTAACCCTACTGTACCATGTTCACCCCTAAACCATATCCCCAAGCACCACATCTATATGACTTTTAAACACATCCAGGGATGGTGACTGGACCACCTCTCCAGGCAGCCTGTTCCAATGCCTGACAACCCTTTCAGAGAAAAATTTTTTCCCTCATGTCCAGCCTAAACCTCCCCTGGTGTAGCTCTAGGCCGTTCCCTCTTGTCGTATCTCTGTAGCTGTAGAGAGTGATAAGGTCTCCCCTCAGCCTCCTGTTCTTCAGACTAAACAGCCCCAGTTCCCTCAACCACTCCTCATAAGACTTGTTCTCTAGGCCTTTCACCAGCTTGGTTGCTCCTCTCTGCACCCACTCCAGCACCTCAATGTCTTCCTTGTATTGAGGTGCCCAAAACTGAACACAGTACTCAAGCTGGGGCCTCACCAGTGCCAAGTACAGGGGGAGGATCACTTCCCTAGACCTGCTTGCCACAGTATTTCTAATACAAGCCAGGATGCTGATGGCCTTCTTGGCCACCTGGGCACACTGTTGGCTCACATTCAGCCACCTATCAATCAGAACCCCTTGGTCCCTTTCCGCCGGGCAGCTTTCCAGCCACTCTTCCCCAAGTCTGTAGCGTTGCATGGAGCTGTTGTGGCCCAAGTGCAGGACCCAGCACTTGGCCTTGTTGAAGCTCATACACTTTGCCTCAGCCCATCAATCCAGTCTAAGTCCCTCTGTAGAGCCTCCCTACCCTCAAGCAGATGAACACTCCCACCCAACTTGGTATCATCTGCAAACTTACTGAGGATGCATTCTATCCCTTCATAGCGGTCATTGATAAAAATGTTAAACAGAAGCGGTCCCAACACTGAGCCCTGAGGAACTCCACTAGTAGCTGGCCACCAGCTGGATTTAGCTCCATTGGGCCACTGGCCTGGCCACCCAGCCAGAGTTCTATCCAACAGAGAACATGCCCATACAAGCCACAAGCAGACAGTTTTTTCATGAGAATGCTGTGGGAGACAGTGTCAAAGGCTTTATGGAAGTCCAGGTAGACAACATCCACAGCCTTTGCCTCATCCACCAGGCAAGTCATTTTGTCATAGAAGGAGATCAGTTTTGTCAAGCAGGATCTGCCTTTCTTAAACTCATGTTGAATGGGCCTGATCACCTGGTTGTACTGTATGTGGTGCATAATGGCACTCAAAATTTTTTGCTCCGTGACCTTCCCTGGCACCAAGGTCAGACTGAAAAGTCTGTAGTTTCCTTGATCCTCCTTCTGGCCTCTTTTGTAGATATGTCACATTTGCCACCCTCCAGTTCACTGGGACCTCCCAGTTTGCCATGACTTCCAGTAAATGATGGAAAGAGGCTTGGTGAGCACATCCTCCAGCTCCTTCAGTACTTGAGTGCAACCCATTGGGGCCCTATAGACTTGTGTATGTTTAAGTGTTGCAACAGGTCTCTGACCATTTTCTCCTTGATTGAGAAGGCTTCATTCTGTCTCCTCTCCCTGTCATCTAGCTGAGGGTGCTGGGTGTCCAGGGAACAACTAGTTCTACTGGTAAAGACTGAGGCAAAGAAAGCACTAAGGACGTCAGCCTTTTCCTCATCCTTTGTCACTAAGTTTCCCCCCCCACATCCAATAGGATGGAGATTTTCCCTAGTCCTCCTTTTGTTGTTGATGTACTTACAGAAACACTTTTTATTGTCTTTAATAGCTGTAGCTAGCTAGAGTTCTAGTTGGGCTTTGGCTCTCCTAATTTTGTCTCTGCATAGCCTCACTACATCTTTGCAGTCCTCATGAGAGGCCTGTCACCACTTCCAAAGGCCACAAACTCTTCTTTTGTTCCTGAGTTCCAGCCAAAGCTCCCTATTCAGCCAGGCTGGTCATCTTCCGGAACATGGGGACAGCCCACTCCTGAGCCTTTAAGACTTCTTTTTTGAAGTATATCCAGCTGTCTTGGACGCCTTTGCCCTTCAGGACTGCCTCCCAATCAGTCTCCTCAACAGGCCAAAGTCTACACTCTGGCAGTCCATGATAAGTGGACTGCCAGATAAATGATAAGTGAAAACACTTATCATTTCATGATCGT
This sequence comes from Hemiprocne comata, assembly GCA_020745705.1. Taxonomy (NCBI): domain Eukaryota; kingdom Metazoa; phylum Chordata; class Aves; order Apodiformes; family Apodidae; genus Hemiprocne; species Hemiprocne comata. The sequence continues at coordinate 34,915,442 of CM036589.1, read as the reverse complement.
TATGCTTGAGATGGCCTCCAACCATTACTTCCCACACAAGTTCTTCTCTGTTCACAAGGAGCAGGTCCAGGAGGGCACCTTCCCTGGTTTGTTCCTTCACTATTGTGTCAGGAAGTTATCTTCTACACACTCCAGGAACCTCTGGGACTGATCTCTCTCTGCTGAATTGTATTTTCAGCAGACAACTGGGAAGTTGAAGTCTCCCATAAGAGCAAGGGAACAACTACAATAGAGAACAACTATTACAATATAAAAATTCTACCTTTCTGCCTATAGAAAGCAGATACAGGACATACATGCAATATTCTGAATGCTGCTGTATAAGGAATTGCTTGTACAAGCACCACAAAGCAGACATAAGCCGCTCACTGGCTCTAAAATAATTTTTTGGGTTTTGTCATTTCAGAAAATTCACAATTTTGCATTGTGATAAATACACTCATAACAAGGTACCAGTATTTGTCTTAAATTCTCATACACAGAGGATGATCTGTGATTTAATACAAGTTCTATATTTTTTTTTCAAAAATCTCCAAAGTGTCACGTTATTATAAAATTCAAGTGACCTGTGTCAAAAATGCTGCCAACTATCAACGACGATCAGAAAGCAATTTTGTCAACTTTTTTCCCTATACATCAAGTAAGTTTTTAGTATAGTTTACAAGAGTAAAATATGTAGTACATATACATTATTTTCAAATCTATGCAGATTTCTTACACTGGTTTAATCTTTTCTGATTACAGAAGTACTATTTCCATACCACCAAGTATATATGATGGCTTCCCGACTTCACAACATTAACACAGCCTGATTCAGAGGCATTTTTGTTTGTGCTGTCTCAAAGCAAGAAAATTACTCCTTTGTCACCACATAATACATCATTCCACAACTGAAGTTTTATATTCTAAAAGAGCAAATGATGCAGCTCTTAAATGAACGCACTGAGTGCAGTTGTAAAGTAGGTACCTGAAATAGATGAGCAAGGCTCCTGTGTTGCTGCACTGCACCAACTTCTGTGCTCTGAAAACCTAACCATTACCAGCATATCTATAAATCTGAACGAGGTCTTGAGGACTTAATTGGTAAAAAACATTATTTTACTGAAGTAACCAAGACTGATCTTGTCACCTGTTACATAAATATCATCACATACGCAAGTAAACAGCACTTTTTTTTCCCAAGCCTTTTTCCAAGACATAGAAATATGAAGAGGCTCCTCCCTTCACTGATCTCAATCGCTTATCTGTGAGAATTTTTGTACTATATAAGAGCTCATGAGCTATTTAATAAAGCTGCTACATCAAAAAGCCTCAATCTAGCAAGCTAGATTCTAAGAGGGTTCTAAGAAACTGGAGATGTAGACAGTCACAGAAAAGCAGTCCTACCTTTGCCAAAATGGTACTTTTGAAATTTTTCTTATAAAAACTTACGCACCACAGGACTTTGAGTTTGCAATTCATCCCCACGGTGGCGAGAAGGTTATTAAGCCACTTCTTTCTCCAAGAAGGCTAGGCGAATACAAACTTAAACTACAGTGAACAGCCACTCTCCTATGCCTCTTGGCAAACTATGTTTAGCAATTATTTCATTTCACACAGTTTTGCATGTATGACTCATACACAGAGAGGACGGGCATTAACACCGATAAGTCACACTGTTTTCAGCCACTTCTATTTGGCTGCCGTAGAACACTTTGCAAGCCACTGTCCCACACAGAGCAGATTTCCTTGAAGTACGACAGCAGGAAATAACTCTGGGTGTAGCTGGACAGGCACTCATTGTTTCGAGCTTCCAGTGGACGCAGAGTTACTAAGTCGTGCAGAGGTCAGAGCCCTCACAGCGTCCTGCTAGCTGAGCAGTGCTGCACCATTGCGTGCTTGATACATCTTTCCAGCTCTTGTAGCTGTTTCCAGGCAGACAGACATGGGAAGTGTTTAATAACAGAGAAGGCAGGCAGTGGTTTTGTAAGAGTAATTTTCTCTGCAGTGCTTTTGATGAGACTTTTTAAAGGCCCTTTGAGAAGAGACTGGAAAATTCTTCCCGAGGGAAAAAAAGTGGTAATTTTGAGACATGAAGTAACTTACAGTAGCCACAGGGGACAATGTGGAGCACATGCTAATGAACTTTTCACAGTACTAATTTAGACTGCTAAGGCTTCCTTTAAACAAATAATCTATAAAGAATCTCAGAGTAAATTCACCGTATGGGTTTAGGTATTGGACTGCACCTCACACTACCTGGACCCACTTCTCAACATAAGAAAAAAGAATCAATATGAACTTTGGCAAAGTGTAATTTTGTTAAACACAAGAAACAAAATATTCTACAAGGGAGAAAGAAAAATGCTTCCCAGAAATTTTATATTGTAGTTTCTGGAATTTCATACACATTTGGTGCAAACAGGTTACCAGTTTTACAAGTCTGGCTCTTCATTAAAAAAAAAAGTAAACATTCCTTGAAACTAAGTGCAGCTGTTTTTTTATGGGTCAATAATTTTTTATGGGTCATCATTGCAGTCCAGAAAGCCAACCGTATCCTGGGCTGCATCAAGAGAAGCATAGCCAGCAGGCCAAAGGAGGTGATTCTCCCTCTCTATTCCCCTCTTGTGAGACCCCATCTGGACTATTGCATTCAGTTGTCGAGCCCCTATTACAAGAAAGGTATGGACATGCTGGAAAGTGTCCAGAGAAGGGCCACGAGGATGATCAGAGGGCTGGACCACCTCTCCTGTGAGGACAGGCTGAGAGAGTTGGGGTTATTCAGTCTGGAGAGGAGAAGGCTCCGAGGAGACCTTAATGTGGCCTTTCAGTATCTGAAGGGGGCCTACAAGAAACCTGGTGAAGGACTTTTTAGGATGCCGGGTAGTGATAGGACTAGAGGGTATGGATACAAACTAGAGGAGGGTAGATTAAATTAGATGTTAGGAAGAAGTTCTTCACCATGAGGGTGGTGAGACACTGGAACAGGTTGCCCAGAGAGGTGGTGGAAGCCCCATCCCTGGAAGTTTTTAAGGCAAGGCTGGATAAGGCTCTGAGCAACCTGATCCTAGTGGGAGGCATCCCTGCCCATGGCTGGGGGGTTGGAACTAGATGATCTTAAAGGTCCCTTCAAACCCTAACAATTCTATGATTAGGTACCTCAGCAACAGTACCAAACAAATTCAAGTTCATGGAGGTCACCAGGCTTGACAAGTTGCTGTTACAACAGAAGGAGCCCTCAAACACTGGAGGAATAGGCTGATAGGAACCTCATGAAATTCAAAAAACATAAAGTCCTGCACCAGGGCTGGAATAATGCCCTGCAGCACAAACAACCTGAGGAGCAGCTCTTCAAAATAGGATCTGGGAACCATGGTGGACATCAAGCTGCACATGTCAGCTCCATACCTTTAGAGCAATGAAGACTACCTACGTATGAGCTGCTCTATCAAAAGCACCACAAAAAGGTCAAGGGAAGTGGTCATTTCCCTCATATCATGTCCTGGTGAGGCTACACTTGCAGTAATCCATCACATTTTGAGCACCCCAGTAACTAGATGGATACTGAAAACCTGCAGTAAGTCCAGCAGAGGCTGGACTACATTCAGCCTGGAAAAGAGAAGCCCAGGGAATCTAACTGCTGTCTTCAATCACTTAAAGAAGAGCTAGAGAGAACACAAGAGCCAGATTTTTTCTTGGAAAGGCCAGTTAAAGGACAAGTGCAACAGACATGTTGCAACATAGGGGATTATGAATCTTGTTCTTTGAAAAGTGATTTTACAAGAGTAGACAAGCACCAGAACAAGCCCAGCCATGCAGTCTCCATCCTTAGCGATAGCCAAAGCTGAGTCACAAAAAGTCTTGTGCAACCTGATCTAACTTCAGCCATGCTTTATGCAGGAGGCTGAACTACATGATCTCCAGAGGTACCATGTGACTTACTCTATGACTGATGTGATTGTCTTCATGGCTTTAGTGAAATATGCTACTACTGTTGCGTGTTTCACCTTTAATTCATTTTAAGACAGAGTCCAAACAGAGTTTAATGTTACTAAATACAGATAAGGAAATCTGCTAAAGTACAATTGTGAAATATTTTTACTGTTGTTCTTACCTCAGTTTTAGATGCATAAGAATATCAGCAAATACTCCAAGTGTAGGTCAGTTTCAATTATACTTCAGCTCTCCTCACAGAGAAATCCCTTTTGAAAAAAGCTATGATTTCACCAGCCATTAAGTGAACTTAACTGACATCTTCAGTGTAGTCTTTTGAAATCATGGAGCCTGGGAAGATCAGCAACAAGACAGACTAATAAAAGTTACAGGTTGGGCCTGCAGCCACGTTTTAACTCTTCTGCACATTCTATCTTTGTGCTCTGGAAATACAGGTGAGCAGCCTGTCTGAACTCAGGAAGTTTCAGAGCTTCAGGTTTGAATGGTGTCACTCCATTTACCAAGAGATAACCCAGTGTTAAAAACAAGAGCGGGTCTTTTGCTTTGTATATAAAAAAAAGAAACCACAAAACAACTGCAGGAGAGGTGGAAGTGGTATAAAATGACCTTGATGCTCTTGCCAAGAAAACAGCAGTCAGAAAGAAACAAGCTTGGGAAGAATGCATTTAGTCATTCCCTAGAGTGCATCCTAAACAACTGCATGGTGTATCATAAATAGAGTGAGAGTGAACACTGCAGAGATCAGGGAGAATCGTATTTTCTGTACCTCAGCTTTAGAATATAATTTCCGTGTTTCATCTACAATGAACTGTACTGGCATCTGCTTATAGTGTGTTGACACAAAATTTTAAAATGCACAAGCTAATTTTTGGCACAAACTTAAGTCTACTGTAGGTAAGATGGTGATTTTTTTTTTTAGCTGTTTTTGCATTAGGCAACAAAAGTTTCCACAGAAATGTCTGTGAAAAATCATGAAGCAAAATACTCAAAATCTGTGATTACAGACTATCCTTTTGATAAATAAATACTGGCCTCTGTCACCATGTACAACCCTTCTTGGACCAATCTGAGCATTAAAGGAACTGTAGTATTTCAGCCTTTCTGTCAAAGGCCATACATCTGTATCCCATCAGAGTAAATTAAGAAAGATTCCCATTCTCCTCTGCAAAGATACATAAATTTACATTGGCCTTGCTTACACATTGGCAAATAGCTTTTGAGACTCATGTTCAAGAGCTATAGCCAATTTATTACCAGCCAAAGCTTCCACAACATGTAAACAGCTCACAATGCAAGTAGTAACACAGAAAGGTAAATGGCCACGGATACAGTAACTGTCCTGGCAAGGTTTTCACTAAATACTTTCACTGGACATTTGTGATGAAAGGAGCTCAGCCGATTTTTGACAGTGACTATTTTCTCCATTTCTTAATACAAGTAGCAAAAAACCCCAACGAACCACCCACCCTCAAATGGCTGAAAAAAGATACAAGGCTTGAGTCAAGGCAAAACATGACTAAAACATAGGCCTGAAGTTGTTCATTTCAGTAAACACATCTTCAGTACTTACTAATTATGAAGCTAATTTTGTCTTGCTTTTAAAAGAGACCACTAAGCCTGTTTTTAAAGGGTGTGTGTGTGAGAATACATAGCTAAAGCAATGTTCCTATTAAGAGTAAGGGAAGAATAAACACATCACAGGTTATCACATACATTTGAAAGTAGCAAAGAAAGTTTAACTATTTTAACTATTTTTTCTTTTCCTCATAGAATTATCAAATGCTTTAAGTCATGGTTCCTCTACTCACCAGTTGAGATCAGTTTGCGCATTGATGTCTGAGCTAATTTGCTTTTTTCATGGGACCTATTTGCTGCCATACATTCAGCCCTCAAATTAGCATTATTCTGTTGTGGCTCAGGTTTCTCTCTTTTCTAAGAGAGAGAAAAATTAACACTCAAAGGTTATCCCAAATCTTCCTGACATCTCTATCTTTACATCTACAGTAGCTATCTAAAAATTAGTGGTAGAGACAACTATTGCAAGGCACTACATTCCAAGATGTAAAAATGATACATATGTATGTTAATTCACTTCTTATGACTTAAGGGTTACTCAAGTGCCTTCCTAGGATTATCAAAAGCTCATGAACATTGACATGAATGATACTTAGAAGGACAGGCACATTTTGAACATCCCATTGTGTAGCCATCTGTATCTTTAGGTAGTTACATATCCCCGTGCATTTATAGCATTTTGGAATATTTGTGAAACTTCCAATATACCACAGGAAACTATCAGTAATTCTCCTAAGTTTTATTCTGTTCCTGGGTGGTCTTCTGAATTGGTCTCTCTAACAAGCACAAAACAGTATTTGACACACATGCACTGATACATGTGCAGGGCTGTACATGTGGCAGGAATCATCAGCTGTCAGCCATTCCCTGTGCAAGCACCAGGACCTCCAAAGTCTAGAGGCTGTCCTTCTGATTCCCCAACTCCAGCCCAAGGGGAACAGACTGTACCTTGCCATTCTTGTACTGGCCAGAGATGGAAGAACCACATATCTTTGCTAGGCCCAACTTGCAGCCTTTGGCTGAGAACCCATATAGCATCACATCACACGTTTTGTTTCTCTCTTCCAGTCCTTGCTGAGGCCTTGAGAAGCAAGTTTAGTTTCCATCCAACAATTCTGTGGAACAAAGTTTGAGATCCATTGTTGTTGCTCAATCTGGAGGTCTTTCCCCATCAAAAAAGAAAAGCTATTAATTTCAGTAAGCATGCTACACACTCAGCAGAAAGGCAGTATGAAGAGCCAAAGCATATTTCATGCCATTCTTTCCAACTTCGCTCTTCTTCCTGATATTATCATGAACTGCCATTACCAACTGACAATCTTGTAAAGCTTGTAACAGAACATTTTCACATGTGTACATGATCTTTCATTCCCTTCATAGTTAGGCTACAGCAAAGCCTTTACATCTTTCTTCATTATGCTGACAGAGAATAATAGACTATTTCAACATAGTCAAAATTCTCATAAGCAGCCTGTACACACACTGCCACCACGCCGCACCCTCCCAGCTGAGTCCCTCTGACTTTCCTCAAGTTCACTGTGCCTCATTTAGGTCCTCTCTAAATGTCATGGTAAAGGTTCTCCAGTAATCCCTCCTTTACTTGCTCTCCAGTTCTGACTGAAAATGTAAATGCACAAACTCCTCTTTAATTATTTATCCAGTTTTAGTAACTCACACTGGTGTTACCAGTCATAGTGATGACAACATTTTAATTGATTTAACAGCCTGATGTTTTGTCTGTGTTGTATTGTGGGTTTTTTTGGGTTTTGTTTTTTGTTTTGGTTTTTTTTGTTTGTTTTTTTTAAACAGAGCACACTTTTCCCACCTAACAAACAAAGCAGCCATGTTTTCTGATCAGCTCCTGTTGAGGCGTGTACCAGACTGGGCAGTGCTCTCTCCCTTTGTTGTGTTTTCACACAGCTGAGGCTGACAGGGTGCTGGTGGAGAATTAAGATTCCCAAAAATCTCATCTTAAGAAAAAATAAAGTTTGGAACCTCCTGGTACTGGTAACATACACCTAGATACTGCAGCTATTAACTGGCCAGATGTAGGTCTGTCACAGTGCAATGCAAAATATGAAATAATTAGTCAGTATATACCAAACATTCAATTCTACTGGGATCATCAGATCATAAAACGTCATAGAACTATAAACAAAGCATGTCTGTTTTGATTTTTTTCACAATTCCACAGTCACTGCCAGCATGATTAGTTCTACTACCCAGGAAAGTAAACCTTTTTTCTATTTTAAGTCTTTTTAGATCTAGATCTCAGCACCTAATTAAAAAAAAAATGTAGGCAAGCTTTTTAGAAAGGCCTTGTGCTATGCAATTATCTTTTTAATGGAAAATTTTCAGCAGGGATCTCTTGTCCTTGGACTAGTCCTGTGAGTACTACAAATGCCTACTAATACCATGCGTGTCTAATTAGATGACTGTGGGTCCTATTCAGAAACATCCCCAGACCGCATATGTGCAAATCGCTTTTTGTATGTAAACAACTGTTTCAGGAGATTCATTAAACCCTTTCATTAAAATATTTTCCTCCTGCATGTACTGAGAGGAAATGTTCAGATCATAACCAAGAAAGGTGTATCGGGAAGTCGCAGTTCCTCACAATTTTAAAAGCACACACTTAAAAGAAAAAGCAGGGAAGCATGTTTTGACTTTTTACTTTCTCATGAATAAAGAAATAAAGTCAATGTAGAGGAAGGCCAGAAGCAAGACTAGCAGCCATACTAAGATAATCTATGCTTCTTAATTCATAATTTGCTTTCCTTCCCAGAGTAAATACAGAATCACAGAAAATGTATTAAATTCCAAGTACCACAGAAACGCTACAGTGTCACCCAAATGCCTCAAATAATGGAGTAATTTACAACTACTGTAGCAACCTCCAGATTTTTTTGTTTCATGAGCATACAATACCTCACCAGACATCTTCCATAAGCAAGCATGGGACAAACAATGCAATGCTTTCTGACATGCCAGACAGAGAGAGGTGAACTGAAGGGAAAGGCAGTAAGACAATGCTCCTGCCCTGCCTGCAGTGTGTGGGGCTCCAGCAGCATGGTACCTGGGTGGATTATCTCCATTCAAAGGCACGGCAGCCTCAGCTGATCTTAGTCCTCTGACTACAGACTTTTTTTCTGAAAATCCACCCCCCCCTAAGAGGCAAGGCAAGCAGGCAGTACTTCAGAGCTGGGTGATAGGAAAGCCTGTAGCAAGTTTCCTTTGCTGTCTTAAAACAGATGAGACGGCTACACATCATATAAACCATATCTGAAGGATGCAAAGGTCCCAAAATAGCCTTTGAATTCCACAGGTTCTCAAATGAGGATGCCATCTTCAAGACTTTGTACTAAGTCATGCTGCTCTGTCACATGATGATGCTACAACATTACAGTAACACCGCAGTACTGAGGCCACATCTGTTCTAAGGCAACAGAGTCTTGTCTCAGGCTTTGCCCAGTCTCTGTCAGGCATCTTGTGGTCCCACTGAGGCTGCCAATTGTTCAGGCACAATATGTGGAATTTGCACACAGAATAAGAAGGCCAAGGGTGAGCTTTGCTCCCAAAGCGGTAAATAGAATCAGCAGCCTAAGAACTGCCTACTTATAAATTTTAGCCTGATTAACAAAGCTTAGAGTGAAATAAGAATAATTAGTCCATATGACACAACAGTTTCCTGACATGACACAATCTGCATAAAGTTGAGAAATCAAGAAAATTAAGGTGAAGAAAAACTACTGCCTTCAGATTTTTTTTCTTCTCCTTACAACTGTGTTGATGTATTCCCTGCTAGAGGCTATAGTGTATTCAGTAGGCACAGATGCTGTGCATATTCTGGAGGAACTCGGTTTTCTGATTCAAATATTTGAAGTTGTAATACTCGCTAATACCAGGCCTGTGGCAGGTTTCCACTCAGCTTTGTAATTTAAAAATATTAGGGCTCTAATTCAACGTCCTTAATACACGCTTTAAAATCCATGGTCTTTGAAATATAAGCACATGCTTTTCTGTAAAGGATGGGATTATTCCCAAGATAAAAGTAAGCATGGACTGTAGAAATCTGCTAGATTTAGGACTTAGGAAAAAACCCTTCTTTTAAACAGATTTCCAGCACTGTTTTTGCATATTACAAAGCAGACATTTTCTTATGGCACACAGTTAACTGAGCACAGTTAGCTTATTTTAAAAGCAGCCTAAACTACTTTTTGGCTACTGTAGGAACTGGAAAAGCAGCTCTAGCTCTGTAGTTTTGCAATCGAGCAAGTTCAGGGGTATTTTTATACTTTCTGCTTGGTCAAGCATTTTATACACACTATTTCTTTTCTTTAATTCATTCCAAAAATGTCCACTCCAAATATTTTTTCCATATCTAGCCACATTATGTTGTTTCTATGCTAAGAATAAACAATATTTCAATTTACAAAAACGTCAGTCAAACTCCTTGACGTGAACATATCTTAATATAGTAAAAGCATCCAAAGCCTTCTTGTCTGGTACGTGGCTACAAAGGGGCTGCCCTATTAGGTGGGAAACTATAAATTCAGATTTCCCTACATACCTGATTGGTCATACTTACAGAAATTCCCAGTGGAAAACACAAGATTATTTTTATTTTGCTTCTTTTTTCTCTTTTCCTGTTTGCATTAAATGAGAATTCATTTATATCTTTGACCCCTAAAACAATGACTAGGGTTGCTTATGCAAAAGAATCCTGTTGATACCGTATTCAATTTGCATTTCCAGCTGGAGTCAGAGGATTCAGACATCAGAATATAAAGAGTTGCAGCATTACATGAGGTGGGGGCAGGGAGCTTGCAAATTAGCTGTCAAGTTGAATTAAAAAGTATCATAATTTAAGAAGCTGGCAGTTACCATTTGATACTGCGTTACTGTTCATGCCTTATGGTAAGAATAACATTATGTTAATATTGAAAAACTGTTTCCATCTATTGCAAAATAGAAGCAATTAACAAACCTAAACCAAGCCTAATGCACCTCTGAATTCAGAATGGTATGACAGCCTTCCTCCCAGAGTAGTAGAAGTGCTATGCATTAAAAATGTAATAATTTATTTTAATTCTAATAAACATTTGGCTAATGGCACAACATAATAAATGGTTTTAAAGCCAGACATCATGCATATTGTGGGCTACTGGTATGTTTATAGCTATTGTCTGCTGACAATCAAACTACTATTAGTAGTTTTAGAAATGAAGCACTTAACATACACAAGAAAATAAAGGAAAATTCTGCCAAATGCTATTCAGACTCTTTATTAGTATATTTTTTCCCAAAGGCTCTAACACAAAAACTTTTGCTACTGGTTTGCATGGTTTTGCCTCACTTCTGTCTTTGTACGTACATTAAAGGTTGTATTTAATAATAGGATGAGAATACAACAGATGTAGATGAGGGTGCCTGCCTGACTTGAAAAGCTGACAAAAAATAGTTTTCTTCAGACCCTTCCCCACCTTATTTCACATAGAAAGTATCTGCAACACCTAGAAACTTGAAACATCAATGCCAAGATGACAAAACCTCAGGGCTGAACAGGGATGGCTTGTTAAGATTTAATATTGTCTGGCTTTGAGGAAGCCATTCACCTCATGCTGAACAAAATCAAATTCAGAACACAAGAACCAACAAGAGTAAATAGACAAGTATTTGACTAAACTTCTACTAATAGTAACAGACATACAGTGCTGTCAATGAGAGCAGGCACAAGTAAATTTTCTTTAGCAAGAGATGTATGTGAGAGTGCCAGTGCCTGCTACTGGATTTCTTGGAGAATTCCCTGGGAGGCCAAGCACATAAGTAGAGAAACAACAGAGCTGGGATACAATCTTTAGACTGGGATTCCAAGTCACCTGAAGAACCCAGACATACAATAATTGTACTGCTGGGTTTAGTGTATCCAGCTTTCTCAGTGTATGTAATGTGCAATTGCCTCTGGCATAGAAACCTCAAGCTGGTGTCACTTAACTCCTAGGTTTCTAAAGCATACCACAGCACAGAAGATAATTTAATCCCAAAAGCTGCAACATTTTACCCGAGCACACCTTACTAGCTCAAGTGTGCCATGTTTACAGGTTGTCTATTGTAGAACCAGCACAGTTCCACACTGCTTGTTCAGGTACCTGAATCCACATTGCCCATACATAGGCCCTTAAGGAATTTCGGAAACGTCAAGCTCACTGTCTGATCTAAGCTCTCTGTAGAATACAGCAGAAGCTGGACTTCTATACTGAAGTAAATTATGGTGGCAGTGACTTGGACCCTGGCTCTGTAACATTTTGGAAGCAGTTTGTCCTGTGACACACAGGGAAGACAGGGTAGCTCTGTACTCTAAACAGTCAAGAGCAGCCTAAGAGGAAAATACATGCAAATGCACCACAGCTAAATCCCAGAGCTGCTTTTTCTTTGTTTACATTTTCTGTGAAGGCTAAAGATGCAGATGTTGAATGCCTAGCCAATCTCTTTGCTAAGATTGTAGAATCGAAGGCAAAGCTATGAGTTTGGACAAGTGTTCTTAAAACAAACAAAATCCACAGCTCACCCATCTTCTTGCAATGCATGACACTTTGAAGCCAGGGAAAATTATGCATCTCCCTGCATACAGCACAAACACCAAAATGTGTGGGAATGTAAACAAACTCTATTGGATGATTCCATGGATTCATAACAGTGAGATTTCACCTCAGGGTTTTGAATTTGGACTTCTTAAAAAGTATAGATGAAACTAGTTTGTGTTTAACAACTATATGCAATATTCAGTGCAGTTAACTTTGTGACCACCACCTACACGTACCCTGCAACTTTAAGTATATAAATGATTTATAAACATTTTCCAAGAGAAACATGCATATAAGCAGTATAATAAATCTATACACTGCATACCAACATGAGACTCACCTGAAAGATCAGGACCAGGTCATTGTTTACCTAATACAGGGGACATAGTATTTTTATTCAGAAGACAAAGCCACATGTAGCATAGTATTGGAGAAAAGAAACAAGAACTCTCAAATTACCAAAGGGAAATGTCTGGATACAATTATGAACTCTAATTGAAGTCTTAACACTTTTATAGCACAGAATGAGTTAAAATGTCACATATCTTCCAGACCAGGGACAACACACTATCACTAGCACTTGATGGCTCCCGCTCAGGTGAGAGCAATCCAATTTCATGGGGTGGTTAAACTCAGGATTAACCCCTCTTCTGCCTCTAAAATGCTGAGAGATAAAAGTGGTGAAAAATGTCCAAGTGATAGGTCACCTAGTGAACTGGCAAAAAGAGTAATGAGAATCATTTTCAGTTGCTTTTTCAGAAAAAAAGATTCAGAAAGAGGAGGAAGAGTACAAAGTTTGCTGAAGTGTGACATAAATCACAAATTTGAAAAGCCAGATTTTTACAAAAGGGGGTTAGCAGGCATCAAGACTTACCTAAGACAAAAAGACAGCTGGCAAAAGAGCTGATGAAGAGGCCAGGCCTGCAGATGTTTTGGCCAGATTTGTATACTCTTGGGCTAGTGTGCACCCTATTGAGACCAGGAAATGGTTAAGAGCATTTTTAGCTTCACATAATAGGATATAAATGCAGTAATATAATAATAACCTTGGTAGAGCTCTGCTGCCGTAGCACTCTGGGAAAATAACAGAAGTCTACTCATGCTCAACAGTTATCCCAGAGAGCTCCTCAAATGCCTCCAGTTGGGCAGAAGAGTTATAGCCAATGTCTTCTAAGAAAAAGCACAGACCTAAACCTTCCACCCAGAAGGCAGTACGGAGTAAAACACTTAAAACGGCAGCAAAAACCACAGATATTACCTATTACTGTAACAAACTCCAAGATCTCAACTAACAGCACAGCTAAGGTCAAAATAGACATTAAATTCTGAAAATGGAGACAGAAGACACATGGGGAAAGACTTCACCTCTGGATTTTTTTTTTTTTACTGATCTACTAGTTTGAAAAGGAAATTAAGAATAATTGATGCAAGACTAATGGAGGCATGTAAATGGAGGCAAGTTTTTAAAAGTCTATTGTCTTGACCTATGTAACTTTTGAGTGCTAAGAATTTAAAGCTAATTCAGCCATAAGCTATACTGTGGTGTCAATAATTTTGTTCAAAATTACGTATTTCCATCACAGTTAATGTATTACCCTGAAATTCTAGGAACAGAGGTATACTTAAAAAAGATTAATATATTCTATTTCAAAACTAACCATATGATTAGTAAAAATATCTCAGAACTGAATGTATAAAAAGACTGTCTCAAGCAGTTTTACAGTTGAACAATGAGTTGCCATTTCACACGAAAAACAGAAATGAAAAGTTAATGCAGAGTTGTTCCCCTTGTTTATGGTAAATTATGAACAAAACTATGACAGATATAGGCCTCAATTTTTAACAGCAAAGTTGCTCTTGTCCCCAAAATTTGAAGCAACCTCCTTTGAAATGAATAGGAAGTTATACCACAAAGGTAAATGGCATTTCAACCAAACTGTATCTTGCCAGAATCAAGTCTTACTAGAATATCCAGCATATGATTGCATCTTTTCCCTTAATCACTTGAAAGGAACATTCAACCATCTCAATTTATACCAAAAAAGGATATTTACTACAGTAGAAAATGGAATGTACAGTTTACTTGGATATTTTAACAGTGATAAGTCACTTTACTCTTCAGCTTTTATTTCTCTTTGTTTTTGGGAACATAATGTCACTGTGACTATACAGGAGTACAAACTGCAGTCATTTCCTATCGTGTAGTTCATTAGTTCATTGTGTAGCTCAAAGCATGTCAAGGTCATATTTTAATCCCAACCCATAGCTATAGCCCTGAAGGTAGCACACAGTGCTTCATTAGCCACATTGATTTGTTCAGAATATTGCCAATACCTCATTGAAGAATCTGACTTAAATCAAATCAGTATCTGAGATACACTTTCTGGAATACATGAGGACTGAGGAAAAAAAAGAAAAGTTACAGTTTGACCATGTGAAATATTTTGTCCAATAATTTATTTCATAATCAAAACACATACCCTTCCCAGGCTGTACTAGTTGGATATGATTTTGGGATAGCCTTGACTCATGCCATTGGTGGCTAGTACATATAACAATGTCCCCCACTGTTTTTCAGATGATTGTGTGTGAAAGTAAGTGATGCAATTTGCATAGGCACAAAGAAAAGTCACATGTAAATCCCATACTTGGGTAAACATGAGAACCAGCATGCCAGAAATTATGTATGCAATTAGTATCACATACATGAAATGGTGCTTATAATTATAGGCCATGTTTGGAAATGCATCCTGTGTCTTGACAAACATCCCGTAATGATTCTATGCTCTCTGTCTGCTCACCAGACCTGAAGTGCTGGTCTTTGCAGAAGACTAAGCACAAGTGTCTTTAAATTCACTGGTGCAGCTGTCATGAATTTTGCCTTCCAGCTATCATGCTCAGATGCTCATCAGACACGCTTACTCCAATTTAGTCTACAGAGAGTGAGTGGTTCAGCTGCTCTCCTCAGTGTGGAGTTTTTAAGCAGCAGCTGTTGATTAGTGATGATATTAAGCCTGTATTTCTAAAGGAAAAGACGTTCCTGCAGAAAAAATTTACAAGTATGCTTCCAGTTTTATAGAGGTCTCAGTTCTCACATTTTTCTGGCCCTAAGGCTGAAATGCCAGAAACCTTAACACAGCCTTGCCTTGTCTCATTAAGAAGAGAGAAAAGTGTATTCATAAATGTGGAGAAAACAATTTCCTCTTAATTTTGTACAGGCACATAGTATTTGTTTGAACAACTGTACAGTTCCAGTATGTAATATTTTTTTTTAAACAGTGAAAGAAAACTTACTACTGTTGTCTGCTAGAGGGCACTTTCACCATAATAACCATCTCAGTGTTAATTTACCTGTACATAATTCTACCTAAAGGTTCTTTTTGGAAAGTATTTTGTATTTTTTCCTCTCCTTGGTAAAAATTGTAGATCTTTAACTTAAATTCTCTTTAAAGGTCAGTGCAGTATGGCATCCTCTAAGTCAGCTTTAAAAGCAAGCATATAAGGTCCCTAACAAAGCTTCCCTCAGAATTACTGTTCTGAACAGTGATATTCTTGCTGATCACAACAGTATGAAGTTCGCCATAAAGAGAACAAGTTTCAATTGAAAGGTTAATTAGAAATTACCTGTTTCCAAAATGTGAACTGGAAACCTCATAACCAAACGTTGATAAGAAGGAATTAGGAAATCGGTAACAAGCATACTCCACAAAGAAATTCTCTTACAAAATTCACTTTGGTAGACATGAAAGGGAGGGCAATCTGGTTGTATTTAGCATTAGGCCACCAACAGCACCAAAATGAGTAGTTTCCAGATGCATACAAGAAATTCTCATATTTCAGTAATCTCCTAATAGGTCCTTCATCCCAAAACTGAAGATGGTAGACAAGTAACAGGAAACTTCACATTTGTATGCCTGTCTTGCCAGGCCCACAGTAGCTTAGTAAACAAAATTTCTGCTCTTACTAGTAAAAAACAATAGGCTTTGCACTGACTAGTTTTGACTAAACTTAAAACACTGAAAAACTAACAATATGGGCTGCATAAAAAGAAGCATGGCCAGCAGGTCAAGGACAGTGATTCTGCCCATCTGCTCCCCTTTGGTGACACCCCAGCTGGGGTACTATATCCAGCTCTAGAGTCCTCTGTGCAGGAAAGACATGGACCCGTTGGAGAGGTCCAGAGGAGAGCCACAAAAACAGAGGGCTGGAGCATCTCTCCTGTAAGGGCAGGCTGAGGGAGTTGGCGTTGTTCAGCCTGGAGAAGAGAAGGCTCCAGGGAGACCTTATTGTGGCCTTTCAATACTTAAAGGGGCCATTTAAGAAAGATGGGGACAGACTTTTTAGCTGAGCCTGTTGTGATAGGACAAGGGGTAATTACCTTAATCTAAAAGAGGATAGATTCAGATTAAGAAATTTTTTACATTGAGGGTGCTGAAACGCTGGAACAGGTTGCTCAGAGAAGCTGTACATGTCTCATCCCTGGGAACATTCAAGATCAGGCTGGATGAGGCTGTGAGCAACCTAATCTAACTGAGGATGTCCCTGCTCACTACAGGGGGTTGAACTAGATGACCCTTAGAGGTCATCTAGACTAGACTAGACATCTAGATGACCCTTAGAGGTCATCTAGAAGACTATTCAACCCAAACCGTTCTGTAATTCTATGCATAAATTGTTGTTTCTGCACCTTCTGGCTGTAAAAGTAAATCTTGTGTATTACACTAGGAACCATGAAATATTTACCCAGGGTTGGAAGAGGCAGCAAACTTCTGAGTAACTGCCATTTCATATTACCCCAATACTATCCCTGGATATAATGAAAATTTCCACACCAAATCTCTACCCCTACTACCAGCACTCATGCAGCTTCTGCATTTTCTTAGTTTGTTTCCTAGACAAACTCGAAAACCTTGTTTTAAGTAGCATCACTACTAAACTAAAAATCATGTACCTGGTGTATCTCAGCTAGAGTTTGCCAAGTAGAAGAATATTTGTATAACACTTAATAAAAACATTCTATTCTGTGAAAAAAAAATAAAAATTTGGAAATACCTTTCTCTCAACAGCCACAAAAAGATTTCGCATGTCCATTGTTTCTTTAGTAATTACCTTATTTAACCTTGTTTCATTCTGAAGAGATCTTAATGTCACTAGCCTAGTCGACTAGGAGAAAGCTAATACAATTTACTGGATAGAACTCAGGAATCAGACTCAACAGGATGAAAAGAACTACACAAAAACTTGGGTTGGGGTTTCTTGAGCATCTGGGAACAGCTAGTTAACATAAACAATCATCAGTAACTTAACACTGCCAAACACTTTTATTCTGGCTTGCTCACAATCAGTTTGTACTAATATTATGCCTGTCCTTGTGCTAAATTAGTTACCACATTGCATGCATCAGAGGGATCTGAATGCAAACAGGTCCATCCAAAGATAGCACTTACATTACCATGTCCTTATTAAACTTGAAAAACTGAAGTCTCTTCTCACTTGTTACTTAAACGCTGAACATGGCTGTTGTTGGGATCGCAAGAGCTCATCAGCGTGGGTTGTTGAGAATCACAGATATTACACAGAGAAGAGCTTAACAGCTAGCACTTCAGTGTTTTCCATGTGTGGATTCTCTAGTTTGTGAACTCATCACTTTACTAGCAGGGATGAAACACTCCATTACCTATTTAAGGGTGACTAAGAGATTGAAACTGAAATGCCACCAACATGCTGTGCTCACAGCCATCAAACCACTCTCAAACAGCTTTCTCCTTCCACTGTTCCTCAACAATTTTAGAAGGACAGAAACAACTGCTTTATTTAACTTCAGTAGTATACTAAGCACCGTTAAAAAAAAAAAAAGCCAGGAAATAGCTGGCCTAATTCCAATACTTACCTTTAAAGCTCTGAAGGTGGTGCCACAGTCTACAATGCTTAATTTTATCTTCATTAGTTTGCAAAGATAATTTCTTTGGGGTTTGGACACCAAGCACAGAAACCAACTCCCTTTGAGCAGTGCTTCTTGATTTTTGGAAAAGGTCAGCTCTAATTTTGAAATTTCTTTTTAAAATGATTGCCTTATGATCACTGCTCACTGTTATGAATCTAGAGATACTGTTCTAGAACTAAGACTCTACACAAAAAATTGATCGCAATTCTTCCTTCTGAGAACTTGTAAAATAGGTAGAGCTTTGGCATCCATCTAGAGAATGATATACAGCTAATTATTAAGTCCAGACCACTGCTGGCTGGAGCTTTTCCTTCATTCAGTTTATCTGTACTATCTTGTTCCTTTACACTTGATTTTATCTGTTTGTCTCTACTAAATACACAATAAAGCATTGTAGTTTGAAAATGAGACAATTCTGGACCAGAGTGATACTTCCAGCCCTCAGTAAGAAACGAACAACAGTATTTGTTGTAAACATTCAAGGTCACATCCTGAAGTTATAGAACACATTTTTTTTTCTCAATAGTGACTGTTTTTTAGTAAATTAACAAGAAACAGGTCTTAACAATAAAGGAACAGACTTTACCTAATAGGCTATGACAAAAAAACCTAGGCATATAATTAATATGATTCATATTTAGTTTTCTTACCTGGGTTCTTAGATGCTTCTTGTTTGATTCATTATCACAGACTTCTATACTTGGACCCTAAAGATGCAGGGCAAAAGCTCTTCAACCCATTTCTCATCATCTCACTTACCAATTTCCCCACTCTTGCATTTACATGTGAAAAGCAATACTTAAGAATATATGAGGAGATGCAATACCCTTAGGCTTCTTAATTATCAATTTAACAGGACAGTATTAAAAATAAATTTTGATTCAGATATCCAAGAATGATGGAAAAATTATATACTATGTAAATAAAACTTCTACTCTAGATTTAAAAAAAAAATCCATGTGGAAAAAATCCCTGTGCAGGTTTACTCAATCATGCATGCCTCATGTGTTACTACTACAACACATTACCCACAAACAATTTCTCCATTACTGAATACAGTCAATTTGTCTACCAGTGCTTAATACATATTTCACTAATTAAACCTGATGATTTTATGTTCTTCTGTGATGCTGCTGACAATCAACAAGAGCCTTTTTTTAGCAAAACACTTGATTTAAAAGCAAAATCCTGAATATCTGCTGTGAATTCTGTTTAAAGATAAGTGAATATGGAAAAAATGTGTTTTCTATGTCAAGAGATTCTAAAAGGGGAAAGTTAGTTATGCAAACCATGTTGCTTTCCAGAAGACTGCATTAGATACATCCCTGTCACCAAACAAACTGTACCTGATAAAAAAAAGCCACTCAGCACCCTTGGCCACTTGAAGTAAAATCTACGTATTCAGACATAAAATAATTTCTCAACATATTCTATATTCAATTACATATTTAGAACTGAAGAGATAGTGTGTTACTTTAAGTTGTTTTGCCAGGTTATTTATTATATTGCTTCCTGAGGAGGGAAATGGAAAGAGAGGTCCTGATGTCTTCTCCCTGGTATTCAGTGAGAGGGTGTGTGGGAACAGTTCAAAGCTGTGCCAGAGGAGGTTTAGACTGGACATTAAGAAGCATTTCTGTACCAAGAGGGTGGTCAAACACTGGAATAGGGTTACTAGAGAGGTGGTCAGTGTCCTGAGCCTGTCAGTGTTTAAGAGGCATTCGGACAACACCCTTAATAACGTGCTTTAACTTCTGGTCAGCCCTAAGTTGATCAGGCAGTTGACTGGATTATCACTGAGGTCCCTTCCAACTGAAACAGGCTATTTATGCTAAATTGTGGACTTTGCATGTTTATGTTAGCATTCACTTGTAATTTCCAGTGTTCAGTTTAATCAGGAAATAAGGGAGGTTTGCTTTTCAAAGAATTCTACCGTTGCCTAAAGATTTTAAAAATTTCTTTAAAAACATAACATTTCATTATTTTGGGGGGTTTATTTTTAAATTAAAAGCTATGTTCCAGCTTTGTGAAAATGCATCTGTTTCCCATAGAAGTAGGAAGTTTAGCATTAGGACCAGAAAGTCCATTCAACCAAGTCAGGCCCACAGAATTTAGGATGGCCAGCACTGCTTGGTGGAGATGAAGTTGGGGGAAAGAAATTCCTGAAGCATTTTCTTCTATCAAAAGAAATGTTAACGTATTGCTTTGCACACTTCCCAGGGATGGCTCTGCCACTCTGAAATCAAATATATTGCAACAAATAAAGTGTTGCCATGTATTAAGCGAATTTCACAGCTGTTCCTTTGCTGTGATTTTACACCTCATCCTCAGGTTCAGAATATTTAACTTAGAACAACTAGAAAATATCTTTCCCACTTTACAAAAATATTAACAACTTTTCAAATTAGGGAATAGGTTTGTCTGTAAACCTCTTATTTCCCAGCTATCTAAAAAAGAATCACTATCTTAATTGGCACTAATTGGTAGCCTCAGCACAGAAGGGAATTATATGCTTGCCTAGATATCTTCCCCTGAGACCCTCTCCATAGTGGTGTCATGCCAAGGGAGAAGCATCACATGTTTCTGTGACTTCTAATGCTGCTCTGGTGCTGCCTCAGAGAACTTCTAATTTGGGAACTCAATCCTGTGCCCTTCCAAGAGGGTATATTTCACCCATTTTCCTCCAGCCAACCAAGGAAGAAAGTTAGAGGCAAATATTTCTACCTCAAGCTGAGACCATAGATAAAAATTAGAGCCTAAATCACTTATGTAAAGGAATACTGGCAAGAATGGGTGCTTAAGACTGGTTTAAATGAAACATTCTAAATCATTTCATCAGACACCTGGCAGGGGTTCTAATTTATTTTAATGCATGCATCTAGCAGTTCCAGAAACAGCACATTTCAGCAGCATTGCCAATATCAGCTGTTTAGGCAAACACAGCTTAAAACTTCAAAATAAAAATTTAAGAAGAAATGAAAATGAAATACTACATCTTCTGCATCTGGAGCTAACCTAACTGCTGATTTTAAAACAACTGGAATGCCTTTTCAAGCTTTGGCTAGATATTTCAAACCTGAACAGAGCTGAAATTCTCAGGTAACACCAGGAGATATATAAAAGTGAGACTTCATGAGACACAAATGGACACTTGTGCAAGAAACAACAAGAGATGGCAATACAGGGTTTAAAAAAATATTTAATTTAATGGGACTTATTTGAATAGAATGGCTGAGACCATATCTTGGACAATAGTATAAGTTTGTGTTTGTATGCTAGAACATGTAAGAAAACAGGCCTCCCCTAGGATATTCACAAGGTAGGGGTCTGCACTATGGAGTCACAATTTTTTTTCCTCCTTGTTCCTCAAAATCGAAAATTAAAGCTAATTTTCACTAAAAACAAACACCCCCCCCAAAAAAAAAAAAAAAAAAAAAATCTCCAACAACTACTAACAGCCTGATTCCACAATGGACTCTTAACCTATCCCCTCTTGGAAGATGCACCTGAGACCTGCAAAAGCTGATAAAATAAAAATCTGCATGGATACTGCCCTGTGCAGAACCTAAAGAAACAAACAGGAACAACACTGGAGGGATTATCTTCACTTCAGTGAAGTGTCATGGTTTAGCAAAATCAACACTGCCAAAATGGTTTTCAGATGTTCTACATTATCAATACATTTTAAGTACATATTTTCTTCTGTGATTGCTCATGTTGTCTTTCACCTACTGCAGAACATGCCAGATTTCCTACTTCTTGCACCCAAAGTTTCTAAACTCAGTAGAATTGAAGTCTGCAGTAGAAAACACTACTATAATTGGTATCAATAAGTAAATTCCCCATAGTAAAAGTCTAAAAAGTTTTTATTTTTGCTATCTGACGCTATTTTAAAGGTGATTTGTGAAGTCAGAATATAAAGCCACTTGAATGTTTAATGAACATCCTGGAGTATAGTAACTTGAGATGAACCCGACTTGTGTAAGAGATTCCAAAAAGTCCACACAAGCTATTGATCTTTTATAGTCTAGGAACATTCTTGATTTTTAAAAATCCAGTGCAAAATTAGCAAAGCAGTAATTTGGGTCTGTTCTCCAGTTTTTACTGCATAGTAAGATTTAGTTTAGGGTCTGAAGTGTACTGCTATCTTTATTTTGTTATTTTTATCTTTAACCCATTCTGCTTTTTAGGGCGGTAGAAGGCATGGTAATGTTTTTGGGGTTTTTTTTTGTTTGTTTGTTGTTTTTTTTTTTAATGAAAACAATGTCTAACCTACTATTGCATTAGTGAGTTATATATCAAGCATATATCAAGCCAAAGACTGGTTTTGCATAATTATGATACATTTTGCTACAAAAGCTGGCTAAAACTATGTTGTTAAGGAAGCAGAATAAGAACCACCGCATTTATGACTAAATAGCAGCCTTGTAACTAACCTAGTATGCAGGGGAGTACAGTCACCTTGAGAGAAGAATAAGTGGGTTCTTATCTCTGCTCAGGGGACTGGGAAAGCTGACAATCATCTGTTATCTAGTGTGATTAACATCCCACTGCTTACCACATGTCTACTAATTTTTAATGTGTAATTGTGTAAAATGACTGTCTAGACCAGGTTTTCTTCCATCATATTAGTTCACTCAGAGTTCACCCGAGCAGCTTAAAGAAGGCAGTTTGTATTAAACACAATCACTCTGATCAGTTGTGATTTACAACTACAGCAAAAAAGCAGGGTACCCTAATAATGTGGGAAGTTGTGGTTTGTTTGGGGGACTTCTCTACTTACTCCAGTGTGCTTTTATTGACTTTCTGTAATCCTGTACCTCGTGACTGCTTTTATCTATGCACTCACTGCTCTCATGCTGCCTATGCTGAAACAGAGAAAAAAGATGTGCTGGCAATTTTATTTATGTGTAGGTCACGCTGTAGAGGTCATCAGCACCCAACTACATCCCCCCTGAAGAGAACAAAGGGATAATTGCATCTTATATACAAACCAACTAATTCCATATTTCCTTACATACAAGCCTTTGGGAAAAAAGTTCTTCCAGAGAAAGAAAAAAAGATATAATTAAATAATGGACTAGTTTTGGCAGAAGAACCACGGAAGAGGTGTCTTCCTTCCCAGGAATTCTAATCCTAGTGCTAGAGTCCATCTTAATTGGTGTAACATCAGTCTATAAAAGTATCACTGAAATGAGCTGCATTCAAATTAAAAAACAAGCTGCACAAGCAGTTACACTGTGTAAAACAAGCTTTTACTGATAAAACTTTAACTTAGGAATGATTACTTTTGAAACATAGGAGTGAAAAATTTGGAGGAAAGGGGAAGAGATTCAGATACAGCTTTGGTAGGAGAGAAAAAACCCCTTGTAACAGCCTTTTTTTTAAAAAAAAAACCAACAACAACCAAGCAAACACTCTGGGACATTAATGACTTTGGGTGAGAGGTATTCTATAGCTCAAGAAAAGTAAAAAACCTGACCTCCAAGTTACTCTGTCTCTAACAACAGCACACGGTATAGCCTCCACAAAATGGCCTGGTTTCCAGGTCATCCACATGTGCAAGTGATGGGACAAAGCAAATCCTGCCCCACAGTGTAGGAAAAGCCTCTCAGATGGAAGATATCCAAGTAGTAAAGATGTCCAGATAGTAAAACATACAATAAAACTATTTTGTATAGGTGTAAGAAGGTTTCATATTGCATATTTTAATCTCATATGGTTGCTTGGGCCCAGGAAAATGTGGTATTTTCTGCAGGGCAGTCATGGTAGCATACATCACATAACAGTGAATTCTTTGAATCTTTAAATCATCTGTTCTTTCTGAGGTAAAGGGCAGAAAAGGTTTGTGTAGGCCACACAGTGGTACAAAAGGAAGTAACTTAGGCTAACATCTGGTGAGGACAGCTAGTTTTCCCCAGTTTCTTCCTAATCTATGGAAAGAGACCAACAAAGCATTCTTCAGAGGGCAAACATCAGGATCTGCCTGGCTCTTTGGCAACACATTGAAGCAGGCACCTAGGGAGAACGGCCCAAGTTGGTGATACACTCCATAGTGTATACATATGGTTAAGACTACTGATCTGAAACTACTAGAATGTATTAAGTCTGAAGGCTGCTAACAAAAAGTAATTTTTATGTTTCCTACAAAGACTACTGAGGACAAATTATCCAGATTTTGAGCTGGTTCAACTCAGTCTGGGATTATGCCTTAACCACAGGACAGATGCATCTCCTTTCCCTGCCACTTCTGCCTCTCCTGTGTCAGGTCTACTGAGCACTTGATGTGGGTTGGGTTGGATTCAGCTACTGGTCCAAATAACCCTGCAACTAAGACTAAAAAGTAACACCTGTTTTTGCATATACATTTTCAGTTAGGTAAGTGTTATACTGACTTAAAACTGATTGTTAAAATGCAGGAATAGTTGGCTTGCAGTTCATTTAGACTTCACATTCAAGCTAGTAATTTACAAAGACTGAGTTCACTAAATCTCTAGCATAATATGCTTAATTACACCACTGAAAAGAAGCAACCTCTCAGGCAGCAGACCTTGTCTGAGACCTTGGTGTCAGCCATGAACCTAGTATTTCTGCCTAGGTCAGAAGGACTTAATCATTCCAAAAGGCTAGCAAGCTAAGAAAACCTAGGAAGGACAACTGATTAGCTGCACAAGTTGCTTTTCAGAGTCATATAGCACTGAAAATTTTTCAAGGGCAGTTTTCCTTAACATTCCAAATGATACCATCTCCTGCCAGAATATTCTATTGTTGTTTGGGTTTGGTTTTTTTTTTCTTCCTTTTTTTCTTTTTTCTAATAGGACACTCTGTAGTCTGCAGCTTCAAAAGACAGTAATAAAAAAGGTGAGAAACGCCTGGTTTTCACCTGGTGTTTACAGAGCATCAGAAAGTAATAAGCTGATTCTGCAATTGAAGATCATCTGAAGCCGAGCTGAGTCATCTGGATAGTTAATTTTCTACATGCCTGCTGTAATGGTGCAGTGAAACACTACCACATAAAACATTACAATTCACAAAATACTGTTCCAGAACTAAACCTGTAATCTTTTTACAAGTGATACAAATTCCAAATTAAGGATTCCAGCAAGCTAAAGCCTACCTTCAACTCACTGCTAGATCTAAAAGCCTTCTTTGGTATAAAAACATAGCAATGAGACACGCAAGATCAGCCCAGCATAACTGCTACCATTCTTCCCTTAGATTTATACATTTGCCATTAAATCAGTGGGATCCTTTTGAAAGAAAAGTATTGTCTGTATGAAAATGACAGAACTGGACAGTATGTTGTTGTGGGGAATGGACTACTTCTCCCCCCACACAACGGTACAAAGCAAATCAAGTTCATTAACATGCCTAAATGATCACCTTCTACCAGTGTCAAGAAACCTAGTTTTTGCTATTGTTCCTACAGATTTGTTACCTTTAACCAGAATCACAGATGTGTAATGAACGAGTAATTTGGAAAAGGAACAGAAATGTAATGAGGAAGACATCTGCCTTGTTTGCTATGAAGGCTATTGAATTTCGTAATTATTTATGGCAAAGAAATGTCACAAAACTGCAATTATCATGGGCAACTTATGCACATATTTAGACACATATTGATAATGTTGCCATAGCAAAGCCAGGACACCAGCCTCAGAATCTAAGAATTTTCCTCCTCTGGATTATGTTGCATTTTTAAAGCAGGATCAATAAATTGCACAAAACAGCAGGCAGGAATGGGAAGAATAGTTTTTAGTGTCTTTAGAAATTTATCATAGTAATGTTCAACTCATCCATGGTCTTATTCCGCTCTTAGCTATACAGCCTTTATGTTGCTCTAGCCACTGACTGCAATAGTGGCTTTTGTAGGCTGTTGGTATTGCTATAGGGTTACCTTTGAGGATACACTTGTATCCTGAGGCACACCAGAGGCTGCCACACCACAACTGCTGAGGGAGCTGCCCTTTCCTCACCTCTGCAGGGAGGCTTGTAGTGTCCCGGTATTCTCCAAGGCCACAGCTCTGGAAAGCCACTCTGAAGCTCTCAAGCTGTCAGGAAAGAACATCAGCACGGAAAAACAGATGGCTGTACCAAAGGTCTTAATGAAGCTAATGAAGTTCTGCACCCTTTCAGGCAATAAAAGTGCATCCTGGCAATTAATGAGCAGCATATTTGATGGTACCATGACAGTATAGTTCACTATTTTTGAGGGCAGGCTTCCATTAGAGAAAATGATTACACCAAAATTCAAGATGATTTAGCCCAAAACCTCAAAAGGGCTAAGATACACAAACATCCTCTGCCACAAGAGCAGCAAAAATTTCTCACAGTCTTGATCAACATTTGTCCTACTTCATAACCTCATCAGTATCAATCAAGTCTGTCAAATTGCACTTAAGTACAGGACACAGTTTTTTCTCAGAATTGACACATTTGAACAAAGATTTAACAGTTCTTCTAGGAGCCTATTGTTACAAATACGTATATTTCAAAAGAGTCTGAATCCACCTTTATTTTGGTAATAGATGCATCTAATTTTTAGTATGTTCAAGAAAAAAAACCTGATTTTGCACTTGTGCATTTTCATTCAAAAACATTGAAATTCATGTATCACATGAACAAAAAGAGCAAGTACACAGCTTCTAAAAATGATCTGCTAATAAGCAACATTATTGTCAACTCTCTTCATTAGCCAGGTCAAGCATTAAAGATAATGCATATTTAGACAACTTGACCTACAGCAAGTTTATTGTCCTTTCTACCACCTCTCCGTGATAATCCAACACTGGTAGAAATGATCCAGTAGCTAAGTATACAATAGCCAAATGAAAGGCTTGGGATCCAGTTCCCTACCCACCTGGCTCTACAGCACTTTACCACTTTTAAATAAAGCAGCTAGCAGTAGTATCTCTGGTAAAATTATTTATTAGAACAGTATATTTTTCTTGGTTGCAAGATAATGGTTTTTCATTAGTATCTTAGTAGGCAGGCACACCAAACATGAAAGTGAAGGAAACCCTTTAAATGTTCAAAAGAGTGCTACACATGCTCTCACTGGCAGTTGCAAAAAGCCAATTATTAACAAGCAAACATCCATGGTAGGCTTTGTCAGCAGGTAGTGTACTTGTAACCCAAGGACTGAAACTGTCACTGAACATTGACCAATAATGGTAATGTTGAGAGAAAATGATGAAGTCACCACTAAAGTTAAGGCACTGACTTGCCTTTACACTGGAAAATCTAGAGACCTGGTTTGACCTCTCATGGCCCTCAGCATAAACACAGACAAAGAACAACATATCAACATTGCAATATGTACCCCCAATATAGATGAGAAAATACAGAGTGCATTTGAGTAACAGTATTTCAATAGTGGAAATATTCCTCAAGTTCATCTGTAGTTAGTAAAAAGAATGATTTAGGGAGGATTTTTAGAATTTTATATTTCACCCTCATGACTGATTTTCTATTTCTTCTGTTTGTCTAGCTATCATATCCATGGAATGATAAACACTGTCCAAACAGCTAAGCCTTCATCATATGCCCTCAAATAGTTCTGTCTTGTTATGGCTTCAGCTGGTCAAGTTATTTTAAGCAAAGGTCATCAAGTTCTGGAGTCCTTTAGAAAGCGAGAAAAACAAAAACTCCCAGTATTTGTCAGTTTTATATGTATTATAGGTATCAAGGCACAACTATCGCAAAAAGATATTTGATGAGCAGCCTGAATGGAAGTGTCAAGATAAGCCCATTCTTATGGAGAAACAGATTTTATTGTCGTTGTTGTTATAACTTGTTGTCCTTTTCCCTTCCCTTAAATCCATATCCATAGCTAAATCTATGCCTTCATTAAAGAATGAAATAATTCTCATGCAGGTCATAATGGTCAGAAATAAGCCTATTTACAAAAATCTGAAGACATCTAGTTCAAAAGGAAGTCTTTATATTGCAGATTTTGAGGTACAACACATCAGCTTAATTCTCCATACTCTGACTGTACCTACACCTCTTCCAATTGTGTGCAAATCCGGTGTGAAGCTTTACTCAGTTACAATTAGTCCAGGATATGTCTTGTAAATATGCACTTGGATTTTGGAATGTCATTAAGCCTCATACACTGCCTAGAAAAAAAGTAAGTGCTGTATTTATTCCACATAAAATGTTTGGAATGAACAGTAAAAACAAAACCATCCCAGATTCTCTTGATAAATGTATCTTGGGCTGACCCTGGAGGGACAGAGAGACAGAGTAGTTTAAATTCCTCACTCATTCCAGACACAGAAGGGGCCACAACCAGACTGGAACACCATGAGGTCTCATCTCAGGAGGTACTGCTTTGCCAGCAGAGAAGTGCCTGTGTCAAATGGACTAAAGTGTTTAACTGACTTCACATAGACCAGATTGCTAAACTCTTGTAAAACCATGTGTGATAATTACTTGCCTGGATTTGACTGAAACTAGCAACTTAGGCCTATACATGCTATTATCTGGCTTTTGGCCTGATTGCTTCTCCACACGTTGTTATAGTCAAAACATTTATTAAATAAAATGCAGCAATCTATGGTTAGTAATTCCGTTAGTCTCTAATTCAAAGTAACATGACTTGTCATCCTTTGTTTCTATGTGGAATAGAACAATTCTACTACACAGTACATGCAAACATCATGCAGCAAATAATCAGTGTCTTTTATCAGTGTCAGTGTGAAAGGCAATGACATTTAGCCAACAACAACATAAAATGGAAGAAGTTGTCAAAGAACTGACTGAAAAACTAAGGTTGACATGTCAGAGTTCATGCTAGTAGCACAGCTATATATGAAGGGCTAAGCCATCTACCATGGTCTGAAATGAATGGTTTTACACTGAACTTTGAGTTTGTTTTCTTTATTTGTCCACTTGCCCAAAGCAGGACAGTTATTTGCATGGTTATGCTAGCAAACTTGGTGTTTATTATTAGTGCTAGTAGTTCTCGATGCCAGGCCTACCATCACTGCTTCATTACACTTGGTACTCTCCAAACAAGAGTATACCAGTTTTCTTTGTTAATATCACCTTTATAGCAGTGACAGACAGGATGGACTTTTCCCTAATTGTGTGTTATTACAAATTTCAAGGAATAATTTCTATCAGTTTCATATTATGGATTTGAAAATTCCTGTATTGTTTCAATAACTATGCCAGAATCAATGCATATCCATTGACTTAATAGTGTGTTTAGGAGGTATTATCATGATTGGTCAGTGCACAATTTAATGAAAAGTTAATTCATGCAATCTTTTTTTTCCCCCCTGGCTTGAGGAAAAGAGTTACCCCTATGGATTTTCAGAAAATAATTTACAATCATTAAGTGTTACAGTGTGTAACTCATGGAATGGAACATGAAAGTTATTTGCAACAATTGTGCAATAACAACAGAGAAAGAAATATACATCAAGCATGTCTGCTTACCATACTGAAATTACAAAGGGAAAGAAAAGGGGAAGATTTACACAGAGAAAAATTATTGGCAGAAAAATTGATGAATAGATGAGGTGCACACACTTCACACAGGATGTTGCATTTCTAGTTCTGTTGATATTTCTTTTCTGTTAGCTGAAGAACACAACTAACCACTACTGTGTGCATGATAACACACTTGGGTATAATGACTGCCATGTAATCCAAATGGATACATGAGGGCAACAAATGTGAAGCTAAAACAGGGAAAAAATGAACAAATAACTCAGTATAAGAACTCCATCAGTTCAACAAAACCCAAAGTATCATTCCATGCCTACTGTGCCAGAATCAGAGGTGTTAATTATGAAGGATCTGGGTTTTTTGATGTATTAAGTAGTTCATGCCAGTATTATCATTACTGTTGTATAACAGATGCAAAATGTTATTTTTGCAAAGAGATGCTGATTTCAGAATCTGCCTCATTTCTGTTTGGTGAGGAGCATGTGACCAAGGAAAGTGCATATTTGACTGAAGAAACAAATAAAATCCTGAAACCTCAAAAGAAAAACAAATTTAGAATTTCATATTCAGTCTAATTTTTTTCTCCATCTAAATGTGGCAATTTATGCAAAAGCTTAAAGATAGTATTTTGAGTTCATAAAACTCAAGGGAATAACATTTAAAATAACCTAAAACACACTACCTATCACTCAGTGTGATTCTCTCCCAGCAGACATTTTGTCCATGTCCTATTGATTTCATCAGTGTTTATTCATCCCCAAACACTGGGTCATGTAATTTGTGACCAAGATAGGAAGACAGAGTTTGTAACACTGAATATTCTGCAAGTGCATAGTAGCAGCTCTTTGTGACAGTTCAATAGGCCCAGTATGTACATAAACCTTTTAAAGCCTTAAGAATAGGAACAACCTTTGTCCAGGTCACTCTGGTTTGCCAGATAATTGACAGACAAGCTATTAAATTAGATGAATAAACATTTTGTAATAAGTAGTTCAACCATCTGACTGAAAGGTCTTTCAAACCTGCATTGTTGTGTTTGCTGGCCTGTAAATGACTCAACTCAAAGGAGCCCAGATTTTCACTGGAAACAGTTTTCCAACTCTAAATAAATGTTTTGGTCAAGCATACACTACTGCTAAGCATGGAATAGACTTCAAAATTTAGAGTTTCATTTTACACTGCTGCTTTTCATTCTACCTGAACCCAAGGAATACAAAGATCTGAATTTAACAAAGGCATGCTCCTTACCAATGTCACATAACAACAGTATTTTCAGTCTGAAATAAATTGATAGGTTTTGTTCGAATTCTGATTAGAAGTCAGTTTTTGGTTCATTTCAGCTGTTCTACCCATTCCTTATTACTAGTATATTAATTTTAATACATATCTAGACAGATGAAAATGTTTCTTGACCAATTGTTTGGTTTTACAAATGATTATTTGGCATATCTCACTACAGAAATCTAAGCAGTGTAAGTCATTTGGATGAGACTTCTAGGATCACAGGAAGACAGATCAACACCATGCTGACCTGCCGCCTGTCACTTAAGTGTTTTGCTAGAAAACCACCACGCAGTCAGCTGCTACAAAGCAAGAAACCACAGAATTGTTTCCAAGTCAATGGGTATACGTTTATCCTATTTACATAAAGGAGGGAAATCCAGATAGGGATGGGGAGGCCAGCTTATAGCAGCCTTTGCCACTAGCAAAAATAAACTTCACAGGACATAAAGTTCTGGAATTCAAAGTAATTCAGTATGGCCTATTTACAGTACATTGATACACTCTAGGAATTCAGACATGTTTGCCCACTGACATTTTTTGAGCCTTTGAACTCCAAGGTTGTTTTTTTTTCAAATGGGCAGTTGATGATGGTGCTTTCCAGAATTATCATCCTTCAGACAAAATTTAATTCCAGTTCAAACAGTAGATTAAACTGCACATCTGCTCAATTTTAATAAAGCATCTTTCATTTAATGAAAAGCCATTACTGTAAAATACTTCTTGTGGATGTATTACTGTTAGCTACTCTGAGAGGCATCAGTATGAAGTGGTGATCTAGCTTTAAACATTCAGTTCTTACATGGCATGTAAGCTTCTAGGAACCTGCCTGCAAATACAGTTGGGACATACTTTAAGGAAGATTTTTCAAAAACTTTCAATATTAGTGTAATTCTGCTTCCAGAAATGTAAGGTAATTTTTAATCACTGTCCCTGTCACAGGCAAAAAGCATAAGCCATAGCTTCTATGTTTTTTGTTTAACACATACATTTCATATTCTAATTTTTAACAAAGTCTTACATAAGTTTTATTGTAACTTTTGAACTGTTACTTTGGGCCTGAGCTGTAATATTCCAAAAATCAGCCATCAGCTTCCCCTTTCTGCACTGGAAAGCTTTGTGCAGGGCCCACAGGGGAAGTAGAAACGAAAAGGTGGTTTTACACAATTTGGAGATATAATGGACCTCTGACAGCAAGTTCCAACTGCCTTTATTTGGCTAACCATCACTGTGAAAAGATCAGCTAGCTAATTTGGTATATTAAAGGCTATAAAAAGTACTGAAAAAGCCCTTCTGCATATAAGCTCTTGACTGTACTGAAAGACTAAGCATTATCAAGACTAAGGAACTAGCTCTCCAAATTAACTGTTCCTTCACACAAGAAACATGACTTATCTTCCCATTCTTGCCTCCTCTACTTTCTTCTAATCAGGAAGTAAGAAATAGTATTTTATTAGATAGATACTATTTATATTCACTGTTCTCACTTCTATTTCCTTTGACTTTGGAGACGATACCCACTGCTTTCCAGAAGATCCAGAGACCTGATAGAGATTCAGGGTCACACATACCTTTCTGCTGCATCCAGTTGCATATCACCTCTTAGTTCACTCAGATCTATTGAGATGAATCACACAAGTGAGTCAATCCTATGCAGGTGCTTCACAGAGCACTTCCAAAATTGAGAGGCTTCTTGCACACGGGAACTTGTTACTCACACTTTTAGCTTTGAGGATAGAGCCACTACTACCTTTGTCACCTGCTTTTTTTACACAGACTATGGGTGTTCTGCATGTTAAGAGTCTCTTTTGCATCAGTTTAGTTCCTTATTAAATGGATTGATACAAAATGATTTTTTTATAGCAAACAGAAAAACCTTTCTGTTGAACAAGTTATTAGCAATCTCAAGTGTGGAAGCAGCCTCAGTGCTCAAGTGGCCTCTAGCAGTAAAGACGACACAGCCTTCTAAACAGCATTAAACATTTAGGGACATAAGCCAGTATTGAAACATACTAATTCTTAAGCCACTAATATACAAAGACAAATGCAGTCTTACATACAAACATAAGCAGGTAATGCCTTCTGTGAGCCAGCCTCAAAACAGATTAAAGCATACTTATATAGATGTATGGTTAAGTGCTTACTTAGGAAGAGAGTGCATAAGCACGCTTTTCTCTTTAAAGTACAAGCACACATGGAAAATCCTCTACTATGTATCACACAACCTTATTACCAAATCAGTATTTTTCAAACTCAAGCAGAAGTGAAAATTAAACTACTCCTATAAGTTTAATATGAAAAAAATATCTGCTTTTGACTGTTAACTTTTACTTTATTTTTTTTTTTTTAGATGGAAAATGAATACTTTTGAGGTTGCAGAATCTAAAAAACATTTTTCTAAGGAGTTTTTTTAAGAAAAGTTAAG
Source organism: Hemiprocne comata (assembly GCA_020745705.1). NCBI lineage: Eukaryota > Metazoa > Chordata > Aves > Apodiformes > Apodidae > Hemiprocne > Hemiprocne comata. The sequence goes on along the minus strand of CM036589.1, from coordinate 34,882,243 downwards.
CAACTAAAAGACTGGGCACTACCATTAAAATTAGTAATCCTGACAGAAGATGTTCATTTTTATATTTGATTATTAATGAAGTGATTAATTTTACCCCCTTCCCCAAAACCACAGGTCAATGGTGATAAGCAAAGGCTACTGTGAGAATCTGAGAATCCTGCCAGTTCCTAGTTCATTTGGGTGTATGAAGTCAGAGCACAGACTAAGTCCTGGAGCCAATAAAGAGGCATTGCCATCTTTCATTACTGCAGGCAGAAGTTAATCAGGATGCCATAAAAATTGCACTCCTCTAAAGCAGCTAGTTACATGCAGAATCACATGACAAACTCTTCCCAGAGCTATCTGTTGCCATCTGAGAACAGCACCTGGCCACATAAGTCCAGTGCAGACACAACTCCTAGGTCTCACATAAGAATATACATGCTTTCAGCACCTCCAATTTGGTGTATCCTCAATGTGAGGTTAATGAATGGAAGAGGCATCTGCATGATGGTCTTTCACTCAGATTACTTTCCTCTATCACTGGGTCTTACTCCTCAGTTTTCAAAACACCTTTTTCTTTCTGTGGCATTGTTGCATATTAAACCCATGCAGTTTCAACATATTACTGTGATCTGCTGATGTAATCCTGTCACTTTGGACTTCTGCTTGTGGATCAACATCCCATACAGAAGAGATACCACAAAATCCTGTTGCCATAAATAAGTGAATTGAACTTAGACCAGACAGTGGAAGCAACGTTAGCACCTTGTGACTAAACACCATATTAATTTAAGACAAGATCTTTATCCAAGCTATCACAATCTATTGCTTCTCAAAGTAACAGTTCAGTCATATAAATTGTTTGTAAACCACTTATACTGGAAAGATAGAAACATTTTCTGAGACACTCTGATAAAATAATTTCATCATTAAGTGCTTATAGATACACTTGCTTTCCACCTCTGTATTTGAGTTCACAAAAACAATAAGGAGTGAGCATGTTTATTTATGTAACTTAAATTGTTCCGAGTGACCCTTTGTTCTTCACACACAAAGAATTACAAAAAACGGTGTTAGGCCATTCCAGACTTAATGGGTTCCCTGGGACCATATAACTAAGTAAAATGAAAAATCCAAATAAGAAAGTTTATTTTTTTCACTATATATTTGATACCACCTTTGGGAAGTGAACAAAGACACACTGTCGAAAGTAGAAACCTGCACAAAATGTTACTGTTTGTTCCTCATGAATGCAGCGGTATACTTACTCAAAGGAAGAAATTCCACTGCTCTCCTGAGATTTCCTCCCTTTAGTTGAATTTAGTGTCAAGTTCACTCAGCTGAAGTTTGGGTTGTGTTAGCATGCCAGATACAAGTTCCTTTAAGTCAGGTCTGTTAGTCAAAAATTACGTGCCAAGCAAAAACCTGGTCTTACATAATAACTTCAAAATTATATGAATTAAAAATAGACAAACCTTGGCCCTTTACACTATTCAAGCACTACTTTTAATTGAAAATACTTGGTGAATATTTTGTCTATTATGCAGCCTAATTTTGTTTAATTTCTCCTCCACCTATGTCTTTTGGGGATGTTAAGAGGTCACAATTTCTACATTGCTCAAACAGTTACTACAGTATGATAGTCTCTGAAATACCTTAAGTTCCTTCAGAAGCTTCAGCTTCTTCTGAAGACTCAGGTGACAAATACTTTTTATACTAAAAGCATCAAGGTAAAATAAATATTCACTAGAGTGTGGTCAAGAGCACTCAGGAAGCACAAGGACAAGGTGACTGATCTGAAGAACCAGGGAAGCTGCTTTATATGTGACAGTAAGAAAGAAATAGGGAAGATCTTAAATAAAAAATAATATAATTCAATTACAAATAAGAGGGAAAAAGAATAGAAACTATCTCATTTGAAACAAAGTATGGCTGGTACTGGAATTCCCATGGTTTCAAGTAGATACCTATACTATATCATCAGTATCTGCTACTGTACAGTAGAACAAGAGTTAGAGCCACAATTCTCAAATATCAGAACAAAACAGTGCTGCAAACATTACAACTGAACCAGACTTGGTTTCACTTTTTCTGGAAAACTGTTATAAAAAATTCCTGATTGTTACACAAAATTACATATTTTTAGCAAAAAAAAAAAAAGCTATATGAAATATATACGTAGACTTCAATTTTTCTCTTTTTATCCAAAAATAAGCTGGTAAGCTCCTTACTAAAAATTAAACTAATTGGGAAGCCCCAAAACAGCTTTTTTTTTTTTCCCCCCCTATGAAAATACAATGCATAACTACTGCTTAACATTAAACATACAACTACTTTGAAATACCACATGAGGTTTCAATCCAGTTTAAAATAAAGTTAGGGCTAAAGCCAAGCCTGCACAGTGAACGATGCAGAACCAGGGCACGCAGTACAGAAGTGCACAGCAGCTGTGGTTAGCCACAGCATGTGTGATATACATAGGCTGCCATTTAATGGTACTCAATTGCTTAGAAAAGCCACAGCACTGAGTGAAAAGATTTTGCTCTTCGGAGATTTTCTTCATTCTAATCACAATAAAGGATAAAATTAGAAAAGACAAAACTTTCTTTTGTTTAGGTGGTAGCCAGTTAATGCTTGATAAACAAAGAAAAAATACTTGTTTCAAGTAGCACAATCAAAACCTGAAGAAACTCTGTAAGTCACAAATATCTTCAATAAAACTGTTACAAAATTCTGTTATCAAATTAAAGACTATTGACAAGCATGCTTACTGTCCTATGAAACAGGCACATCAGCAAGAAAAATACACTGTTGCATCAATAACATGACAATAACTATTTTATCTACACAAGGTGAAACCACCAAGCAATGGAGACATGAAAGAATTGTTGGGGAAGTTTATTTTTAAACTCTGACTTGAACCAGAACATACTTTGTAATACATATTCTGAATTTAATTCATTAAATTTAAAACTTTCAAACAGGTAAATAATTTAAAAGACAAAACAATCACCATTTTTGCTTTAAAACATGCAGTAGTTTCATTACAGCGAAATGAGAACAAACTACTAGATAAACAGTTAAAACCCCTCTTACACAGAAGTGTCTTACAGAATTATAAGTACTATTTTGAAGTTTACAAAAGCAGCACAGAAATGCCTTTGCAGATTAGTCTTCATACTTCCTACAGAGCATGCTGCAGAACTACTAGCAAACAGAAGCTGGTTTTCTCTGAACACTAATGAGAAACTTAAGAATGCAAGTCATAAGGGCAGGAAGAATGAGAAATCTTTAAGAAAAATATGACTTACCAGACAGATGAGTTTAGCTGTGTCTCAAGTGCAGAATAAGAACTTTCTGTATATGTAGATCTTGCTTATTTAGCCCTTTATGAAGGTTTCTCTCAATAAATTAATTTAACTCATAGACGAGTCTGCAAAAGAAAAAGAGAAAGAATCTGAGCTGCTGGCTGATAATTTTTGTTCTAAGCACATTTGAGCTATTTTCACCAGCGAAGGGCTTGCCCACAATAAACATGAAAATGCAATACAGAATAACCAGCCTCCCAACCAAAGCTAAAAAAAAAATAAATCAGGAAATCCATAGCAAAAGAACTTTGTTCATTGTCCAAAGTTTGATTTAAAGAAACAGAAAGAGCAGGGAACAAGCACTGTTGATGATGAGTGAAATACTTTTAAAAGGAAATCTGGGACCACCACAGATATTTTTTATGTGAAAAACACGTTTCAAGTTTAGTAATATCTGAAGATGCTCTGCCTTCTTCATACTAGGGCTCATTTGAGATGGAAGCACATCTATTTGCATTTAAGTGCCTCATATCTGGCTCATATACACATCTGAGGACAGGACAAATAATTTTTTCAAGACTGAAGCTGTTGTTTGTTTCTAATTTGCATCCTAAGTTTTCAGTTTCAGCACCAGTGCTATTTTGGAAGCTTAGTCACCTAAAGCTGCTGGCACTCCATTTTTTTGACCAGGGCCATTCAGTGACACAATAAAGATCTCCCTGCTCTCTTCTGCCACATCCCCAACCAGCCAACTTACCCTCCCAGAATGTAAAAGTAATGGGAAGGCTAAATACAAATTAATGACTACAGGGAAAGATCCAAGATGTCCCTCTATATATCTCAGCAATTCTGACAGACACAACTCACTTTGCTCCACCAGAGCAACTTTTCATACATGTCTACTCTGTGAGGCACTGCCACTGAAAAGCTCATTACTTCTGTTCAAGGAAAAGTGGTGAGATTTGGAGCAACTCTCCACTCAAAACTCAAAACAGGCTGTTGTGATGAAATTACAAAATGTTTCAGTATCTATTAAATTCCCAATCAAGTCTACTCAAGCACACGCACTTGAAAATATTTTAGAACTCCACAGGTGATCTTAGTTTCTGATTTATTTGTGAACAGTAACTATTTGAAAGTTCTATTGACACATGAAACAGGATGTCAGACTCACAAGCTATTTAGTAAACTTTTAAAACGGTAAAGTAATCCTCATTGTTAAAATGAAGACAAAAAGCATATCTATTCCTGAAGAATCATATAAAAATAATTAGCTATAATACAGTTATAACAATAATGAAAAACATACCAAGTGTGAAACTATCACAAACATTCTTTCTGGACTAGCTCAAAAGCATCTCTTCCATTTGATCCCAACTATTTTTTTGTGTTACTGTAGTTAAAGCAGCAACAACAAAAACCATAACCCCACAAACTCCAAACACCAACCCATCAAATTAATAATTATTACCACTTCATTCCAAATGACTATAGTTTAGGGCTATTATTTTACCATAGCCAGTTTACGGAAGTTAAAAAGTTCAGTTTATATTTAACCTGAGATCCATGAACAAAGAGGTTTAAGGACTGCAATAGCTTCAATTGCAGACAATGTATGAATGTGTGAATTATAGCCAGCCTGAGGGCTGCACCAGTCAGGTGGAACATGAAGTATGGTTTGTAAATAAATGCAAGACCTGTGTGCTGCAGATCACTACTGTCAGATGCTACATTGCCTTGCTAGCCGTAACACTTTCATCTGGTGGTTACAAGTTCCATCAACAAATATCTGTATGCCTAACACTATGTAAAATATGAAAACAGAAGAATGTGTTAGAATAATTATTAGCAGTATCAATTTACTACTGATGTAATACAATACATGGTGCTTTACAGTGCAGCATTTCTTTTCGGAAACATTTTCTCAGAAGGCAGATGTAACATTAGCTGATTTACCATTAGCACTTAACTCATTTTGATACCTTGTTTCTTCATACATTCTCTGCAACTGCTTTTGTGTAAATGACAATTTACTTATTCTTTTTTATAGCATTTACTAAATGTGACAAAAGCACTGTTTCAGTATATACTAAGATGTGCTTTAACTACTGGATACAAAGCACATGATCTTTATCTACAAAAAACATTAGATGCCATAAATATCATATATACCACCTAGATCACAAAGAGAAATGTATCTGTATGTTTATTTGTAAAATAAACAAGTATGTCACTACTACTAAGGTTATTACCTTATGTTTTTCAAACTGATGATAACCAAATCTCCCAGTTTGTGGCTTTCAGCAACACAAAAATGAAGCATATAATTTTTTGGTGTCACACTGCAATGTAATTTAAGCAATGGTTGGTATTAAGCAATTCAAACATGACCAAGAACTGTACAATTCACACTGCCTGTGTAGATGCTTGGTGTAAGTCTCCAAGACCAGATGTTACAGGAGAGAATTCTGATAAACAGGAAGAAAGAATCTTGATAGATGAGATATATGAAAAATTGTTCGGCATGGTGACAGACAAGAGAGCTGCATACCTGCTCCACTGCACATATTAATATAATGGAAATCTCAGCTTTTCTAGACCTAACGTTTCAAACACAGTTGAGTCACTCAAGCTTCATATGGAAAGGCTGAAGAAGAATCCTCCTTTTGAGGAGCCTCCCTGCGTACACTGCAAGCTATGTAGATGAACTCTGTACACAACTAGGTGCAATGATGTTTTTTCTTTGTATTACTCTATACATGTTTCTATTCAGATCTTTTAATGGTAGTGAAATACCTTCTAGCAACATGATAATGTGTCTACAGGAATTGCATGTTATATGTGCTGGGAATAAACAAGGAGTACGGATAAGATTTTTAATTTTTTTTCCAAGTACCAAGGCACTGTATCCCTCCCCTCTTCAATAGGAAAGGGAGGAGAGACAACATGATGGAAAAAAAACTTGTGGTTCACAACAAAGGCAGTTTAATAAAGCAAAAGCAAAGGCCATGCATGGAAGCGAAGAAAAACATAAGATTTATTCTCTACTTTCTATTGGCAGGTGATGTTCAACCACTTTGCAGAAGTAGGGCTTCAGTGTGTAGCAGTTGCTGCAGAAGACAAATATTTTAATAACGAATGCCCCCATTCTTATGGTCAGTTTGGGCCAGCTGTCTTGGCTATGTCCCCTCCCAAGATCTCTCCCACTCCCAGGCTACCAGGGAGGTAAAATGGTGGAAAGACAGCTTTCATGCTGTGCAAACACTGCTCAGCAGCAGCCAAAACACTGGTGTGTTATCAACAACTTTCTAGCTAACAATACAAAGCACAGCACTATGAGGGCTGCTATTGGGAATATTAACTCCATCTCAGCCAGAGCAAATACACCACGTTTTTTGAAGCTGAACTGAAATGTGATAGATAACAGTAAATGCATTTAACATTAGAGGATGCAAGCACAGTGCATGTGCTGTGCATTCACAGAAGCCTCTTAAGAGAGCTCATTCACAGAACTGACAATTTCAATCTCTGAAAAGAGTATTTCCTAGATTAAAGAAAAAAAAAATATTTTCCAGAAGGACAAGAGGGAAGCTAGTAACAGCCTACTTTGTCCTGGAGTTCAGCTAGTCTTGCAAATGTCTTAGACACACATGATCCTGAAGGTTCTTACAAATAACAATTAACCCTTTTTTCAGTGTCTCAGTAGCTTCCACTGCTGAAAAGCAATGGAGCTATGAAATGTGGCCATTCTCCTGGACAGGATGGTGACACTTAGATCCTATAAACCATTATTTGTGGTTGTTCCTACATAATGTAAAATAAACAAAAATGCACAGACACAGATAAACTGAATCTACTGCCAGTGATGCCTGTCTTCAGACAAATGTATCATATGCTTATAAAGCCAAAGGATGAAGCTGGATGGGAAAAGATTAACCTCTGGTGACATCAGTTTATTTTCTAAAGTTCAGCTAGACATTAGTACTTTAGGTTTGCCATCATCAGATGAGTTGTAATCAGCCTTCATCTATGCTCACTATGAATGGGCTCAGGAATGAACAGGTGACAACGGTCAAAAGCTGATCAGAATACATATCTGAAAAGTCTATTTCTTGATAACTGATTGGAGGTTCATTTCTTTGATAGAAACAGTCAACACTTCACCTAGAACATTTCTGATCTATTTTACTAATACCTGACACAAGATATTTACAAATGATCACGTAACTACTAAAAAGGTATTTACTTATACTTTTTCTCCTACTTAATGTATTAGGATCAATCATTATGTGTTAGCATAGAGAACCTGGTAAACATTTCCCACCAATGAGTGCTTCATTTTTATATATAAACTTTTTCAGAAAAGAATTAAAAAAAAAAAAGTTGGGTCCTTTCTTCTACTCCGAAGTTTTTAGGGCCTCATTAACCATAAAATCTTAATTTTGCACTGGGGCAAATCTAGGAACTGATCAAAAATCACAATAAACTTCCATTAGGTACAATAATCAAGACTTCATTAAGGATTAACATATAGGACTTGTTTAGGTAGGAAAATACTACAGACAGCTTTCTTCTATACTAACAGTTCTTGCCCTTCAACCTGTCATTAAATGCACTGGGTATTCTAGCCAGGTTACTTCTTAATACATCTTGATGCCCTATGTCATCATGCATGCCTCAGCCTCATGTAGTGGTGGTAGCTTAAGAATTGTCATATTAGAATGACAGCACAAATAAAAATGACTACAAATATATATTCAGTTGTCTTTAGCTGAATATGTATAAAAAGGTATTAGTGAAATTTTATAGACCATCATATGAAAAAGAAGAGCTCCTGAAAAATCTTCAACATTAAAAAAGCCACATGAACAACAAATCCTGAATTTCAGTTTCTACCACAGTTTCAGTTGAGGTACACTTTTGAAAAGGATGGATCATCTATTGGAAAACAAATTTACTCAAGCTTTCAGAATACAGGATTCACCATTGCAAGAAAGAACATGCAGGCAGCCAAGTTACTGTGATAGTTATATCTGACACTTTTTCCTAACTGCTGAATAGTGTAAGTTAAACAACCCATGATGACAACATTAAAATACTGCAAAATTTCTCCCAGTATGGCTACAAAGCACTCTTGCTCTTATATAAGTATCTGTCCCAGCACACATGGCAATAGAATCTTTGGCCAAGACATTTCAAGAAGTGGGAAATTATCCTCCAGGAACAATGAACTGCAACCTGTGTGGAAAATACAGAAGTGACACACATAGCATTTATCACAGAAGCACAGAGTGGTTTGGATTGGAAGAGACCTGAAAGATCATTTAATTCCAACCCCCCTGCATGGGCAGGGACACTTCCCACTAGACGAAGTTGTTCAAAGCCCTGCCCAACCTGGCCTTGAACACATCCAGGGATGAGGCATCCACGACTTCCATAGGCAACCTGGGCCAGTGTCTCACCACCTTCATTGTAAAAAATTTCTCCCTAATATCTAATCTAAATCTACCCTCCTTCTGCTTAAAATCATTACCCCTTGTCCTATTGCTACATGCCTTGTAAAAAGTCTTTCGCCAGCTTTCACAGAATCATAGAATCAAATAATGGTTTGGGTTGGAAGGGACCTTAAAGATAATCTAGTTCCAGCCCCTAGCCCTTTCAGGTACTAGCAGACCACTCACTATAAGGTCTCCTTGGAGCCTTCTCTTCTCCAGGCTGAACAACCCCAACTCTCTCCGCCTGTCTTCATAGGAGAGGGGCTCCAGTCCTCTGATCATATTATCACTGCTTTGTGGCTTCATAATCCAAATACTGAAGATCTGGTTGAAGAACTCTCATCTTTAACAAAACTTTGAAAGGAAAGTGAAGTTTGAAGTCCATACAGTGGAATTATTTATTTTTTTTATTACTCTGTTAGCACGTTATTTTTCTGCCTAAACAAATCTGTTCCCCAGCACCTCAGTATATCCTCAAATAGCTCTCCACATTAAAAAAAAGCAGAGCAATTCACCATGCCTAAAGAGTTTTTTTCCATAATTTCCTTGAAAGAGTTAATGGTGGATGGCCCACCTCACTAATAGCATTAGATAAAAATAAAGTTATTATACCAAACATGGAGAGAAAAGTTTAAGAGTGTTTCATCCCTATATAACTCATTAGAAAAACTTGGAAATTGAGAAGCAAGACCAAAAAGAGGAAACCTGAACTTGTGGAGGTTTTTGCTTCTGTTCCTAAGAAAGCTCTCAAGAGCCAGCCAAGAGTTGCCAGACTATCTCTGGTCCAGCAGAATATCCAAGAAGCCTTCTGAATTTGTTATGGAAGTGTTTTACTGATAACTCAACACAGTTGAAAGACATGGATCAAGATATCAAATATGAAGAATCATGCTCTCACTTCATTAACACCAACTGATATTTTTGCAAAATGGCAGATGTTTGATGAAGAGTTGCCTCTGCTGTTGTCGTCTAGAACAGCAGGTGTGTGTTCTCCTAAAAAGACACCATCTGTCTTTAGCTATATTCAGTTCTTTTTTTTTACTGGAATTTGTTAAGTCGGCTCCTCCCCTCCTCCATCTCCCCAGTTCTTAAAAAAATGTGTTTGGTGATCAAAAAAAAATACTTATACAAGATTAAAATTTATGTATGAAACCTCTAGCCAGATTTTTGTGAAAGAAGTTTTGTAAAGAAACCATTCTGTTATCATAGTAAGTTGAGTTTACCATACAGCATAAATTTTCCTTTTCAGCAATATTGATATACCTGAGAACACTTACAAAAGCTACAAAGTGTCACTGACTATCTTTATGGTTAGACATTTCTGCAGATGTAACAGGCTTTGATATAAAGGCAGCATCTATGAATTTGTGACCTTCTTTATGCTTCTTTGAGAACTAAGATACTACAATCAAAGCAACCTAAGATGCTTATCAAGACAATATATCTCTGGAAAAATAATCTTTTCCCTAAATAGCAGCTGTAAAGATGGCTACTACCAGATTTTCTGCCAGCCACCATCTAAGGACTCAAAAACAATGTTTTGACAGTCACTGAAATAGCTAAAATTTAATATGTTTTTAATAACAGCATTATATAATATAGAAGTGTTAAAAAATTACACCTTGAACTGAGCAACAAATACATGAAAACATAAGGAGACTCTCAAGCCTGAAGTGAAATCGAATGCATTAAAAAAGCAATATGCTTTTAATAGTTATCTAAAGATTTAGAGACTCTCACTCCTCTGTTGTAACCAATTTCATACAACTGGCAGTAAACCATATTACTGCTCTCCTAATGATGTGAAAAGTGACAAGATTCACTGCAGCTATCACTGTGAAACTGGACCAAAAAAATGGTACACCTGCTAAGACAGCTAATTTGCTAGTAAAACTAACTTCCTCTGTTCCAAGAGTAAACAGTTGAAAATATACAGGGAAAAAAATATGAAAAGGCCTTCCCAGGAAATAGAGAACAGAAGCTTATTCTTATCTTGCTTTTGATACACTCCACTAGTCCATTGTTTCAAGAACTTTCTACAAGGTTATTTGTCTTTCAGACTAATTTTCTGTTAGAATGTGTTCAACTACTGTGTAAGATTGTGGGGGTGTTCTTTTGGAGGGTGTTGGATGTATTAGAGAACAGGGTTTCCCTGAAGGCCTAAACCTCGGACATGTAAACAAGATGGGACTCTAAACCTGCAATGCTCATTGTGACTTACCAACTCCAATGACCAAATTTGTTCAACTAGCTGCACAAAAGGATTTTTGAGCCCAAATACAAAATGACAATCTTAAAAATACCCATTTTACATATACCAAGTTTCCTAAGCATCCATCTATCTTCTAACAGTAAAGTTCCCAGTTACCTAAAATTGTCCCACTAGATCAAGCAAATGGTGTCTCATCTTGATGAAACCACTTTGGTGACAGGTATCACATACAGACTTGTGTTTTATCAACTTTGTGTCTGAGGCACACACATTCATAAAATGTTCTCAGGTTATTTTCACTCCTCGTAAAACCCATGGAAGATGGTGTTACCCCACGATATTTTATATATATATTTTTAAACACTCTACTGAAGGTCTGTGGCAGATACTGGAAAGCTGGATTAAATTTCCAGAAGGATTTACAGTCACATCTCCCACTTTGGTGACACAGAATACTAAGCATCAAGCTGCTGTCTGGTATTTTGAGGACACTGTCTCATCTTTCATAATTACAGACTTCCTGTGGCTCACAGAGCAAGAGTCTGACTTCTCTCTCTTTAGCTGAATAAAGAGAATTTACCTAGGAGAAAGGACAATTTGAGTTACTCCTCCAGTTACTCTGAAATACTACCATGCAGACAATGTACTCTGAAATATTAACATCTTCAGACAAGTTGGACATGCATAAATAAGATTTTGGTCCCTTCTTAAGGGAGAATTGCCATCACTAGGCTCTGAGGCCATGCATGCTCTTGGGCACAGCTGCCCCTCTCAGTCTCAAGCTAGCTGGTCCATCCATGCAAAGCAAAATAAATTCACAGAAGAAACACAGGTCCCAGTTTCCTCCTTTTACTTCAAACACCATTCTGCTGTTTATTAAACCAGCAGATTATGGCCAGACCAGTTTTACACCTCCACACACTGTGTTGAGTTTCTATTCCAATTATCATAACTAAATCCACAAAAGAATTTAAGCTTTGCAATAATTAACACAATGGTATGCAGCCAATTTGCTAAGCTGCCAACTGAGTAAAGAAAAAAGAAGAGACTTTTATGAAAAACAAGTCCTTAGCTTTGCCAATCAAGTAATTTTAACATTTTCTGCTACTCAGAGCACAGAGGGTAGGGGACAGCAGACCTACCACAACTGAAGCTTTCAGGCACTGAACACCATGGTGAAGGGAATGACAACTGTCTTCTCAACTGAGCACAAAACCTCTCACTAGAAGTCAAACAACAGGTAAAAGCAGTGTAGAGAACCATCTTTCCTTAGATTTTTCCTTTAGTCATTTTATCAATTTTGGTACTAGAATCCACTTAACTGAAAACACAACCTAAAGACATAAGTATCTGTGCTAAGCCTTGAAGGCTTCCAGCTATGGGAAGACAGCACTTCAGCACTTTAGAATACAAGCTAACACTGGCAGGGCCTGATTTTTTCTAAGTTTTTTTCTTTTTTTTTTTTTTTTTTTTTTCAAGAGACTGATTTCAAAGGCAGTATCTGGTTTTCAGCAAGACCCATATCTTGCATTTGGAATTCCTACCTCTAAATGCAACATAGAAAATTAATATAATAAAACTTGTTTAAGTCAACCAAAGCTCATAGAGATACAGTTGCCTCAACAAACTTTCAGTTTGCTACTCACAGTTTCACACGTATGACAGTTTTCCATCCTTCAGGCTGCAAATAAGGCAGTTATTTCAAGAGCTCAGGTACATGCCACCCCTGGACTCAAGCCATTTGTAGCTACACTGCCACCACCTTTGCTCACCTTCGTGTTGCTTATTGGTGAGAAAAAATGCTGCCAAAATTCCTGAGCCTACCAAGCCAGATTCTGCTCCCAACTATGGCTCTAAGAGTCCTGTGATCAAAACCTGAAAGAAGGCCTATAAGCAGCATAAGAACAGCAGGACAGAGAGTTACTACATCCACCAGTAAATGTGCTAAAGCAGATCCATCCAGTTACCAGTATCTAACCAAAGCCACGGGCATCATTAACTCCTTTGTAAATGACATTACTGAATGTATAATTGGAAAAGCACATAATCTAGCACATAACAAGGAATGCTTGACTATCTGTTCTTGAGGTGGCATGTGCCATGCACTAGAAGCTGCCCAGGGAGCAGAGCAACCATGCCATGCCTGGAGGCACCAAGGTTATCAGGCAAATACTGCAGATCCAAGACCTAAAGTAGGCTTCTGCCCAAGGACTCGGAGGTACTGATGAATGCAAAACTGGACATGAGCTTGCAATGTGTGCTTGAAGCCCAGAAAGCCAACTGTATCCTGGACTGCATCAAAAGAAGAGTGGCCAGCAGTTGAGGGAGGTGATTTTGCCTCTCTACTCCACTGTTTTGAGAGCCCACCTGGACCGCTGTGTCCAGTTCTGGAGTCCTCAGCACAGGAAATACATGGACCCACTGGAGTGGGTTCAGAGGAGGGGCACAAAAATGATCAGATGGATGGAGCACCTCTGCTATGAGCAGAGGCTGAGAGAGTTGGGGTTGTACAGCCTGCAGAAGAGAAGGGTCTGCAGAGACCTTTTAGCGGCCTTTCAATACTTAAATGAGGTTTGTAAAAAAGATGGGGACAGGCTTTTTAGCAGGGCCTGTAGTGACAGGACAAGAGGTAATGGTTTTAAACTAAAGAAGGGTAGATTTAGTCTAGATATTAGGAAGAAATTTTTTACAACGAGAGTGATGAAACACTGGAACAGGTTACCCAGAGAGGTGGTAGATGGCCCATCCCTGGAAATGTTCATGGTCAGGCTGGATGGGGCTTTGAGTAACCTGATCTCGTTGAAGATCTCCCTACTCACTACAGGGAAGTTGGACTCAATGACCTTTAAACATCTCTTCCAAACCAAATAATTCTATGATTCTATCTGTACCACATTCTGGCAGATCTTGAAGTTAACTTGAACTCTTCTTATGACCTCAAACCGCACATTTCTTATGCCTTCACACAAGTTGTTTCTATAGAGTTATTCTGACGGGATTTTTAAGGGGATAGAAATGACAGGCTGGTTATTAAAGAAGGGTGTGGAAACAGATCAGGCTACAAACCGAGCCATGTCAGCCTGTAGGAAGCCACAAACCATTCTGACTTTGGGCAACATCAGAAGCAGCAGACTGACTGAGTCAGTTCTCTTACGATCCCTCATTTAATCAAAGACAAGGGATGTCCAGGTCACCTTGTTCATCTGCTTCATAACATCAAAATCGACAGTAAGTTTATCGTTCCTGACAGACATTTGCTCAGCCTGTTTCAGAAGGCATCGAGCAAGAAAGATAGTCCCACTTCTTTAGACACTCCACTACTTATTTTTCCTTAGCCTTTTTTTTTTTCCTAGCTTTAACCAAAGTGTCCTTTCCTTGTACTTTAAGCCTGAAATATAGCAGTTCAAGTGATTTAGATACACAGAATCTAGCTCAAATTCCAACCATACACAACAAGTCAAAGCAGGACCACAGCTGCCCAATTGTCAGCCTACACCTTCTTTACACAACATGGCATGCAGACAGAACAAGCAAGTTTGAGGGCCTTCAGGGTAGCCATAGATATTAGTGAGGCTTAGCCAATACATAGCACTAAAGGAAGTAATATGACTTAAACAAAATATTATGTTAGGGTGGGACTCAGCTCAAAATTAGAAAATAGATTTAGAAATCACTTTATTCAAGAATAGAGCTGAATCACTGCTTTCTTTAAAGGTGGCATGGACCCACCCCCTCTATCATCAGCTCAGTGGGCACAGTAAAGCTGTTTCTCACCCTTCCACTTCTAATAAGCTAGAACTCGCCTGTCAAGTTTGTGGCTTTATACTGTTGGCAGGCCTAAACTAAATTTATGAAGTTAAGCCTACACAATAAAGAAAACAGATCATAGAATCATAGAATGGTTAGAGTTGGAAGGGACCTTAAAGATCATCGAGTTCCAACTCCCCTGCATGAGCAGGGACACCTCCCACTAGACCAGGTTGCTCAGAGCCCCATCCAACCTGGGCTTGAATACCTCCAGGGATGGAGCCTCCACAACTTCTCTAGGCAACCTGTTCCAGATATATTATACACAGTATGAACTATGATTCCTACAGAGAAGTTTGAAAGCTCTAGGGCTGCAAAAGCCAGAATGTAAAACCCAGAGCATCATTGTGCGATCAGTATCAGTGTACGTCTCGGCCAGAAACATCGAGGCTCCCAAGGCTTTATGAAACTGAGCATGACCCCCAAAATAGGCTTTCATATGTACCAAATTGTTGGTGATTCCCAGAAAGACACAGACAGTAGCTGTCTCATGTTGTCTTTTCCACTCACAGTAATAAATGTAAGGACTCAAGATGCAAGGTCACCTGCGATTGGTCAGAGCAGTATGATCACTGGATGTATACAGCTATTACATAGCAGCACGCTGATACTGTCTTGAAGGCCAAAGCTATGGTATCTTGTTCACTGCATACATTTGGCTCAGAATTGGACAAGAAAGTTTCATGCCCTGGAGAACTTTCAACTGAATTTTTTTATTTGAAAATCTTGGCACCCAATTACAGTGTTATTGAAACTGATGTTTTCCAGACAATGCAAATAGAGACTGTTGTAACTTTAAGGATAGATAAGTTACATAAGTATGTTAGAGATGGGGAACGATATAGCAGCAGGAAGCCGCTAAACGATGTTTCTCTTTTTGGTGATGGCAAATCATCTGGGCCATCTCCTCTTCTACAGTATGATGCAACATGATTAACAAGAAGTCTCTGAAGCAGAAAACTGATCCCTTCCTTTTCAAATCTCTCTATTCCTGAAGATCATAATTTCCCCAGAGATTTGACAGTTCCTCACACTGGTAGGTTGCTGGGAAAGGAAGATTTGGCTTCTAGACAATTCTTCAGCTTCCAAAGGTGAAGTTTTAGCATGATGCCAGCATCCCCAGAGGATATTCTATACCCAAATTAGCCATAGCCCACTAGAAGAATGGCTCAGCAAATCAGCGCTGAGCTTTTGTTTGTTTTGCCTTCTCATTAATTGAAGCACATTAGTATGTAGTCATTTATCATGTATTGCTTCAGCAAAGTGAAAATGAGAGCTCTTTTAAAGTTTTGGTTTTCTGTCCATGTTCTCTATAGTACCCTTAAATGCAGAACAGGCTATTAGTTTAAAACACTTGTTAGAGCTATGTTCATGCTTTTCCTAGACAGTGAAAGACAAGCTGATGTTTGCTGTGTTTCAGGCAACACAGGATGTTACAGCTGTATTGCCAGTTAATTGCTCTATGTTGACTTATTTGCAGACCAGAACTAATTTTTCAGCTAACAGAACTAAACCCTCCTTAAAGTGGCAAGTACAGTGATGACAAGACAGAAGTCACTGTGGGTGACATTACTTAAAGGATTTTCAGCAATCTCCTAATTCTCCTCCCTCGGTGCAATGTCATTGCAAATTAGCAAGCATCATTAATTAATAAAGAATCCAAAACTGCAGCTTCCACATATACGACAGTCTACAGCAAGTCTACAGCCATAATTCTAAAATAACACTTCCTTGCTATCTCCATTTTCGGTAAGCAGTATGACCCCTGTTGAAGGGCTACACACACATTTCAAGAGATGCAGCGTAAACTTGTTATGAAATTCAGGCCTTTTACAAGACCCCAATTCATACAACAAAGCCAACTGCCAAGATAGAGGAAAGTCCTTGAAAATATTCTCAACAGCAACAAACTGATTTCAAGCAGTATGGCTATATGTGTTTGGCACATTGGGTAAGGGAAACAGCATCTGTGTCCATACCATAAAGCTAAATCCATGGCAGATGAAGTTAGACAGAAGAAGGCCTGAGGAGAAGGAATGACAACATCACAACCACATGCAGGCAGATATTAAGCTACATGAAAACAGGAAGTCAAAGGTAATACAGTTTGAAGTAGATATTCTATTTTGTATCCCTGAAGTCTTACACTTATTAGGTAATTTCCTCTCTTTTTTCAAAGAGAAAATATGGAAAGGTGGATTTCCCTTCCTAAAAATTGTTTACCTCTTCAGAACTTTAACATCCTCTGTTTTTCAAAGTCATCCATTTATTAACAATAAAAACTCAAAAGACCATTTTTTACCTCAAGGCTTCTCAGTTTTTCATCAGCTCTGTCCTGTTTGAAACAGAAATTCTCAATTCTAATCATTAGACAAAGATCCCTGCAAACAACAATAGACTAATGAATATTTGCACTTAAGAAAACTCAAGGATGAGGTCAGTGACTTCCTCTATCCTCTGAATGGCTTGAAAGCTTTACATGTGTGGAAAAACAAAATCGAGAAGTTGAAAGGTAAATTTTCTCTACTCAATTTATACAGTATATCTAATCATCCCAGTTTTCTATCATACCTCCTGAACAAAAACACATAAATAAAAAAGTTGTCAAATTACAATGTTGTACATAAAAACATCAAAAGACAAATCTTAGCAGAAGTTTAGTTCTTACAAATTAAGCTCCTTGCAGTTCCTTGCCTTCTGCTACAAACCTCTTGACTTGCAATTTAAACCCACGTACATTTGATTCCTACAGCAATTAAACAAATTTCTCATAAGGAAAACATTAGAAATGTATTTCGTGTTAATTTTTTAGCCTTAGCATTCTGATTAGCAGGGTGAAAAGAAATGACATACAATCAACAGTTATCTGAAGACTATAGTTCAAAACCAGAGTACAACAATAGAGTGGGGGGAATCACTAATAGCTCTATGTAGCATTTATACAGCTTTTAGTTCACAGAATCACGGAATTGTCAGAGTTGGAAGGGACCTCTAGAGATCATCTAGTCCAACTCCCATGCTAAAGCAGGATCCCCTAGAGCACATTGCTCAGGACTGTATCCAGGTGGGTTTTGAACATCTCCAGAGAAGGAGACTCTACAACCTCCCTGGGCAGCCTGTTTCAGTGCTTTGTCACCCTCATAGTAAAGAAGTTTTTTCTCATATTTAAATGGAATTTAATGAATCTTAATTTCAGCACTTGCAGCAGCAGATAATGATTTAGGATTATGAGAAACAGTAGAACAGATTTCATTGTTTTGCAAATCTAAGGGTACAAATTTTACACTGTTATACTGTGTTCACCAAAGGGAGTAGGGGCCTCAGAGTATAGTTCCAAACTTACCCCTAAAAAAGTTAAAATGTCTATTAACAAAACCATTTGCTTTTGGGCACTGAAGAGCTAAAAACACTTTTAGCATGCTAAAAAGGTCCTCCTCAGTAAAAACTATCCTTATGCCAACCCTAGGGAAAATGAGTCTGATAATAAAAGGAGTGGCTTCTTTTCAGAAGAATTAATTTACATATATGATTACAATGTTTTACATTTTACAATTTTAGGTATTGAATGTGAAGCTTTCACAGCAATCTCTGCAATTAGTTCAGAAAACACACCTTTAATGAACATAAAGAGAAGCTATTCCTAAACATACTGGACAATAAAGTCCATAGAAGTCTAAATGGAATTTATACAGTACTGAAGATGACAGTAGAGTTACCTAGATTTCTGAGAAAACTACACACAAGAAAGCTTGCAATACAATTATTCTTCTAAGCCATGTTTAAAGTCTTCAAACTTCCATCCCAGCTGATAATTTGAAAACCAAGTATGTGTACTGAAAACTGGACACCATCCATAAAGAATATGCAGTCCTAATACACAGGTCTATGAGGCAAAACACAAAAGATACCCCACTAACATTCTAACACAATTTTCCCCTGTTAAAATAATGCAGTACAAGACCAATGGTCAGGAATCAGAATGGAGAATTCTTAGCAAATACAGAGCCATAGCAGAAGCAGCTGATAGCTCAGAGTGGTAACAGCTGTTTCACAGTTGTTTCATGGTACTGACTTCAGAATCAGAGAATCAGGTTCCCTCTTTTACAGTGGCCAGAAAAACTGAGCACCAAATCAACTTCTTCTATGGAGTGTTACACTTGCCTCCAAGCTAGCTGCTCCCTGACCTCTGTCCTGAGAATTGTATTTCATTGTTGATAGAGGACAGCTAGAGAGAATATAATTTCTATAATGGATATTCACATAACTATCTATTTGAAAACATGGGCCAAACTTCTAATACTTCATCTGAAGTGCTTATGAAGAGCCAAGACTTGACCATTTTGGTTTCCCAATAATAAAATGCAACATAAACGATAAAAACCATAGAACACGATCAATTTGTTTTCAAATCTACAAATTGGGATTGGAATTTTTAAGTGTACATATGAAGACTAAAAAATGATTAAAAAAGTTTAAAAATCTGTGGGATTCCCTGGCATACCGTGTATAAGTTAGAAATTTGACTAGAATGCCAATATGACTTTTTTTTTTTCCCCTTTTTTTTTTTTTTAAACACCAGAGACCTTGGATATCCAAGCATGTGAATTCCTCAAGGACTGGGCTCATTTTTCCTCCCACTTGCTTCCCCTTTATTCTCCTAAGCAGTGCGTTGTAGCTTTTCCTGAGAGGACTGATTTCTCCACAGCACTTTTGAATAATTTTTTTTTTTTTTTTTTGGTTCCCCAGCAGGAATGCTATTGTTTAGGCCTCTGTCATCACATAATTCAACTACAGTATCTGGGCATGTAGTTTTAGGTAATGCTTTCTGACCTATGCAAAATACACCCCATGAGACCAGTCTAGTATTTTGCTTTGAAGCCCTCATACCTGTCTTTGCCCCAGAACAGTGAGCACATAAAACTGGTTGCTTGTCTTCTCAGTGCACCAATTGTATCTTTCTTCTCCTCCATTTCAAGCACTTTCACAATTCTCTTCCTGTCTCCTCTTGCAAATCCCCAAACTCTCATCACAACTTTGGACAATATCTGCTCAAATTTTCCCACATAGGTTTCATCCATTCATAAGAAGCAGTAGCCTTTTATTGTAAGAACATTTGCCAGGTTTATCTACAAAGCTGCTATTTTGCTTGTTCCACAACTCCCTTTTAAATTTTCATTTCTACTGCAGGAAATCTGGAAACCAGTGGTATCATGGTCAAGTGTTCCTCAAAGCCACCTGTCAATGAACCTGCTCTTCAGTTTACCTTTTGTGATCAAGTGTGTTCAATCTTTTAAGTTCAGCACTTATTGCAAAGAGAACTCAACCCAAATCCTTTCTTTACATGGTGATGATCTAATAATGATAGAAACAGACTTAACCACAAGAGTTTCCTTTTGAATAGCAACTCAGATGACAGTCTTTTTATCTATTCATTAGGAAATAATTCATCTGCTCTTTCTCTTGCAATGGCTAATGATACAGAGAGTGAATGCCACCAGTGAAAGTGGAATGCAACTACATAGAAACAGTACAACAGTTATTCGCTGTTGTACCTTTTGTAGCTGTTTCTTAGACATACTGACATGTTTATTTTCATTTGCTGTTTTTAACTAAGTAGCAACTTAAATATGATTTTCTAAAGTGTAAGATCATTACACCACTAAATATTACAAAAAGTAAACAAATGCACACCTGGAATTTTTAGAATAACATCTCTGTGATTATTTTTGTCTTGCTTATAAGAAAAATATTGCCTCAAACTGGAAGGCATCCTCCTACTGGTTTGCTGTAGTATGTGTTAACTAGAACAGGTGCAGATCTGCAAACAACTTTTATAGATCTTGCAGTCCTGATTGATAAAGTGTGTCCTAAATCTGACCTCTGCTCAAGACCATAAATCAGTCATCCATGAATCAAGTGCCACTGTCAAAAGCATGTGAATGTGTAAATCTACAACTATGCAAATAAGGAATTAAAGACCTCTCTCTTGTACTTGTTTAAAAGTAGAACGATAATCTGCAAGGCTCAGATTACATGATCCGTATCAGTAAAGTGACCCTTATAGAAGAGGCCTGTTAAAAATACTTGAATTTGCCTGATTATCTGCATGTATGTCAAAACAAAGTCTTTGGTTTGGTCTTTGTTCTACTGTCAAACCTGTCAGCATCTCACTTAGCTCTCATACAGTAGCACTTCACTTGATTAGCCTCTTTTATATATGTTACTTATTCACAGTAAACCATTTGATTGCATCAGTCACACTGAAATTATTATTTCCTTGAGAATTCTAACAAATGCAGATTTAACCAAAAGAAAAAATGTGCAATTACCATGAATTTGATTATCTGGGAGAATGTCAATTTTTAGAGTTTGCTGTTAATTAAAAGTTCACTAGATATGAACTTAAAAATTATGCTGGCAACTGCTGGCTTCTGTCAGAGTTTGCTTATTAAAATGTACAACATGCATATAACTGGCTAGAAAGAGCAGTGTGATGTACATGATCAATATATGACTTAAATTATACATACTGAGTGTTTTCCACTGGCACCTCTTTTGGGTTGCTACGGCTTGCTTGTCTCTAAAATCTGTACTCCTAGTAGGAAAAACAAATTCAGTGTTGATGCCTAAACCAGACAATAGCTGCTTAAGGTTTTAAGAAGTGTAAAGTACAAAACACACAGAAGTCAGTAGTGTGAGGTTTATGTTCAAAAGGAATTGATTTATTATATATTTAGGCTAATCATTACAGTTTAGGGTTGCCTCAAAAGCTACAGTCTTTTTGAAATTTCAAACTTCCATAGATGCCTCATGATGTTTAAAAATAGCAGCTGAAATACCAAGCATTATTACCACCCTTTTCGATGGCCCATACTGGCTGGCTGCATCAGAGAGAGCAAAACATTCTGTGCTAGAGATTCACTAAATAGCCTTCTTAAAATACAAATCTTTGTAATTCTTACCAATTAATAATCACCTAATACCAATTATTTATTAATCCTTATTTATCATAGTTCAAGGAACTACAAAAGCTCTGATTATCTGTGAAACAGAATCGAGAGTTTGAAGTTCTCAAATGAACATGAAATTCTGTAAGAAACAGGTTTTTAGTACCTTACAAAAGTAATTTAGCACCTCCTTGAAAACCTGGTGTCAACAATACCTTTATTTCAGATTTTTATGCTTGCAAAAATGGTAATATTTGTAGGTTTATTATTATGTCTAATTTTTTAAAATTAAGAGCAAATGAACATTAAAAGACAGACAACATTAAAGTATCCAGTTTAACTGTCTACCCCACACTTTGTTCTATTGCCCTGAATCTCTACTTTTCCTTTGTGGTCACTTCAAACAGTGAAAATATTGTTCATTTTCATAGATAGCTCTGTAGTAACAGGTGTAATTTGTAATTCATGCATTTTTCAAACATCAGAAGTGATCCAGGTAACTGAGTCATGGACAGCCTCCCCCCTCACATTTAAACTTAGGCCACGGATTAGCTTTTAGGAAGTCAGTCCTACTGGATATCCTTGTTCTAGTCAGCTTCAAAACAGTTTGAAATATTAGCTGTAAACAGCCACAGGATGTTTTGTTTATATTTGCATTTTATTCCAATCAAAAGACCAAAATCAGTCTTAGTCCTAACTTTCACAAAGTGGAATTTGTACTTTTACAAATTTTGTGGTATGGTCTACTCTGGTTTTGCACTTAATCTCGTTAATCATAGAAACATTTGTCTTTCAGATTCTTACAAATATTTATAATCTGTGGACATAGGAAAACTTGTGTCTTCTGCACCTTCATCACTTACTGCTGACATGATGTTTAACTGATATGTATGCTTTTTTGCAAGATGGCACGCTGTGTTTTCTGTGACTTTGTGCACTTGTGCATATCCCACGGAGAAATATGTGGCTTTATTAAACCTAACACTCAAGGCATGCTATGGTGATGAAGCTTGACATTCAGGCTACAGTTAATGAATCCTCAGACAACATGGCAACCTGCAGAAAAGAACACTGTGTGGCTGTCCTGCTCTTGACACATACCCTAGCCCTTCTCATCGGGGACTACACCATCCAACACTAAGCCTCTCAGCAAGCACTACACCTACCTTTCAGGCTTGCTGCAGTTGAACTGGGACCTCACCTACTGATGCTACTAAAAAGAATTTAAAATATTTAGTAAGGAACCAGACCTGTTGTTTTTAAACTGTTAGAAAAACCACAAAGACCCTTACACCTATTTTGATCTGCAGTCACAACTACTGATTTCCTATTAGCATAACTGTTGAGCATATAAACAAATGCAACCTTTACAAATCAATGCATTTTACTGTTTTTATATGTTTTGGCAAATCTGATTTTCAGCCATGAGAACTGCAGTTTCTGATTCCATTTCCCTTGGGTTTCCTCATGCACCCCTGCTTTTTCTTTTGGGTCCTGAAGAAACTGAAGAGTAAAACCACTATGCTTGTGGACAAATTTAGGTAATCGGCAACTGCCACTAAACTAGTTGTTAGCTGCTTTAATACTTGTACATAAAATGCAAGGCAAGTGTCCTAAAAATAAGTAAAGTAAAAAGTAAAATAAGTTAAAAAGTTTTCACTATTCTATGCCTCAGCATTATCTGACAGATATTTTCTGAAACGGTAGCAAAGTTTACTGTACAGCTTGATCATGGTAAAGATTGAGACGAAGGGCTGCTCTTCCTGCCATCATAATTTTTCCTCCCATCCTTTGGGGCTTGGAATCTTCAGTACAACCTTTAAAAAGTGTACTACGTTACTCAGGTTACTTAAGAACACAGAACCACATCTGTGCTATTCAGATGGTGCTTGGTGAGGTTTTTAAGGGTGGATGAATCAGAACACTATATTTATTCAGCACTGAAAGATGAAAAAAATCAATCTATTTAGGGAAAGAAATTAGAAATAAGAGAAGAAAATACTCCATCTTTGGAATTTCCTGCTTTACAGCAGCATTAGCTATGATGTATCACTGCTATGGAACAATACATCTGAACAGAAAAATACATTTCATGCTTCGAAAAAACTGAAAGCAGGAGTAGATCTAGAGTGTGGTCATTCAGCGTGCCTTTACTCAAAGATACATGCTGCCTTTTTAAGTATTTACTTCTCTCCACTATCCCTCCCTCACATGAGGTTTTCCATTACATCAGTGCCTTTGAAAGTCCTTTTAGCTTTTGGTTTTGCCCTAGAACGTTGAGGCGCTTCATAATATCAGGAAGGTCAACTTTTGTTAAAACACTTTCATGGAAAGATGCCACGCTATCTGAAGAAAAATGAACACAAAGAGAATATCTATGGTACAGTCATCTCTCAAATAGGAAGCTATACACTACATACAACAATAAAGGAAGAAGATACAAATTGGCAATAAGTAACATGCTTAATTCAATACTGAAATACTGACATGGGAAAGGATTAATATCAGAGTAGTAGGACTCAATACTGAAGTATACATTTGTAAAATTCTAGTTTACAAACAAGCAGGAATTGTCAACTTCCCTTTCCATGTTTGTGCAGACAGCATCACTGGAGCAGAAATATTTTTCCAAGGTCAAATGTGATGCAATTTGCCCACTCCACATGCAACCTCAATATTTATGTATTATATTCAATACCTGATCCTTCTGATATAGAAGTGATGTTTGGCCATTCCACAGTGTAACAGAATACAATGTACTCTAATTTGATATCTGAGTGTACTCCCTGGGCACATGTCATCTATATTGTCACTCAGAGGTTGGTCATGTATGTAAGTATAAAGAGAATAGTCCATAGGTTGAGGTTAGATAAAACATTTCCACTCTAGCTTTCTCCTGAGGTTATTGTGCTCCACAGAAGGCATGGCTGTTTGATTCTTATCACTGTTTGCTCAAACCTGATTATTTTAAACTAACAACATACCAAAAAACTGTTACACCACTTGATTCTACCTTCTTTGGTCATCCTGTTCTCCCATTTCTTTTACTATTTGCTAATATGATACCATGTTTTAGGATTTACCTGCCTGCTTTTGCTTTATTAGTATCCTGTAACACATGGGATCAGAGGCACCTTCAAAGGTCATCTACCTAAAAAAATGCTTGAAGTGACCGTAACGTTAAAGCATGACAGCCGATGTTATTTCCACCACTACTGACCAAGAGAGAGTCTGACTTTGCACAACCTACAGACTTTCAAATCATGTCTAATCATCTCAATAGAAACCGTGGCTCCACTGAAACCTGAAAAACTTTCAGACTTTGACTAGAACTTGATGTCATTCTTTCCAATGCAGAAACACCCAATTTGTCCCATGTCATATTATCGTCAAGGTCTTCTTGTAACCTTCTAAGTACACATCAGTTCATCATGAGCTGAAAAATGTTCCTCTCCTTCCATGCCCATTTGATTTCTACCATCAGTAACCCAAATCTATGCCTTTATACCTTACATGTGGAATTAGTACGTACTGGATACACTCTTCACTTAGCTGCTGTTTCTCACCTCTAACTCATTTAAATTCTTCCTCCACACCAGATTCTATTGCAGCACCTCCATGACCATTACAGACAGCCATGGATTTGATTTACAAATAGCTCAGAGGGGATCAGATGTTGTCAAAGAGACAGTAAGGAAACAGAGGGAAGCTGGGAATTGATATGAGAAAAAAAGACAAAGGGAGAAATGCAGAATGGCAGAATGCAAAGAGTACTGAATATGGAGACTAATAAGACACATCTATCAGCACTTAATGGGTGCACACTGTTTAGTGATTAGTCATAGCTAGTCTTCATTTGTTTTCTTACACCATAAATTCTTCATAGTGAGATTATGTCTACCTTGAACTGCAAAATCCTTCACTTCTTTCATACTGCTATATCCATATTATTGTTAGAACAAAAGCTTGCTATATCTTTGTTAGAGGCTTAAAACACCTTAAAGGAAATGCCAGCTCTGCTTGATTACAATTTTAATACTAATTACAGACTCAGTCATAAACATTCATGTAGTACAATGCTGTAAGCGTACATTCTACTTTATAGAACACAGATGAAAGCAGTTCTCTAAATAACTTACTGTGTGACCTCTATACAGAGGCTTAGAAAAAGAAGTTGGGGTGTGTATTCACTGAATAACAAAATCCTGGAATGATTCAAAAAAGATGTAGCTTTTCTAATGGAGAAAATGCATAGTGGCAATGCACTTATATATTGCTGTTTCCAAATGCAATGTCTCATTTGGGGGATAGTTGCTGAACATGCTTGTCCAAATGCCTCTGCAGGATATATATACACACACACACATATATATACACACACAGAAACAACACACTGGAATTTGGCTCCCAATTACAAGACATTGGTTACTAATTTAACTATAAAGATACCAGACCTCAAATTCTTGATTTTGTGCCCAGTCAACTGTTCAAACAAATGGCTCATCTCAGTGCGATTTAAATATGCATAATTATTAAATAAGAGTTAAGATGATTTCATTTAGATGCAAGGTGAATCAGAATCTTTGTTTCAGTTGTCAGAATAATTTATTGCAGATCAGTATTAGCTAATTCAGAAATTGTATTACTCAGTGAGAATAGAGTTGGTAGCTCATAAAATGCTACTTTTCTTATAAATGTTATCTGTCCTGGAGAATTGTGCTCTTATTGCCCTAGTTCTAACTGCAGTTTTCATCTTTAAAGCAGATGTGTTGTGATGAAGAGCTATTCAGAACAATTAATTTTGCACTGAAAAGCTACAGTATTAACATACATCCTCAGTCAGGAGACCTCTCCCATTTCAATCATTCCCTGACATTTGTCTTCATGTTTTTATTTTCTCTGTCTTCTCTAGCCTACCTCAGAATCACTGAGATTGTTCAACAAAAGTTTAACTGTCTTGTGCTATTAATGTGCTTGTGCTCCATGTGGAGTGCTGGTTTCCTTCCTTCTACTGAACGCCAAACAGCGGGACACAATGGGTGTGTTGTGCTCTGTCTAGCACGGTATGTGCGATATCTTTAAAAAAGGAGGTGTGAGCTGGCTATAATACCACTACTCTTAACAGTACAAGTACCACAAACTAATCAACCACAGCACTGGGGCATGCAGTCCATTGAAAGCTGGTGAAAAAGCTGCTTTTTATTTTGACCTACATACTGCACAGCAGCAGTTGGACAATTTCAGTCTAGTTATATTGAATCTGAACACAATGCATGAATTCCACTAATGATGGACTCAGTGGTTTAAGGCTTTTAAATAAGCTCAAGTTCTAAAATGTTTTATAACCTGTGCTATCCTGACAGTAAAAAGCACAATGAAAAACAAAAAATCCTTTCATTTTCTTAGAAAAGGCAAGCAATTTTATCAACTATTGGAAATACACTACTGAATCTGCAGCCATATGGAACATCACACTGAAATATTTAATGAAAATGCAATCAGATCAATTAATTCAGCAACCACTCTAAACAAGCCACTGACCAAAGCCATCTTCTAAATGCAAAGATACCAAGAGAAGCTTATTTCTGGCATTAAGTTCTGCTCAGTTTTATTTTACAAAATGGAAATAGTCTATGCAAAGGCGTACCTCTCTCGCACAAGCCGAGATGCACAGCAGCTTCCTTTTGTGGAAGAGTCCAGGGGCAAAAGCTCCTAAACCAATCTGCTAATCAGCGGCACGTAAGGCTGGGAAGGGGCTTCCGCCCAGCCTGCAGCAGCGCCCGGCCGAACCGCACACCTGCCCTCTCCGTAGTGCCTGCTTCCCGGAGCCAGCGGCAGGCAGGAGCAGCACAAGGAAGGGCAACACCCTTCTCCTGGATCACCGGCTTTCACTCGGAGCGGCTAACGAGCTGCTGAGATAACATTGCAGAGGAACCTTGCCTTTACAAGACAAAACCCCGCTCCGCTGCCTGACAGCAGATATGCAGCATTATCACCCTGCATTCCACCTCCTCCGAGCAGCTCGCAGGAACGACAGCCACCAGCTTGTCAAAATGGCAGCTCGTAAGCACGCTAAGCTCCTGTAATTACTCACTAATATGCCCGTTTCTTCTGTTTCCTCCGACGAGATTTTTGTTTATTCCCCGGTAAAGCCCAGCATAATATGTCACATTGTTTCCCATAAGCAAAATGGCTGGTGCCCTCAGCACTGCCGCAGGCAGCTCATTGGGCTCCCCCGGCTTTCCGGAGCCATGGCAACAGCCAACAGTCGGCCGGCCCCGCAGCCGGGCCGGCCCCGCCGCCCGCGGAGGGGCCGCCCCGCACCGCGCCGCTCCGCGCCCCGATCCCCTGCCCGGCACCGGCTGCATCCGCGGGAGGGAAACTGTCCTCGGTTTCTGTGGCAATCTGGGTTCTGAGCACAGCTCCAAGGGTGTAGCGGTGGTGAGTACCTGCTGCAAGCAACCCGGGCCAATAGGTTGCAAATTACCATATGAACACGTTCAGTAAAATACTCTTTGGATGCGCTGAATTTAAGCACAAAAATTATGTGACAGGGCACAGTGCAAGCACTCAGGGTAAATCATCTTTATTTTGGGAACAGGGCTAACCATGTTCCAATAATCTGCTAGTTTTCCAATAATAAAGACCAAAACCCCGCTTGTTTACAAACATTATCACAATTACTCCTAGTGTTTAGAAACACATTTCTTGATCTTAAACCCATTAACGTTGCTGTTTATTAGAGGAGTTTCAGACTGTACATTGCAATAACCTTATAAAACAATTTTATCCTGCTTAGAATATTTTTTTTTTTTCATTTCAATTAGGAGTAGGAAGAAAAAGGAGACATTTGTGAACAATTTGAAACTGCTTATAAAAATTCTCACTTTTCAAGAGCTGTCATTATCTCATACCTCAACTACTTAAGAAGTCAGCAGCACACTTCAGCCTAAAGTTCTATGAAAACCATTTTGAAACATTAAATGTATCTCACCAAGCATAACACATTTCATACACAAAAATTCTGAGTGTTGGTTTCAGGAAGATTTTTCCATGCCTCCTTAGTCCCTTGGCTTAGTATGTATAACAAATCATGGCATTTCCTTGTTCAGTGTCATACTTTTTCAGGGCTACAGAAGGTTTTTCACCTCTGAGTACATCTTGCAGACAAAGCTTCTGCTGCTGCACCACACCAAGTGGAATTTCTGCTCCTGGGGTCCAAGGGCTGTGGTGTCTCAGTGAAGTCCCAGGCAGAGAACTACAGTCCACTGCAGTGGATTTTACACATTTCTTCCCTCAGCATCTTTACCCTGCTTCCCTTGCTAGTGCCAGTTTCTCTGAAAGTGAATATTACAAGAGGAATGTGGAGTGGCTGACCAGGAAACAAGTAGGTAAATTCTGTTTAGATTTCTGACCCATCAGAGCTGAAATATTCCAGTACATATAAATAGGTTTTTCAACAGTAACACTAATTGAGTCTTGTCTCTTCCTCTCTCAGCCTTCTTTAAAAACATGGATGGATGTCCACATCTCTCAAACTGTAGTTGGGGTTAAGAGTCTGTGCTAGCATCAGGCAAAAGTACCCCCAGCTCCCATGACTCAAACACTTACTTTCTTTTCCATTATTATGGCCCAACAGTACTTTTTGATCAAAAAAAGAAAGGATGTTTGCCGATTTGGCAACCTGATTCTAAAGCTTTTCGCTGGAAAACATTAAACTACTGAAGTAATTATTTACACACAAAGTAAGTATTAAAACGAAACCAGTCTGCATTACAAGAAAACCATTTCACCATGATTAGTTCGCTCACTTTTTTGTTAATAAGCAACGTGAAACAGACTGCACATCCAATCCCTTGTTTCTTAACACATTGGTACAGTCACTGACTCTACAACAAAAAAGTCTTCAGTAAGTGAAGATACAAGCAGGTTTTCTAGCACTTTATCGCATTAACCTACTATGGTTACTGTCATAATACTCTCTACAAGCAGGCTAAAACCTGAGCTCTTGGAAAAGTAGAGGTCACGAGTTTTTAAACAATAGGTTAGAGTTTGGAAAGCTTTCAAGATATTTGTCCATATCTGTGTATCTATACATATACAGGTATCTTAACACACACAGTGGAAGCCCAGTATTTTCATAGAAATGTTCTTGAAGCTTAATTTCTTTAAAATAGGTTGTTTGAAGACTACAACTTTGTAATTCAGTCCTTAGGGATCTAGAACTATGTTTGTAATGCAAGTACGCTTCCATTCAGTTAGGAATTCCTTCTCGGCAGTGACATAAGTGATTAGGTAGAAGTCAGAAGAGGTTTAATCCAAGTGCAGATTATGGTTCCAGTTCAGCAAACAACTAAAGCACAAGGTGTAAGAACCTGACCTGTCTGAGATTACCTAAAACCTCCACAGAAATCCTAGAAACAGTTTTTGCTGCTTGCTCTGCAGAGCCATAAAATTTCTCCTGGCAAAATCCACTGAAATCGTAACATCAAGGATGGGAACTGGACCCACAGTGCTGCTGCTAGGGACTGAATAACCTCCGATAGGTCCCCAAGGCTCAGTTACACTAGTATGTCTGTGTGTCTAGGAAAGGTTCATAATCAGGCAGCTGAAATGGTGGCTGCTAGCCTGCTCCCCTTAAATAAAAAAATTAAGTGCAGGGTATAGAGTCATACTGACCCTGCAATGAGTACCTAAGTGTTTAAAGATAACCACTTGCCTACTGTGTTAGAACAGAGCTGAAAATAGAACACATCATTTGGTATCTTCACTCAAATTCTACTCCCACATTAATTCAAATGAGCTTCCTGTTCTCACTGTCATACCTGGAGGACAGTTGTTCACATCAAAAACCATCAGACAAGAAACAAAACTGGTAGTCCTCAATCTTTCACCAGAAGACTGCTCACAATCTTCAGTTTTGAGACAGAAATAGCACGTATTATTCTCAGACTTATCTATAGATACTGTATCAACACATCATTCACCACTGTAATTTAGCCTTTCTGCTATTTTCCTTTACAAACCAGTTTTCAGCTGTCTCAAACCAGCTCCATGGAATATAAAACGTATACCTGCATTAAAGAAGCATTTCACTCCTGTGTCTTCTTCAGTCAACTCCAGAACTGTTATTTGGGTACATTTCATTAAAATTCATTGTTTTATGAAAAATAAATTTACATTCTAAAACTGTTTCAAAAGCATGAACCATAACAAATATTAGAAGATATTGGTATCCATGGGCAGGAAATGCCAAAAGAGCAGATACTAGTTAAGAAGCAACTACTATATTAAAATCAACATTATATTTCCTGCATTGCATTGTAATTGTTCCTAGATACATTTGAGTACCCAAATAGGAAAGCACATACTGTTCAGCCATTCTGAATGTCATTAACTTTTACAGATTTTTCTAATCCTCATTCAATTTCTATAATCACTTGATGGTGCATTTAAATGAAAAAATTCTCTTATGAAGGCAAATTGGACTGCTCTAATAATAAATAAAGCATCATCTATTGATAAAAATCACCATAAAGTCTCTAATTTAAAAAGACTTAAATTGTTTTTTCATATTGGTTGGTCAAAATGCAAAGTGGAAGGTGAAAAGAAAGAACATTTGTAGATGAGTGTGCAGAAGTATAGACTAAGGCTCTAGGTGATTACAAGCCTGGAAAAAAACCCCTGATGCCCAGTTCCCAAGACAACAGTATCACTAACTATCTGGGACACAACCTGCAGAAGTATGAACTGGCATTCAAACATAAGAGTTAATTTTATCCAGGTCAAACTTGTCTGTAGCTCTTCCAGCTACTGAACACCAAGTACAACTCCAGCTATTGGCTTTGTGTTTTCAGGTTCTCACCAGTAACAACTGTGATCAATTTTCCACACTGTGGATTCACTCAGACACTTGGCAAAGATGCTGACAGAGAATTCTGTCTAGATTGTATAGAGTAATTAATGAGTTTATTTAAATATTTAATATGTGGTATGCATCTAAATAAATCAATCACAAAAACATTTTAGAAACATTTTCTAAGGTGTATTTGGGGAAGTTTTATCACAGGAAGTGTATTATTTTTTCATGGTTACCCTTTGAGACATGTTATTCCTCGTAAGTAGTGCAGCCATAAAATGGGATAGAAAAGATGAGGAAAGTAACTGATTTTCTTCAAAGCAAATATTTAAAATTTTTAAAAGGAAACCCTGAAGCCCTTTCATAATTAGAGATGAAAGTATCTTAACCTAATAAGACTAGATCTCTCATGTTTTACAGCAGTGTTAAAGATGCTACTGAATTCCTGGAGCAATTTCCGCACTATTTCCCATCTCATATTTAGTATTTTACTTTAATATAATTTAGTAAAAAAGCAATACCAAAGATATCACTGCCTAATCTCAAATATGAAATATTATTAAAATTATATTAAGCTGCTTTTTAGCAGCTTGTACATACAGGTTTAGATTAATTTTAGCTGCATTTTAAGTAAAGAGAAAAAGAGCCTGAAACACAGACTAATTATTTTCCTTTTCTATTTGCTTAGTTGCCAACTGGATTCATTAACATACCGTGTATTATAACACCTATATACTTTGTTGTCGTTTATCCCAAGAAAATATCTCAAATTTTATGATAAATTAAGCAGACACTAAATCATATGAACTAGAGTATGGATGAGAGTTGCTTTCAGATCTCTAGGACAGTATTTCAGAGAAAAAAGGTGAACCTGGGTTCATGAAGACATAACACATGAGGTTCTGCCAAAAATTAGTGTTTAAATATCCAGTTTTAACAGAAAAAAGCAAACCTTCTAAGCAAAACTAACACAGAGATGAGTAAGTGTCTTAAAGGTTATCATCCCAATTCTTGAAATGTCACCAAGCCATCATTCACTTTAGGTTACAACCTGAAGTGAAAATAAACTGAGAAACTGCTACTGAAATGCACTACACTTTCAGAGTATGCCAATAATATTGCCAAGACAATTTATTGTTTATCTGGTCAATTTGTATCTCAAAGTTTTCCAGTCCTGTGTCATGTACTGATAGTTCCATTAAATAGCTACATTAATTTCTATAGACCTAAGTAGGAATTAAGTTGAAGGTGATTTAAGTTCTGAAGAACAACCCAGGCCACCTAGTTTCCAGCACCCACTGAAAATCAGGTTTTATCTCAATTCTGAACTGGAGATCCCTATGGGCCTGACTTCCTATCAACATGAAACGTCAGTCTGAGAAGCAATGCTCTGTCAAAATGCAGAGAGGCCTGAACTTGTGCTAGCAGTGACAAAACTTATAGCAAGAAATCTGGAATTTTGCAAGCAATTTTCTGCTTACCAAGTTATTGTAAAAACAAACTTGACAGCATACATTAACAAGTCTTATTGTATATTCTACACTTGAGAATGGAAGTGCAAATATGAGACTGATAGCTACATGAGGAAAAGGAAATATTTTCACATCTTTTCTACAGGAGTAGGGGAATTAGAATTCTGAAGTGAAAATTTTCTTAAATTCTCAGTGACAGGTTCGTCACATACTGAAATTCATAGAGGAAGCAAATAAACAAATACCCAGGATAAAAAGTTCTTTCCCCTGCTTAGGCACCAACAGTCAGCTCTTCTAGGCTGAAAGTATGTACTTCTCAAGTATCACTCTTAGATATTTAGGAAGATGAGCTGTCACTCCAAGCCTCCTCTTTCCTTCATTTATAATATGTAAATTCAAAACCACTTTCTCTGCTGTTTTTATCCTTAATCACCTTCCCCTAACCTATAACCTAAAGCCATATCCCTGAGGTATTTGCCAGTGCTCTGCCAAATGCAGGTTCTCACTGGCATCACTTCCTCTTCCTTAAACGTCTGTTTCAGATTTGCAACTTCTTGAAAGCAGCTGCCAGAAAGGCTCAGGGACCACATATCCCCCATTTGGCAATCTACTGATGTCTCTTCATTTCAAAAGCCTGCTTCAAGTAATTTCTTTGCACCTTCTTACCACTACCTTTTTAGACTACTGTTTCATACTCTAGTAATTAGGACATGCAATCCTTTTCTTCTGTTTGAGAAACAATTCTTAGCTTCTAATCACGACATTTATAGAATATCAGTTGTGAGAAATGGAAAAAAAAAAAAACTGGTAGGAAGAAGAGTTTGCTGGTGGGAAAGTGGAGCAGGGGCATGGATTTTTCAAGTTTTGCCCACAATTCTTGGCACAAATGCTTTGCAAAAGGCTTTTACATCACACCTGGAGCTCCTCATCAATCCTTCTTCACTCGTGCTTCGAACAAAGGTCCAAACCAACAAGCATCAATTAAAATTATTCTATTTCCATGCAACTTGAAATATATAGGCTGAGTAATTGCTAGTAAAAAAAAACCAACACAACACAAACATATCCTTATTAAAGGTCCATTTGTCTGTTCCTTATTATCCATATTCCTTTTTCCCTGTAGCCTCAATGTCTTTCAGCCACCTGCATGCTTTTGTATTTTTTTATTCCATGCACTACCACTCAACAAACTATAGGTCTGTTTCTTAATATGCCTCTTTGACTGATCTCATTTTGTTCAGTCTGGCATAGGAAACACAAAGAAGAAATTAACCAAAAAAATCAGCCCCAACTAATCTCTTCCCAGCTCCCCCACACCGTACTTTCAACATTGCGTGATGCTGAGAGCCAGATGATAACCAGCTGACTAAAAATAGAGAACACTTCCCCAGACACACCACCATACTTGTGGCTCTCAACTCAAAAAAGTTGTTCTTGCCTGATTAGATTGGCTTATTAAGTGATGGAAAGCTTGTTGGGCTAGTTCTATCTGCCTCTGACACTCCTCTGAGCTAACCAGAGGACATTTAAAAGTTTGCCCTTCCTTATACATTAAGAATTCACACACCCTGTGTGCAGGAGTTGGCTCTCCTGCAGAGTCCTCCTTGAAAAAATAACTATTCCAAACCTAAGTTCAAAAGCATCTGAAAGAAATGCTGTCAGCTATGATACTTCAGACCAACATTTATTAAAAGCAGCAAAATTTGGGAAAAGCAGATGAGTAAGAGCATCGGTAGCAAATAGGTATGATAAAGCTAGTAAACCATCATACTTCCCAAAGTTCTTTGAAGCCAGGAAATTTTAAATAAACTCCTTGTAAAGTGGGCTTACATTTTATCAATTCTGAGAACTCGGCAGCACCTCTCTATGCCAGATGAGGTCACAAATCAATCTCAGAACACCTCTGACAAAGTATAAATACCATAGAAGAGTATGTCTAAGTCACATTAACATGTCTGGCTGGCATAACTACAACAGCTAAGTTGATAAGGTACTAACCAGCTTATCCACAGCATTCTTTTCATGAAGAGGTCATTTCTTCTTTTGTGCTAGGAAGTGAAACAATGCCAAAGAATTCCAGAACTGCTTAAATAAATAACAGCAGCATCTACCTCTGCTGAGAGGTTAACAGTTTGTACTTTTTTGGTAGCTTATTTATTTTCTTTAGAGTATAACATAACACACTAGGAACTTCGGCAGATCAACTGCCAAATATCACCTCATCCTAGGAAGTGAATCAACTTTTTGTGATGACTTCTAGATTCTAATTGCCTTCTAGCTTCAGTCATAATCGGGCTTCTTAAACTTAACACTCACTTCCCTTTTTCAAGTGAATTTCAACTCTGTCTTAAGTTTTGGTCTTGAACAGTGTTAAAGCAGTAGGTATAAAATTATGAAACATATTTCATAAAATTATGAAACAGCCAGCTTTCCATCAAGTACCCCACTTACATTTAAGAAGGTTATTTATAATAGAAATTTAAACTGGACTTTAATGAAGAGAACGCTGAAACATTCAAATGGGAATGTGATCCCTCCCCCCTCTGCAGTCCTGGTGAGGCCACACCTGCAGTGCTGCAGTGCTGTGTCCAGTTCTGGGCTTCTCTGTACAAGAAAGGCATTGACATACTAGAGAGTCCAGTGAGGGGGCACAAAGACTAAGGAACTGGAGCATCTCTCTTACGAGGATCAGCTGTGAGAGCTGGGACTTTTTAGCCCAGAGAAATCTTGAGGAACAGGGTGCATACATATACCTGAAGGGAGGGTGTAAAGCAGACTGAGCCAGGTTACTTCAAGTGATGCCCAGAGACAGGACCAGAGATAACAGGCACGAACTGAAATGTGGGAGAGTCTGAACACCAGAAAACACTTTATTCATGTGAGACTGACTGAGCACTGCCACAGGTTGCCCAGACAGGTTGCAGAGATTATATTCAAAAGCTTTCTGGACATCATCCTGGACAATTGTCTCTAGGTGACCCTGTTTGAGCAAGAGAGGTAGACAAGGCAATCTCCAGAGGTCCCTTCTGACCTCAACCATTCTGTGACACAACAAAAACACAAAATTGCCCAAGTTTTTGCTTTTTAATTAATATTGATATTTATTTCTCTGAGGCACAACATTTTAGATCTTTGATTTCTCCAAATAGGATCAGACTCAGGGCAGCAGAAACATGAAAGGCAGTATCAGAATCTCCAATATGAGAATGCTTGGATACTACAATCTCCTAGCATTTAACTTGAAAAATGTAGCAGTGCTGAGTTTGCTCAGTATCACTTTCTGAAAGAGCTGCAGATGTCATGTGGGAAGAAAAGAACAACTGTATTCACACACAAGAGAAATGAAAACAGCAGGGCACAAATGTATTCAAGATTTAGAAGCTCATAACACTGATGTTGTATCCATAGTAACTAATATACTTCAAAGTAGGGAAAAAACAGGTTGGGGATTTTAAAGGACAGCATCATGTACAGATTAAAAGCAGATACTGCCTATCAACTGATGATCTGAGGTTTAGACTGATGAGTTTATACAGTGTATTACAAGAATTATCACTTGTTAAGGAGTTAATATGCAATGGAACTACCCTACTAACAAAATATTAGTGAAAGAGTAAAAACACCACAGTAAAACAGCCCTGGCACTTGAAAGCCTGTCCCCCAACTATTTAGCAGGCTAAACCCAATATGAACAATATACTACCAGTTGATGTAGTTGAGCCTTGTGCACTCACCACTCACTGTCAAAACCTGTGCCCAACCCTATCTCTCTCCTTAGTCAGAATAAATGACCTACGTGTCCTCAAGGAAAGACAGGATACAGCAGGTAAGCAGCAACACACATTGCACTGAGCTGAATCACATGATCCAACTGGTTTGCAATGCTTATCTTTTTATTACTTCCTTGTCCATGCAGCTGAGAAAGTTGATGTAACTGGCCTTCCCACAAAAAATGCAGGCAAAACAGAGAATTTACACTTACTGAGCTTAGGGAAGACAAAGACAATATGCATTCTAGAAATAGTATTTAGTATCGGAAAACTGCTACAGAGAAGATGGAACTATAATTCTCCTGGACTAAAGCTTTAACTGGTCTCTTTCACAGTAAATAGTAAGTGATAGGCATATGATCTCAACTGTTTTAATATCCATTTGAACTTTCCCCCCAAGCCTGTATACAATTCTCCCATTTATCACCATTTCTGAGAAAGGAAACAATAACATAAGCTTGTAATTTAAGTGCTGCCCAGACTCAATAAATGGCTTTTGCACCAAAGGCAGAAAAATGTAACGAACTGTAGATTTCTATATCACATTAGGCTATGTCTGATGCACAGTACAACTTCAAAATTTTCAGTCACATAAAAGTTACTTGGGAAGCACATCCAATTTCAAATTATTTAGCCACTTATAACATCTATATGCATCCAGTTTCATTCTTGCAAGGGACATGGCTGAAGGAATTTAGAATCACTAGTGCCAGACTTCTTCCTTTTGCAACTGACTTTTTCAAGAACAGGATCTTGCTTATAATGAAAAGGAAACATCATGGAAAGATCAGTCTGAAACTATGTTTCAGAAGGGTGTTAACAACACCATTGGAATCTTTAGAGCTACCCAATTGGTGTTTAAGAAGTGAAATAAGTTCTGTATACTGTTTTCAAATACTTGCTCTGGTATAATAGTAATTTTCAAGTGTTGTGCCAATAATCAATAGAGAAAATCAATGTCTATCCAAACCCACTTCAGTTTGTTTGTTCCTCATCTGAGATGTCTTTCAAGAATCTTTTCCTTAGAACTCAGTACCTTAACATTCATGTAAGAGGTAGAAAACCTAAAAAACCAAAAGCTACAGTAGTTCCCCAGCTGGTACAATTCAGTACTCTGGAATTATGCAGAAAATTCTGGCACTGGGCCCCTAGTTTTACTTGTGTCACTAGAACAAAATAAGAAAAAGCATGATGTTTTGTGGTTGTTTCTTTTTTCCCACAGAGGAGAAAAGGATGTAGGTGGGGAGTATAATTGACACTAATTATTTGTAGGAAAGGTCAGGGTTACCTTTCACCAACGGCATGAGGCAGCTGATTATCTGTCACATCTCTGGAGCACAGTCACGAAACTGCCAGTGACTAAAGGACAAACAGGCCTTGGCTAGTAATCAAACTTGGCAACATTCAACAACACAGCACAGCAGATGTCTTTTAAAAATAGGTAAATTGTACGACATTAGATAGTGTAACACTAGATAGCTGCAATGCTGAAAAAAACTTCAATAAAGGCTACTGTTTAAGTACCTAATAGGTGACTTGATAGTATGATCACTGAGCTTTTTTTTTTTTTTTTTTAGGAGCTAAAAAAGAGCAACTACATCACAAAATTCCAATTCAGATTTAAACTCCCTCAGAAAGTATTCAGTTTCTAGAGGACACGTATTTTAAGCTTTTTGATACCATAAACTTCAGCTTGAACAAAAACTGCACATAGAAAGTATAAGAGAGACAACTGTGTCAAAATATCTGGAAAACAGAGAACAGATAGTGTAGTTTTAAAATCTGGAGTACTTAAAAAATTTGGGAATTACTTGTCAGAGTCTCAGGAAACAACCCTTCAAAAGATGAAAACTGTCATACTATATTATAGTTATCATTGTTGCTGAAAAACCATAACTGAGAACTGATACATGTTGTTTGATAACCAGCTGGTTACCAGGATACTCAGTGTTTCAAGAAAACAGTTGTTTGTTATTTAGTATGTCCCTTGAGAAGTTTGATGTGTATTAACCAAAATGAAAATCCCACTCCCCCAAGATCAACTTACTGGCTTTCCAGAAAATGAAATTTACAAGCATGTGTTAACTCAAGTCCAAAAAGCATTGGCTTCAACTTTAATCTCACAACTATGAGAATGGAAATCTTTATGCCCATATACCCTCTACTTAAGAAATTAGCTTTTTCTAACAAAATCCATCAATGAAAGAGCATTAGAAATTAAGTGGGATTTTGCTTTATGTAGCTGTTTGACATATACACTATAATAATTGCAAAAAGAGGGTTTTTTGCAGTTTTCTAGTCAGTTTTTAAGGTACTGTAGTAAGATTGTGTTTAGACTGAACTTTGTTTTGGAGCATACACAGTTAATCTGCAGTTCTGCTAGGCAGTTCTGCAGCAGTCAGTTGAAATGCTATCAGCTCCAGCTTTTGCCTACACATACATTCAATACTGAAACAATACTGAGAGACCACATGGAGAATCCTGACACCACCACTCTTCTTGATGCTGAGGAGTTGTGTGTCCAGGGAAATATAACAGCCCTCTGGGCATTTCCATTATCTGAAATCCTTTAAGTAATACTACAAAAGTTTCATGCCAGAGCAGGAGCTCTGGGGAATATTTCTAGTTTCCTCAAATGTTTTAGTGTCATGTTTCTAAAAAGATATTTTGGTAGGGAAAAATCAAAGGCTTAGGCCCTTGAGATAATGAAGACGGTTTTGATAATTAAGACTTCAGTCTAGTAGAACAGAGAGAAAAATAATTATGCAGACTAGTCGTCCTTGTAAATAGCAGTTGTCAGCTTCCCTTCCTTTCTTGCCCAAGTACTGTGCAGAATTGTGCTGTTCTAGCTTCACAAAGCATGCTCAACTCTCACTCCCATCTTTGTAAAAGTTAGTAAGCAGCAATTGACAGAATGATGCTCCTGGAAGGAAGCACTTCATCTTTTCTTAGTTCTCAGCAGAGACTCAAAGATATTTGTGAATCAATCCACGAGCATCTTTAAGTTCAAATATCAATAACTGCAACAAGAAAACTGAAAATAAACATAACTGACCACCTTTGGCAAGAGCATTTTCATTGATTATTGAAGCTACAGCACTTCATGCCTATTGAATAACTAGTTTTAATTCCCATGTAACAATGTCAAAGGTTAAAAGGCAGGAAGGTTACCAATTCTTTCTGGCTCTGCCTGTAGGGTAGTGGCACAGTATGCACTACGTTTTTGTGAGAGGCCTGTAACTTTACCCATAAAAATAGGCAATTGGCAATGAGTTACCAGGTTTCTATTCGATGTATCTGAAGGAGGAGGAAATCATTATGCCTCCTCTTCACAGGGGATCACAAAACAGGATAAGCAAAAAGAAAATCTTCGTATTCTTCCTGAATAGCTTCTCTCTCATCCAGGAACAGAAAGAGATGTCTCAGTGCCAAAAATGAACAGAAAATCTTGTCTTTAAAATTTATGGCAAGAGATGACAATCAGGATGAAGGCACCAGGTTTCTATAACATTTCTTAAATTGCAAAGACAGCTGTTAAATATGCAATTCACCAGCACCAGGCTAAACTTAATAGTACTCAATTTACCAATCCTATGTAAGGGTTCCTCTAGGTGTAAAAATACATGCTATATGAATGTACCTAGAACATACTTATACCTTAAGATATCATTTTCAGACTAGCCCTCAGTGTGTGAAACTAAATTTTAACATGCATTCAGCCTGATTTTGTAGCTAGTTAGCTAGTATCAATACAAGCTCAAGATTTCTAGAGATGGAGGTTTTGAGAAACTTCAAAATACTGGAGGCTGGAAAAAAAAAAATTAACAATGATTTCATCTTGGGTGCTTTGCATCTTTAGAACAATGAAGAAGCACTTCAGTGACAACAAATGCTACCACTTCTGAGACAAGCAAAGAAGTGCAGACAAGCAATGTGTCCAAAAATCATCTTATGGGTCAATGACTGTCATATTGAGAAATCTCAGATTCCTGTATCTTCCACCATTTTTCTTTCCACCTCCCCAGACAGTTTCTGCAATCTGACATTACACCACTGCCAACATCAGGCCCCTCCATCAGTCTACCTGGTGCAATACATGACTTGCACTATTACCTTTTTCAGTCAGCAGATCACTATCCTGGCCAAGGCCTTAATCAATAGTCCCAGTTGCTTGCCTTTAAAATCATCATTGCTTCTAGCAGCAGCTCTTTGCATTTTAACTTCCCATTTGAAACCCCAGATGTACAGTCAATAAACCTGACTTACTAAAGTGAAGTTACTAAAGTAACTATACAACAAACAGAAGAAATCCTATTACATTTTAGTCTGGAGGAGAATGAAAAACATTATCCTCCCTTTTAATTATTTTTTGAGTTATGAGAAAGCTGATGACTTATCTCTTCCTCCTCTTCCTCCTCGTGGCATGTATTTTTAGAGAAACTCTGAATACACTACCACTTTTATGAATACCAAGTGTTTTTTCTTTGGCCAAGGTAAAAACTGAAGAAATGTTCAAGCTTTGAAATGAGACTAGCTTAGAGTTTTGAAAATGTGTGAGGAGACAAAACTATTTTCACTATACTGGTCCAAATGGAAACAGAATTCACTTTTCCGGTTATAAGCTCGTAGACAGTTTGCATTTACACACTTAACTCTAGGCTGTACTCCCAGTTCCCATTCCAATGTCCAAATCCTCAAACTACCAGAGTATGACTCTAAATCCAAGGCTACAAAAGGAAAACATTGGGCATATTATTTTTTCTCTACCTTTAACCTGTACAAGTCCTTTCCCCATGCACAGAAAACAGGAATCAGTTATTTCCTCTACCCCTTCTCAGCATTCCAGAAGCGGAAGGAGAAAGGCATTGTGCAGTCACTGCCCACCTTAAATTTGGCTACAGGGTACAAACTCAAAT
The DNA here is from genome assembly GCA_020745705.1 of Hemiprocne comata. Lineage (NCBI taxonomy): Eukaryota > Metazoa > Chordata > Aves > Apodiformes > Apodidae > Hemiprocne > Hemiprocne comata. Next base: position 34,840,475 of record CM036589.1, on the reverse strand, counting down.
GCTGACCCTTCTGTTAATGGCAGCAACAAGCACATCACAGCATTCTGTCACACTGCCAGCTTTTTACTGCAAAGGCACAAGTAATTTCCATGTTAAGAGCAGATCAGCCATATTGCAGCTTTAAGACTTGAACTACAGCTGTATGGCTCCAGATCATTTACTGCTATGCCAGGAAAGCCCTAAAGGTTGAGGAACACAACAAGAGCCACTCTTGAAGAAAGCAGTCTAGCATTCAGGATGCACATTCTCTACATAGATTTATTAATCTCCTCCTGTTTGTTAAACTGCCCTATCAAATTGGTCCAAGCCAGATGAGATCATCTGATTTACATGCATTTACATAATGGTAATGACACATAAAGCCTATAAGCTTATCTTATTTCTCTCCAAGTTCATCCAGCACTTATTTGCAAATTAAAAGATCCAGTTACAATCATGTGAAAAAAGCTATACAGTTCAGAAAACTAAAACACTCTTCTGCTTTTAAAAAACATTTTGTAGCCTTGTTGGTGCAGAGTGAGCACAGCTTTCTCTGAATAAAAAGACAGTGGTGGAAGTTGCTCTCCCCCAACATCTAGCCTTCCAAACTAGAATAAACTGATACAACAGACTTCATAGTTAGTGATTTGAAGATTGAGGAATGCAAAGGGATATGAAAATAAAATTGAAGGAGAATGAAAATTTCATTGCTTATGGAATGATTAAGGGGATTTGAATAAACACAAATCTCAGTTGCCTGTTTATACATTGTTTCTTGTCAGACAATTTACTTTTAAGAACTGTGGTACTAAGAAAATAAGTGGCAGTGAGTCAGCCTTAAGAAAAAACAAAAAAAATATTGGTCCGTGGTTCAGTGGATTTCTTGTAGACTGCAATGAAAAACACCTTCCACAGCCAATTATTTTCAGTGCTCCTATGCCAGAAGTTCACTTACAGCTACTTACTAGTTGAGTTTAACAAGTACTTGAGGTATACCTTGAGATACACTTGAGGTTTATGTTTTATCTAATCATGGAGTCCCCAAAGGAAATGCAGGTGAATAATTTTTTTCTATTGAAAGGAAAATAATTTGTTTTTATTACAAGGAAAAAAATATTAAAAGCATGATCCACAGCTTAGAGAAAAATATTAAAAGTGATAGTACAGTGATTTTTTTTCTCTATCAGAAAAGCATTTTACAAGAGTCTGTGGGAGGTAGAAATTCACTGTATAAAGTTGAACATTTCCCTCTTTCTGATTTAGAATTTAGACGGCAGTTAGAAATTTGAGGGAAAAAAATCATTTGAGAGGTGTGCATTGCCATCAGGTCCTTAATTTAAGGAAGTTCTCCAACTGAAATAAAAATTTAAAGCAGCAAAGCTTGAAATTATACCTTGTTAAACAGACAGGCTTGACTTTGGCTTTTTTTTTTTGTTTTGATTTTTTGTTTTCCAGAACTTTTCATTAAATCCCTTAAGTTCTAGTCATTTGATCACCTGAATAATAAAATTAATTTTCAAAGTGCCAAGTACCTTGGGACAACATTCAGTAATCACAATGCTAAATTATAAACAGCAAACCCTGTTCACTATATCGTAGACATTTATTTTCCAAAGAGGTGGTTACAGTTCGTAAAGTGAACAGGTGAACACATGAGTCTTGCTATAATGTGACATGTGAAAAAATTTAAGTGATTTAGAAGACACCATGACTTTCAGAATTCTTCTCCAGCTTTTTATCTTTTGCTTTACACTTTATATACCTTTATTAATCAGAGCCGGTAGCAGAAATAGGTGGAATGATAGAGACAGAAGTCAAACTAATAGTCATGTAGAATCATAGAATGGTTTGTGTTGGAAGGGACCTTAAAGATCATGTAGTTCCAAGTCATGGGTAGGGACACCTTCCACTAGACCAGGTTGCTCCAAGCCCCATCCAACCTGGCCTTGAAAACCTCCAGGGAGGGGACATTCACAACTTCCCTGAGTAACATGTGCCAGTGTCTCACCACACTCACAGTAAATAATTTCTTCCTAATTTCTAGTCTAAAACTACCATTTTTCAGCTTAAAACTGCTCTGTCATGTTCCTCTCACTACAAGCTCTTGTAAAAAGTCCCTCCCCAGCTTTTCTGTAGGCCCCCTTAAGGTACTACTGTGGCCCAGGGTACAGCTGGCTTTTTGAGCTGCAAGTGCACATCGCCAGCTCATGTCCAGCTTTTCATCAACCAACTCCCTCAAGTCCTTCTCCTCAAGGCTCTTCTCAATCCATTCTCCACCCAGCCTGTATTTGTGTTTGGGATTGCCCCGCCCCAGGTGCAGGACCTTGCACTTGGCCTTGTTGAACTTCATGAGGTTGGCATAGGCCTATCTCTCAAGCCTGTCAAGGCCCCTTTGGGCCTTGAATTACTGATAACAGGTCTAAACAGAGCAATTACTCTGATTCTGGACAATTACACCTTTGAAGGGAATCCTAGGCAGGTATGTGTGTTCCCCAGCTCCAAGCAAAACTTGGTCTAGCTTTCCATACTGATGGAAGATAATTTTCAAAATGCAAAGAACTTGCACTTATCTCTTGTGCAGTAATTGGAAACCTAAGTTTACAAAAGCGTTGACTATCTTTGAGGCAGTTGCAAGCATTTTGCTAGAGGATCCTTTAAACAATTGCACTACAATTATCAGGACTCTTTTTTCACTACTACCCTGAAGCATGTAAATTGTTACGGACAAAGCCACATAAAAAATGGTTTGTTGTTTATGGATTAGCCACATTCTATCATATAGGACAAGTGAATAATAGGAGAAAGATCACGTACCAAAAAACTATATTAAGCTGAAGATAATTTCTGTTGGAAAGAGATAAAGCTTTTTGGTTCAGACGCACTCACAGGAAGGCCAAGGAAATCCCTATTTCCTAACATGAGCTCTTTGCTCCTTATTTCCAGAATAGGAATAGCTAGCATCAAACCCTGCACAAAACGTATGGAGTGTGAATATATACATTCCACCTCCACTTTCATATTCTACCAATAACACGATTGTGCCCTAGTTTCCATCAGCAGGACCCCAGCGACTAAGCATGCCCATAAACGTCTGCTTTGAGAACTTGAAGGTTAATACAGCAGTAATGTATACTTTTTGAGAGCACTGCTGAGAGTCAGAAATTTCCAGAAACACAGCACCTAGCTGCCCTTCTAATATTTCCAGTGAGAGCTGGAAAATACTGAGAACTAGTTCCTTGGTTTAAGTACTCCAACAGGCATTCTACAATTAGGAAATAAAGTTTGAGTGATAATGTATTTCTTTGCAAGGAACTTGGAATTTGTTACTATGGTCTCACAATAACTTTCTTTTAGAACATTAACTGTTCGAGAAAAAAATTCCATTCATTACTAGCCACATCCTGAGGAACATGTCCATTACATCAGTTGAGCTATAAGAAAACACTGCTCTCAAGCACTCAGGCCCCAGTGAAAAGCTACTTCTTGAAAGGTTTTCCTACCTTTTCCTCTTGAAAATATTCTGCAGTCAGATCTTAGTGTGAAAACTGTAGTACTTTTGCTGCCAGAAGCATAAATATTCAAAAACACTAAGGCAGTTTATGTAGATAATGCTACCATAAAAACACTAAGCAAAATGCATAGTCTCATCTTTGATACTGGGCATACTACAAATAGAAATCATTGTCAGAAGCATAATTTTTTTGACTGGTCACCAGTGATGTCACCTGTTAAGCAAGTTACATAATAACATACTGTATATTCCAAATGAATGAGTAGACTCGCAGTTTTTTAGAGAAAACGTTACAATTTCACACCTTGCCAATGATTTAGCATTAATTGAAGTTCTATGTTTCTGAGTCTCTTCAGCTTAACGTATATATAGTCTGCTGAAAGACTAGCTTGCTAAGAACATACTTTGTAAGAGAACAGAAAAAACAACTCAGCCTCTTCTACTGCTAGGGCTCCCACCTACAGAAGATGCCAGAATTAGAAGTAACATTTGGTTAGGTCGTAGGTAGGAGCCCTAACTGGGTAAGTTGCTAGATCAGTGTATAGAAAACTGTATGATGAGAAGTCAGTTTTTGATGTGCTAAACTCTAAAGGACCAATTCTGAATTTCTGCAAAAGCCCTGCACTAGTTTTAGAACCTTCACACTTCAGAATTGTGTTAGTTGATGTTTATCATTTATCTCTCACAAAATTCCTCACAGCACCATTTCAGCAAGAGAAATCACTGTCTCCTTTTACACTCACCTGTAAATCTTCCATTTACTGTAAAAGGGTACCATCATATTTGTTTGTAATAATTTCATGCTTATTTACATATCACTTTAAGCATGCTCACACTACAGCTGAATAAATGGTGCAGTTAAGATTCTGTCATTTATTAGAAACTATTGAAAATCTCTGCTCTCCTTAATGACATCCTGCTATAGTGAATTGATGGTCAAAAGTAAATCCAAGTGCATAAAAGTGCTTTAAAAAGAAGCTTAGCCATGACAAAATCTTCTCATAGTGCCTTGTCTGTTTAAACAAGAATTTGGTTCCATCCTAATAAACTGTCTATAAAGTTATATTTTCACACCTGCATTTTTAGCATCTCAAAGCTTAAAACAAATACAGAAATACAACCAGATATCTTACCAATCTGGCAAGTCTTGTCTGTTGGTTTCTTTTGGTTGGGGCAGAGTGTGAAAGAGAACAGCATGGACTTCAGAGTAGCAGTCAACCTGAAGAACTTGTAACAGCAAACTAATCTTTCCCTATCTATATCAACTTAAATTAAGCTAATAGTAGTGAGCCAAAGAGATGGTATTTCTAAGACCTTTAAAGCCATTCACTTGCTTTAAAGCAGTTACCCAGATCTCAGGGTACAAACTCTAAAATTTCCCTTTACAAATAAATTTATCTAGTCTTTTCCCTCTCAGGGGAGCTCTGCTAACCCTTGAAAGCAGTAGTGCTTCTCTTGCCTTCATGATATATGGTCTAGGGAGAAGTCAAAATACTGGTGGTGTTTTTGGTCATCTTGTCTGTATTGGATCAGCCTCACTTTGCTTTTCACAACTCTCAAAAATAACAGTGCAGGTTTTTTTCTGAGGAAGTTGTACACAGCCTTATTGTGACACTCTCCAATTTTTTTAATTTAAATCAGATTATCACCCTTTTCTAGTTATTTGATTGCATAAGGTAAGACAAAGCACAGGGTGGCGACTTTTTGCACTGCTGTTAGTTTTAACCACCATATCAATTATGAGCTGCCATTCAAGTTAATCAACGGGCTCCATTATTATCATCAGGTTAAGAGAAAGAGATGATTAGCACTAGCCAAGATACAAAAAGCTGTGGCATAACTGAAAGCTGATGCAATTAAAAAACCTATTTAGAAATAAGTTTGCACTTTTCCAAACAAATAATTTAACTCTTAAATAGCATTACACACATACTTGAAACCATTACAGTTCCATTTAAAAAAAAATCTGGATTATTAAGACAATGAAAAGCATTCACTGTGTACCCAGCATTCATAATGGTAGTGTTCTACACATATGAGTTATGAAAGACACTTGTAAAAGTAATACTGTGAGATTCCATAGTCTGGGTCACTTCCACCACATTTTACCATTACCTTTGTTTTCTGCAATGCCATAACAAGATTGAAAGTTACAGTTATGATCAAACAGATTTGCATGATCACAAGAAAACATCCTGCAGGTCAAATATCATCTCAGTTCCTATTTGTGCAAAATCACTGTTCTTGGCCAGTGCAAACATTTACTCTTTTTCTCAATAGCATATAATGAGAGGTACAACTTATAGTGGAGTTGGCCCAGAGATTACTGCAGTTAATTACATTGATTGATTTGAGATGAAAAAAAAAAATAAATTAATCACTCTCTCGCTACACTTTTAGCTCAAAAACAGTGGTAAATGGGGAGAGTACTTAATCTTTATAACAATGGCATATTAAGTCTTTGTTGAAAAAAAAAGATACCACTGTTCTCTAGTCAAATAGCCATATTAGGCTATCTGAAAGAACTCAGTCTAATGGATTAATAAGCAATGATGACATGGCCTGAACCATCACAAAACCAGATTAATTTAATAACTTTAAACCAAGGATTGAATTTGGATTTCTATTTTCCCTCTCTTGCTGTATAAGGAAACACCGCCTCAGTTTTGGGGGAGCTTGTACACTCAGAATGAGCTGATAATGAACTTCAGTTTTGAATTTAATTTTTTTTAAAGCAATTAACTCACTTTCTTGCTCCCCTGCTTTTCTCAAGAGGCAGGATCCAAGCCTTAACAGAGGACAAACAAACGTTCAGCTGTAAGAAATTATGGAGAATTCAGACTATAACTGATTCCCAGTTGATAAAGGATCCCCTTATGATAAAGGATACAGGCACACTGGTGCCATCCATCACAAAGATGTCTACTTACAATTTCTCATTAATAAATTTTATTGGCAAAAGCCATAAAAACTGGAAGAGCCTTTCCTCGGCTGGAAACTGCCCTTACCACGGATTCTTATTTCCACTTATGTAATTAGATCACTGAAGTCATAGTTTATGACAGGTAGGTCTAACAAGTGATCATCACAAATCATGGCCATGACTTCTTTGTCTATGGCTTAGCATCATAAACCAGAATACTGACATAGCAGGTGTTTAGCAGTTTCCTCAGTCAAGATGGATCATTGTGGCTCCCCTTCATACTAATATTTTAAGAATTTTATTATTAAGCTTTTTTTAGTCAACCATAGCTGTTGTTTCTAAGTTAATCTCATCTCTCAGGTACATTTACAAACAAGGTTCAGCCCTCAGTAAGCTTCCAGTCCTGAGAGATGCACATGGAAATTAAGCAATCCTGAAGGTTTTCAATAATCACTGCCAGACAATGACATTATGCCATTCAAACCATATTTTAAAAATAATATACATGTTTCAGAACACAAATAGAAATATTAAGTACACTAAGATCTTTGTTTATGCTTAAGTAATGGCTCATTTGAACACAGAGTACCTACTTTGTCTTGTGTAGCATCAGGCTATTTGGATGTTTGAGCTGACAAATATCCTTTATATCTAGAGAAGCTAACATGAATTGAGGGAAACCAACACATACAGGACAAGGGGTAATGGGTACAAATTGGAGCATAGGAGGTTCAAGGTGAATATCAGAAAAAACTTCTTTACTGTGAGAGTGACAGAGCACTGGGACAGGCTGCCCAGGGAGGTTGTGGAGTCTCCTTCACTGGAGACATTCAAAACCCACCTGGATGCGTTCCTATGTGATGTGCTCTAGGTGACCCTGCTCTGGCAGGGGGGGTTGGACTAGATGATCTTTCGAGGTCCCTTCCAACCCCTAGGATTCTATGATTCTATGATTCTATGATACAGAGAGATATCCAGCAACTTTGTAGGACTGAGTTTTAACTGCATTGATCCAAAAGGTCCATAATCATGTCAGACCTTTTGATAAATCAGCTTCTTTTAACTTTTCACTGTTTTATTTTGACTATGCAAAGTGTGTTGCATTTTCATGTGACACACAGTTAAGTGAGTAACTGACAAGCGGTATTAGATGGCTTACTAAAAATTCTTATCTGTGTTAATCTGCATCCCTTAAACACAAAGGCAGCTTTTCTAGGGAGTTTATCACTATGCTGAGCAAATCAGCATTCCTGGCTGAGCAACTCATTCCTGCCATTCTCAGAAGTACGGCTTTTACAGAAGCAGTTCCAAGAATGAAGGCAAACGCATGCCAGGTTTCACAGCAGGTAGTCACTGGCATGGCAGCAACTCCACTTCTCTACTCCTGATCCTGAAAACACCACCTACGCCTGAAAACCTAGATGTATTTCTATGTGTTGTTGCCTCAGTGATAATGTGAGAAACCCAAAGAAGCTAGTTTGGATGACAGAAAATGAAGTGGAGGCTGTTTTTCAGAAGGCCAAATTGCATTGTTGTTGCAGCTTTCATGAATATTAAATCTTAATTTGTTTTGTTATTGGCTATAATATAAAACATTCACTTGCACTAAACCAGCAAGTTAGATTTCAGGGACAAAACTGATCAATACACCAGCACATCCACCTGCTAGGTCCATCTCTAAGGTTTCCTGTAATGATATACCGTCTCTTTTTGCTTTTAGGTTTTGGCTGTTATTTTTATACAGTGCATAATCTCAAAAAGTACAACATCAAATTTTACCTTGAAAGTCAGTAGAAAAGAATACATTGTGACTGCCTACCAGCTCTATCGTAACCAAATATATTTAATGTTATTGCTAACACAATTTTAAATTGGCTGACTAAATCCAGCTTTTCAATTTTAAAAGGAACTTTAATAGCATTTTTTATTCCACTTAGACTTTTGCTCTACCATTGGTTCTTCATATGCTGAAGCCACTTAGATGTTAGATACATGCTAAAAGGAATGCATACTCCACAGGTGTAAATTAGTCACCTATAGTATCTGTCGGATTCAGTGTACAACCTTTCTCAAAAATACTATTTGTAATATCTAGGTTTTAAAAATTAGTGTATACTGACTTCCAAATTAATTGCTTTTAAAATAAGCTATTTATTGATACAGTTAAAAACAAATAGTTGCTCTATTACAAGGAAATAATTGTTAAAACTCCGTTGAGAAAATTTCTCCTCCTTTCCTCTTTCTGCTGTTACTCCTTACTTTTTATGACTGAATGCAGTTGAGTCCTATGTTAAATACTAAAGGATCATAGAATCATAGAATGGTTAAGGTTAGAAGGGATCTTGAAGATCATCAGGTTCCAACTCCCCCTTGCTATGAGTTAGGGACACCCCATACTAGACCAGGCTGCACAAAGCCTCATTAAGCACCTCCAGGGAGGGAGCTTCCACAACCTCCCTGGGCAACCTGGGCCAGTGTCTCACCACCCTCACACTAAAGAATCATTAACTCAGATGGTAATATTCCAATTTAGACCTCTATGCTATGATTAGTCTTAATGAAAATTCACCACATTTCCAGCTGGCTGTGCTTTGTACATAGAACATAGACTAAATTTTGCCTGTATTCAACAGTTCAATCTTACAATACTTACTGAACTTCTAGTGGTGATTATTATAATCTACATGTTTGGTCCAAAGAGCTGACAAATATCTGTTTCTGCATTTAATGTTACCCCTAAAAGTCACCAATAATGATTATTCCTTATTTTTATTAAGAAATTGCATTCTCGAGCACATTGATGGGGTAGATACATTTTTAAAATATAATGCCTACTACAGAAGCTTTAGTATTTTCAGTTATGAACTCAAAAGCCCTAAGTTGACATAACTGATTAATGAACTGCAGAAGGGAAAATCATACTTTAAAAAAAAATCTCAAGTCACTAACAGGAATTCAAATTAGCTGCACTAATCAGCATGAACTGTAGAAATGAAAGATTCTCTGAACTAATGTGATATATTTCAATTTTCTTAAAGAGTCTTGCAAAAATTATCACAGTTAAACCAGACTTAGTTTTTGTATTTTTAAAGTTGTCATAACCAAGCAATATAATCAGACATTATATATTAGAAGATGCCAGCCCAGGAGAAGAAAGTGATGACAGAAAAAAAACTTGCATGGCATGAGCGTCCTTATGTTTCTCCCTATTTCACGTACCAGTATTTATTTCCTAGATTTGATAGAAGCCTCAGAATTGACGCAGGAATTACTGCTTATGTGTAGGCTGTTACACTTCATCTTTTGGAAACTGAAAAATGTTTATTCTTTTAAGCACAGCCTAGGCAAAACCAGTCAGGAGTTAAAACAATTTTGCATAATTATTCAGTGGCAAAAATGAGAATTCTAGACTAACTTTTCCAGAAAATGAGTGGGAACTCATGTCCCAAAAAGCTCAACTTTACCCAAGCATTAAGTTTTTTCTCCGCTAAAGACACAGTACTCGAGAAACAAGAGATAATTAGTATGGTAAGTCAAAAAGTAGACTGGCCACATCAGAAACAATGTACCTCCGGAATCTTGCCTACACAAGTATGTCATGAAGAAATGAGTACTAGCACTTTCTATGTGAAAAAAAACATAGCAGCATTTGTTTTTTCTGGATGACAGTCTAAGTGGTGATTACAACCTACTATAAAAGCATAGTGATAGAGAACTAACCAGTAAGTTACCATCCAGTCAGGCTAGGACTATTTTAAAGCACAGTTGGTAAAAATATATCATCCTTGACCAGAGGAGGAAGGAATGTAGTGGCATGTCTTTGGTAATTAGTCTGATTCGTGTTATTATCAGAAGGGGGGCGGGGGAGGGAGAAAAAGAAAAATAAAAAGTTTTTACAGTCCTGAAAGAACTGACTATAAACTTTGCTAATTGTCCCAAACAATACAATTATGTCCTTTCTCTATGTGAAAGTAAGGTGTTCCAGAAGAGCTAACAGCATTTCTGTTATTTTCTCACATGCAACGTTAAAGTTCATCTCATTTAAAAATACATATGGAAAAGAAACACCAAACAAGAAGAGGAATAAAAAAGAGCAGTGAAGCAAGATGTACATTCAACAGAAAGATGTAAAATTCCAGGCAGAAGTTCACTCCTGTTTTGGAAAATGAAATTAATTCTTTTGTCCATGCTAGTCTTATTCTTTAATTAAATGGGTGCTTTAGGTTGAGAGTCTGATGGTTTAGTGTACTTGAGAAATACTAATAGGTTTGAATGCTATTTCTGAGTGGTAAGTTTACAAATGTTTTCACATTAGGAATTAACTAGTATAACTGAAAGACAAGTGTCAGACAAGATTTTAGGTTTATGAACACAAATTAAATACGTACCAAATAAAAATCAAAGTGGGATCAGACACATGGCAAGTTAGAGTAATTTTATGGAGTTCTATGGAAATGTACAATGACATTTAACCTATCCAAATAGATGCTCAAATAAATCCCAAAAATATAGTAAATAGAAGCTACATAAAGGTGCCAAGTAGTTGGCAGTGTGTGATGGCTGCTGAGTACTATTGTTCAGTTTTTCATGTTCCTCAAGTATTTTTACTGACTCAAATGTTTTTGCTCAGGATTCTTTCGGACTGATAAATTGCATGTTCAGGATAGGTTAATTGAACATGGGATTTGTTTAAGAATAAAGTCTTAAGTATTCTTTTAATCTGCAAATACTCATCATAGAATCGTATCAGAGAATGGTTTAGTTGGAAGGGACCTTAAAGATCACCTAGTTCCAACCTCGCTGCATGGGCAGGAACACCTCTCACTAGATCAGGTTGGTCAGGGCTCCATCCAACCTAGTCTTGAACACTTCCAGGGATGCGGCTTCCACAACTTCCCTGGGCAATCTGGGCCAGTGTCTCACCCACCATCACACTAAAGAATTTCCTCCTAACATCTAACCTAAATCTCCCTTTTTCCAGTTTTGATCTATTACCCCTTGTCCTCTCAACTACAAGCCCTTGAAAAAATCCCCTCCCCAGCTTTCCGGTAGGCCCCCTTTCAGGTGCTGAAAGACTGCCAGAAGGGGTCCCAGGAGCCTCCACTTCTCCAAGCTGAACAGCCCCAACTCTCCCAGACTGTCCTCATAGGAGAGGTGCTCCAGCCCTCAGATCACTGTCATGGCCCTTCTCTGGACTTTCTCCATGAGCTCCATGTCCTTCTTATGTTGGGGGCTTCAGCACTGGACACAGTATTCCAGGAGGGGTTTCATGAGAGCTGAGTAAAGGGGGAGAATTACCTCCGTTGACCTACTGGCTACACTTCTTTTGATGCGGCCCAGGACACGGTTTGCTTTCTGGGCTGCAAGCACACATTGCCGGATCATGTCGAGTTTCTCGTCCACCATCACTCCCAAGTCCTTCTCCTCCAGAGTGTTTTCGATCCATTCTCCACCCAGCCTGTATCTGTGCCTGGGATTGCCCTGACCCAGGTACAGGACCTTGCGCTTGGCCTCGTCAAACTTCATGCAGTTTGCATGACCCCACTTCTCAAGCCTGTCAAGGTCCCTCTGGATGTCATCCCTTCCCTCCAGCGTGTCAGCCTCACCACACACTGGTGTCATCAGCAAACTTGCTGAGGGTGCCCTCAATGCCACTGTCCATGTCACCGACAAAGATGTTAAATAACACCTGTCCAAGCACCAACCCTTGGGCAACACCACTTGTCACAGATCTCCATCTGGATATTGAGCCATTGATCATCACTCTGAGCATGACCATCCAGACAGTTCCTTACCCAAGGAGTGGTCCATCCATCGAAACCATATTGTTCCAGTTTGGATACCAGGATGTCGTGTGGGACAATGTTGAAAGCTTTGCACAGGTCCAGGTAGATGACTTCAGTTGCGCTTCCTTTGTCCACCAGTGCCATGACCCCACTGTAGAAGGCCACCAAATCAGTCAGTCAGGATTTGCCTTTGGTGAAGCCATGTTGGCTGTCACCAGTCACACCTTTGTTTTCCATGTGCCTTAGCAGACCCTTCAGGAGGATCTGCACCATGATCTTGCCAGGCACAGAGGTGAGACTGACTGGTCTATAATTCCCTGGGTCTTCCTTTTTTCCCTTCTTGAAAATGGGGGCTATGTTTCCCCTTTTCCAGTCAGTGGGGATTTCTCCAGACTGCCAAGACTTTTCAAATATGATGGACAGAGGCTTCGCAACGTTGTCAGCCAGATCCTTCAGGAGCTGTTGATGAATCCCGTCAGGTCCCATAGACTTGTGCAGTCTATCCCAATTCCTTGCTTCTCTGACAACTTGTCTATACTCTACCCAGGACACCTGGCCCTGCTTCCACTCTCTGTATACCTTGTTTTTACATTTAACTGTGTCCAGAAGCTACTTGCTCATCCATACAGGCCTCATGGCTCTCCTGCCTGCCTTCCTCTTCTTTGGGACACATAGCTCCTGGGCATGGAGGAAGCGATCCTTGAATATGGACCAGCATTCCTAGCCTCCCCTTCCCTCCAGGGCTTTGTCCCACAGTACCCTACCAAGCAGATCCTTGACGAGACCAAAATCTGCTCCCTTGAAGTCGAGAGCAGTGAGCTTGCTTTGCTCACTGCGCTAAGGATCCTGAATTTGACCATGCCATGGTTGCTACAGCCTACTCTTCCATTAAGTCTGACATCAACCACCAGCCCGTCTCTGTTGGTGAGAACAACGTCCAGCAAAGCACCTTTTCTTGTTGGTTCCTCTACCATTTGGAGGAGGAAGTTATCATCAATGCACTCCAGGAACTTCCCAGATTGCTCGTGCTTTGTTGTGTTGTCCCTCCAGCAGATATCAGGGTGTTACAGCTGTGCAGTTACAGCTCTAGAACTGAAAGAAGTTTAATGCTTAAAGAGACGTATCTGTTGCTAAGTTAGCTCTTAATCAATCAATGCATACAATTCTGAAAGCTGTAGAGCATTAAGTTTCTCAAGAAGCCCTCTTTAAACTGGCTAGAGTTTGGTCCAGTCATTTAGATACTAAAAAGTAAATTGTTGAAATATTTTTTGTTCTCTTTTAATCATTCTTGACAAAAATTAAGACAAGTTTTTAATGAATTATTTAATTTAGTATATATTAAGTAATGACTTTAAGACATTAATATAACTTGATTTAGATGACTAATGTTCCCCTATAATTAAGCTTTCACACACACTCTGAAGAAATAGCTATGGTCACAGTATTTCACAACTCAAAATCCTTTTGTGGGTCAGGTGGGAGTACTTCACTAAGCAAAGTGGCTTTTTTAGCTGTTAGAGCCCTAAGAAAAGAATTTACCAAGTTGACCAAAAGAATCAAACAGCAGGATCACCTTACATAAATCTATACTCAACTACATTTGTAAATACCTTTAAAATGGTACTTTGTAAAATTAGAACCTACTTAACAAACACAGTTGTGCTAAAGCACATGTGCTGTACAGAAGGTAAATTCAAATTATTTATTTCTGCTCATGGAACTCTAGAGTGATTCCTGTAGGAACCAACTTCAATTTAGTGCCTTCCTCACAAGTGCTTTAAAAAACATCAAGCTTAAACATACTCTTACCAGCTTGTCTATACTACAAGTCCTTAAAGATTTTTTAACTTTTATTCAGATTACTAAGTACTGAAAACATGCTTGCTATCATGTAAAATAAGTGATCAGTGCCTTTCCCAAGAGGCATGTAATGTAATTTAGATGATGTACTAACCATACATCAAACACATTGTAAAAAATCATAGAATCATAATAGTACCACATTTAAAAGTTTTGTGCATAAGAAATAAATTCCATAATTGCCTTTAGAAACTGGAGGCAACAGAGACAGTAATTGCTTGAAATTCATATGGTACAAAATAGTTAGAAAAAACAAGACAATATGATTTGAAAATATGAGCTCAAAGGAGTAGAAAACTGCGCAGTGGATTAATTAATTTCATTTCCTGTGCAATAGTTTTACTATTGAATATTCCCTCCAGTAAGCCCACTGCTTGTTTGAACTGCAAAAAAATTATCCTGGAGCATAGTTTCCTACTACAATTCAAAAAGTACACTGCATCCCTTGAGGTTTTAAGGATTATCTTTTATATCTTTTCCTTGTAAAATTCCAACATGATATGCAAAGTTGGTATAGAAGTTTTCTGGCAATGCCCAAGACTGTTGTAGGTACCGTGAAGTTTTGTGGTTACAAGTTTTAAAGCTGTTGTTCCAAATGTTTAATAATGGTGTCTGCTCAGAAAATAAATAAATAAAGTCAGTATCTGCAAGATCATATGCTGTATTGTTGTGTCAAACATTAGCATGTAATTCATCCCCAGATGAAGATACTGCAGTATTTGCCTTATTCCCACATCAGCTGCTCTCATTTTGCTTCTAGCCACTACTAAGGTTTTAAGCAAAAGCAACTGCAGGAAGAACGAGATTAAAGAACTGGATTTTGTTGATGTACTGTCTTCTTTTTTACTTCTCTTCTGCTCCTTCTTCAACCCTGAGTAGCCCTATAATGTATTCAAGGAATCACAGCAACAATGAGGTTGGAAATGTCTCCTGGGTCTCATCTAGAGCAAAACCCTGCTCAAGCAGGGTCAGCTAGAGCAGGTTGCCCAGGACTATGTTCAGTTGGGTCTAACAAGAAGAAAAAGTTCTATTTAATTAAATGTCCACTACCAGAAAAACCTCAGAGTTACAAGCTTTGAGTATGTCCCTGCTCAGAACTGCAAGGAAGGAAGCATGGTCCTGCCCTCAGCATTCTCCCTTGGGTAGCTTTCCCTCACTGAAAAAAAACTGTATCCAAGTCTTTGGTTGATAAGTATCTGTTCCAGCACATATGGTAGAATTGATTTCTTTAAATTTTTAGAAATGTAATTGTTTCAAGTCTTGCTGTTTGTTTGGTCTTAATGATCTGACTTCTTCTACTCCCCCTGCTGATTCCCTTCATACGCATTTCAAGCTAAGGACAGGCTGCCTTTCCAGAGGCCTAGATAAAACAAGGACACAGCAAAAGCTTTCTTATTTGTTCTGTTGACTAAATAACAGAACTAGAAAGGCGATTTCTCCTTGTGTAGATAGTCATATTGATCTGTATAAAGCAGACAGAACTTACATTAATAAAAATCCAGTTTATCCCAAAGATTAGGAATTGCTGTGCTTAAATAATGGAAAAAACCTCTATGACCGAGAGGCTTGGCAAGTGATTCTTTGTAGCAGTGTAAAAAAAGCTGTGCTTGATTAGCCAAATCATGACTTCAAGAAAAAGTTTGATTTATGTTGTTCTTCAGGACGTAGTTTCATGTATGCAGTGCTATTGGACTAACAGACAATGAACTAGAAAAGTAAAGAAAATTGAAAAATGGCTGTACCAGTGACAGTAGTGATAAGTCAAAGAAACCTCTGAGTGCACATCAATTATTGCATTACAAAATAGCATGAAGAACAAATAAAACCCTTAAGATTGAGTTTGATGTAAAAATATCTAGCAGCAAATTTCGTTTTAAAAAAATAAAGGGCTTGTTCCCTAACACCCTAAAAATTACAGTAGGAAAAATTTAGCTGACCTTATTGTTTGAAGGATAGTTCAAAGATAATGGATTTTAATACTATAGGACCACATTTTTGAACTGCCACAGGCTAGGAGAAGCAGCATGAGGATATCGAAGTATTTATGAAAGTCTCATTAAACAATTAGCACTACATAGAGTTTTAAAGTTAACATTTAAAATATAAAACACAATAATAAAATAGTTTCATTTTTTGATCTGCTCAAATGGTAGATACCTTAGGGATTGGGGTACCTTTATATAAACTCTCAAAATTATGTAACATTTTATCCAATAGATTGTACATATAGAACAGAAAAAGGCAGCAAAATAGACACATTTGCGCCTGTTAAGTATTTATCTAACATTAGATAAATAAACTCATACCTGCTTATACAAATATTGTTTCCTCCACTAAGGGATTTTACAAAAAACTAAAAGGAGGCATGCTTTAGCAAATTATAGCCTCAAATTAAAGCTTCATGATGTTGGATGCATAAGGTTACATTTCTAGCATATACCAATGGCTTATGCATAAGCAGCTGGTCCACAACTGCTTATAAAGACATTTTAAAATGACTTCACAGTCTCCTCCTGAGAAAGAATTTGCTATTTGCATTTTTGAGGAGACAACTATCAGGTATTTTCTTATTATTTTGGTGTATATATAGGTTCAGAGCCCAGATATATAATATATATTACACACAAACACACACAGACTCGGAACCTCTATATACAGGCTCTGAACAAGACAGCTTTATTTTATTTCCCACTACTGCAGTGTACTTAAAAATCCTCTTAGAAGGAAAATTTTGGTTTTAAATATTTACTTTAATCTTTATATTTCAATTTGTTTGCAAAATGTAGGCAAAACTGGGCACAGCTTCACAGTCTTTGCAATACACAGAAGTAATTCCATTTACTGTTATCAGAACTTAAAAGCAGATGAAGCTTTTAACCACAACATTACCCAGGGAATTCAAGTTCAGGTCATTACTAATTAAAAGCCCACGTCCACTTTCTAGTCAGCATATCAAGTGGATATTTTTGAATTCTTCTATGGTTTGTACAGTTTTTCCTCTTCATCTGAACTTCTGATTTCACTAGATTAAAACATCATTGAATTCACCTTCATTTTATGAAGCAATACTGATTATCTTGTAGAAGTGACCTCATCTTGAGTGCCATCAAGGTGAGATTCAAATTAACTGAATTTTTACGTTTGGTATACTGTAGGTTTTCTGTTCTTCCCTGTATAGCTAAAACCAGAAACTACCTAGTAGGTAAGATGCTCCTTTTTGGAAGGGTGGCAAGAAGTATAAAGCTAAGTATGAAGTGACAAAAAATCAATTAACTTCTTTTCTGAATTATCTCAGAGTTAAAGCCTGATCACCTCGACCTCCCTGATTAAGAGCACAAAGGACCACAGCCACAGTTCTAGCTAAAGAACAGCTAGCACAAGATACAATTAAAGACCAGTTTGGTTCATGTAGTGATTACTTTATGATTACAGCCAAGAATTAACCATATGCCATTTTGTTAACAGGTGAATTTCGCAAGCTTTTGGTCTAGGGTTTGAAGCTGGTCTCACTAAACAGTTTCTAAACACAACAGCAATCTCCAGTTCATACAACTATTTACACATTCCAGTTCTAATACTAAATTTCACACTTCCTAACAAAAACAAGTTCTATCCAGTGTTCAGCTGTACCCATAAAAAGGACAAAAGGACAGCCTGAAAAAAAGGATGTTAATTTACGCTAGAGAACCCGATCTACATCACTTCCAGAGTTCCTGTTGATTTTTCCTCACTACTTCATACATTTCTGTCAGTATCATTAGCACAGGAGTCTGAACTAGTAAGACACTGCATATATGCAGACTTCTCTCATGGCCAGGGTCTGTGTTTCCATAACAAAACTTAAGTCTACTTTAAAGTAGAGGACAAGACCATTGAGAACCAGTGTAATACACCATTTGGCTTAATTAAGACTCCACCAAAAGCAAGTTCAATACTATGTTATGAAAGCTGTGCCCTTCATGTTGCTCATGGAGAAGCTACAGAAGCTGCTACTTTTTAATTAAAAGAGAACACAATTTTCCATATTTTTACCTTTGTCATTTTGTTTTATTTTTATAGGTCTTTTTAACAATGAATATTGGATTTATGACTGTCACTGGCAGTGACTTTCAGTTAACGTTGCTGGTGCATTTGCTATACTATTTGCACAGTGCATCCAAATACATTTTGCAACAGTGCTCTGGTCCCCATTGTTTTCCAGCGTTTTTTAAAAGCTTAACTGCTAACAAATATCAGCCCTTGTCAAGAAACAGTAAATCTCAGCTCAGCATGTGACCTCTGGTCTTGGGCACTAACAGCCACACATGAGGCTGTGCCACACATCTGAGGCAAAAGACTTTTTTCACTACACTTCACAATGCATCTTTGCTAAAATCTGTCCATTGTAGTTTAAGAGCTATATGAAATTGTGACTGCCCTTGGAAAATCACCTGAAGTATGATTAGATAAGAATATCTCAGCCCATGTGTTCACACACTTAAAATAGTTACAGATCAAAGTTCACCTCCTTAGGTTTTCAGAAACTAGTATGTATTTTGATGTTATGAATCATTCTACTATTCTACAATATGAACTCTCATCATTCTGTTCAGCTGTAGGCCCACATATGATGCCAAACATAGTCATGCTATACTTGCAGATTATTCCAGCTGTATATACACCAGAAGTGTTACTGCCTTTTCTTGGACAATAACTCAGGTATTTAAAACATATTTTTTCAGAAGCTACAGATAAATTTTTACATGAAATTAAGTCCAGAAAGACTTTACCACCATAGAAGTCATTAGCGACTCAAGTTTCCATGCTGACTGCTGATACTACCTTTGAAAAGCTGTTGGTGTGAACTGTACAATTTATGAAACTCAACTCAGCACCAGGGAAAAAGAACAGTGAGCAAATATTTTATTCAAATACTGATAGTACAGCTTTCATATTACTTTCAGAGAAAATTTTGGACAAATAAGAACAAATTAAAGTGATAGCCAAAGAACTGGTGGGTAAAAATTTAGCTTTCTAAAGTTAATTAAAAAAGCCAAAGGGAATATTATAATGGTGTAGAAACCACAGATGAAAAGAATGTTCTCCCATTTATTTAAATAAATGGGAGGAGAGAGGCATAGAGTAGAATACACAGACTGTTCAGACTGAAATAAGAAAGCTACACAGTGCCAGAAGCAAAGATGTTTGACTTATGATAAAGAACAAAGTGTAACTTTACAAAGTTTAGTAAATACAAAGAATTAGTTCTTTAGAAAGAAAATTGGGATGAACTATGAAGTCACAGCTTTTAATGCAACTAGCTTGAAAGCAATTAATTGAAATTTGGGGTAGTCAAGTGTAAGGTTTGATAAAAAGAAGAGTAATGTTTAATGTAATCATTTCTGAAGAATTCATATATTAATACTTTAATCAATTGTTCTATGTTCCAGTACATTTTCCAGTTAGTGATCCACTTAACATTCTCCTCCTTTCCTTGTCATATTAACCAAATTATGTTTTCATATATATTAACCTGAGCAGTACTGTCTCATCCCTCAAAGCATCATTCCCCATTGATCACAAAACCCAATGAAGGCATTTTGTCATGTGCTCTGAAGGTCAAGACGCATGAACTATTTTGGAACAAGACAGCAATGACATCCAAAATTGCTATCTGTTTAATATGCTTTTATAAGAATTTTTACCAGGCTAGAATCACCTCAGTGTTTATTAATCAGCTGGAGATCCATAGCTTGAAGAATGAAATAATACAAAAATATTTAATCTTCCAGCTACTTTCCTCAATTCACTTGACTTTTAGTTAAATCTTCAGCCAGTAAACCCTCCTATAGTGTCAATAAACCAGGTACAAAATTGAAATAGTAAATCATTAAACAAACAGTGCAATACAGTACAGTACAGTGCACAGAGGAAAGAGCACTTGTATTTGGTCCATGTATTTTTTTAAGCATTTACAACTGCACACCAAGTGTAATTCCTCTAACAAGCAAGCCCTCTGCTCAAGCTTTCATCTGTCAAAATTAAGGGGGTAGGAAGACAAAAATGGACATAAAAATTAGAGAAAAAGGGAATGCACGTGGTAGTAAGGTATTGAGGGTTAGAGTCTTGAAGGTGGAAGGGGAGCCCAGTAGCTCCAGAAAGCATCCAAGCTACGCAGTGTTGCTGCACCGAGACATGACAAAGGGTGGAAATAAACTTTGTACTACAGACTGAACTTGCTCCTGCTTATGGTGAGAATGCAGGTTGGTGAGAAAATTATGTGACTGTGGAAGGACTTCAGATGAAAAGGCAGTGGAAAAGTACAGGCAGAATGGTCCACCACACTGAGCAGCTGGATATTAGACTAGGTACATTTTTTGTTTGATCAAGTATGCTACATAAAAGCCTTTAACTCATCCACATATTAAAGCCCAGGAATATCAAAGTACATAGGATGTAGGAGAAGCTTGCAGAACAGCAATACAACTATATATAACCAACTGCTTGCAGCTGTACCTTCCAGCACAATAAATGCTTGCCTAAAGCAACTCTCCACCTTTAACTTCCTTGCTTTAGCTAACCACAAATAGCTGAAAAACCTGTGTGAAGGGCAGTAAGAAAACATCAGAAGCTTTGTGTTGCAGTGGTTTCTTTTTTTTTTTTCCACTCAGCTTAACAAAGAACACTTAGGAACTCTTTGCCATCCCCCAAAATCCCTTTCTGCCAGCTGCCAAAGCAGGTAGACTGATTTGTGTGTTTGTGCAGGCTATATAGCATACTTCCTCAACTGCTTCCTGCTCCATAAAAGCAGCAGCCCTTCCAGAGCAGGATCTACAGCTTCACATTTCCTACATTTGCACTTTTCATCAGCCAAAGAAAGTTATCTAAGCCTTCAGTACTAATTCCTAATCTGGCAAAGGGAACATGTTAATCTGACCTGGATAATTATGACATTACAGCACAAATTTAACTGAAATGTTCTGAGTTCAGAGCAGCTTAAATATTTTCCTGCAGCAGGTGAGTAATATTGCAGAAAACCAGCAAAGTCCTACATACGATTTTGTAGCTGTGGAATAGCAGTTTTTGACAATTTTACAAAGCCTTTCTATCTGCAAAAAAAGTCAATACGTCACAGGGACAGGATGCCATTCAGAGGGACCTGAACAAGCTGGAGAAGTGGGCCCAGGTCAACCTCATGAAGTTCAAGAAGGCCAAGTGCAGGGTCCTGCTCCTGGGCAGGGACAACCAGAGATATCAATACAGGCTGGGAGAAGACATGCTAGAGAGCAGCCCTGTGGAAAAAGATCTGGCAGTACTAGTGGATGAAAAGCTGGACATGAGCCACCAATGTGCAGTTGCAGCCCAGAAGGTAAACCACACCCTGGGCTGCATCAAAAGAAGTGTGGCCAGCGGATCAAGGGAGGTGGTTCTGCCCCTCTACTTTGCCCTGGTGAGACCCCACCTGGAGTTCTGCATCCAGCTCTGGAGCACCCAACCCAAGAAGGATGTTGACCTGTTGGAGCGTGTCCAGAGGAGGGCAACAAAAATGGTCTCAGGGCTGGAGCACCTCTCTTATGAAGACAGGCTGAGGGAGTTGGGGGTGTTCAGTCTGAAGAAGAGAAATGTCTGGGGGGACTTTATGGCAACCTTCCAATACCTGAAAGGGGCCTATAAGAAGGCTGGGGAAGACCTGTTCACAAGGTCATGTAACAACAGGACAAGGGGTAATGGTTTCAAACTAAAGAAGGGTAGGCTTAGGTTGAACATTAGGAAAAAGATCTTTAATATGAGGGTGGTGGATCACTGGAACAGGTTGCCTACAGAGGTGGTGGAGGCCCCATCCCTGGAGACATTCAAGGCCAGGCTTGATGGGGCTCTGAGCAGTCTGTTCTAGTTGGAGATGTCCCTGCTTATTGTAGGGGGGTTGGACTAGATGACCTTTAGAGGCCCTTTCTAACCCAAGACATTCTATGATTTCTTTATAATGCTGTTCATATTGCACTTGAAGTTACTTACTAAATGTTCAGAGAGCTGAACTGGCATGAGTCCGACTCCTAGAATTTTATATTGTAATTTACGTGATCACAGTTTTTTTGGGAAAAAGAAAACACAACTATAGAGTTAAATATCCATTGTCAGAATTTGCTAATATAGTTAATTTTTAGTATATCATCAAGAGAAAGTCTGCTTAGAAATAAGAGTGTACTTTGCATAAAGTACAAAGTTAAATAATTAAAAATAGGTAGCCTGAGGTAATTAAGTTTTGAGAGCACATTTCAAGGAAACTCAGCTGCTACAAGTTTTATAGGAGTAATTTTCATTTCCTTCTCATTGCATGTCATGAACTTCCAAACCCAAGTACTATTTTTACAGAATGACTTTTGGAGCATTCCCCAAACACAAAGCTATTATCATTATGACACTGTCTCAAAAAGACAACCTATGTATTCCCATCTGGTGGAAGAATGGACCAAACACTTCAACTGAATGCCTCTACCACACTATCCTACACAAACAATAGTGACAGCTTATTGATGAACTGGTCTTGCCCCATCATCAAAGAAAGCATTCAGGGGACAAGAGTCATTTAATTACATCTTGTGCATCCATTATCCCTCTCAAGTACTTGGGCTTGGCAAAACTGCCTTTTCCAATAAAAACCAGAACAGCAATCTTAATTAAACTAGAACCACACTGTGGGTATGCAGTACAATAGTAACTGTGTAAAACTGTTCAGTCCACATCTGTATAATCACACATTTGAATAAATATATACATCTAAAAAAACCTGAGTACCTGCCTGAATAAAGTCTCCACAAGAGAGCATTATTTTGACACAAGTATAATTTGTATTTCCTCAATAGTTTAATTTGCATGAGTGGTCACTTCCCTCTAATAATGTATGTAAAGTAGTATGATCAATAGCTTGCTATATTTTCTTGTTGAAAAAAAAAAAAGGCTGACAAATACAATTATGAGTCATGCCTAGATCTATAGCATTTAGACTTTTCCTTATATGTAACAGTTGGAAAATTCATAGAAAAAGTCACTGACTATTTTCATTCTTATGTAAAACCCTACAGAATTATGCCATAGGATACATTCCTGAACATTTTGTGCACTGGACATAGGTCCTTACGTGCCAGTTAAATTCAACATTTACTTCATTATCTATGAAGTATCTGTGGCAGCTCTTACAGCATTCCCAAATTACCCAGTCAGCAATAACCAACTGAAAGTACTGATCAGACAGCCTGAACAGTATTTGCATGCCCTGCTAAGTTTTTCCATACAATGGAAACATTAGTGGACTTTTTCACCAGCAATTCTTGTAACCCTTCATGCAGCAATGAAAGAACTACAAGAAAAATCAGTACAGTGTTGGTTGAAGGGTACTTCTGAGTTTTGGATTGGGAAGATACGTATGGATGACTGAAGGGCTGTAAAATATCAGTGGTAAGAATATTTGACAAGCTTCACAACATGACTTGAACTGGGCCTTTGAGGAGTCTCAACGGAC
This sequence comes from Hemiprocne comata, assembly GCA_020745705.1. Lineage (NCBI taxonomy): Eukaryota > Metazoa > Chordata > Aves > Apodiformes > Apodidae > Hemiprocne > Hemiprocne comata. Next base: position 34,816,917 of record CM036589.1, on the reverse strand, counting down.
ACCAGCAGGTGAGTAGATTATAAAACAAGTAACTTATCAGAAATGTCCACTGTTTGTGGAGCGCTGCGCCTGTATTAGTTTGACATGTGTGAAGCCTGATTGTGGGCAGGACTCGATTTAAGCTTTCTTATAGAATTAGAAGGACTGTACACCTATAGAACACATGTCAACACCAAGGATTCTTGATATTTAGACAGCCATTGGCAAAAGCTCTGATAATCCAGAACAGTCAGCAAGATGCAAATTTAAGAGCCATATAGGATAAACCAGTTGAACTATAACAAAAAGTGAGGAAAATAGAAGGAAGCAAGTGATCATTGAAATGTAGATCTGTGAAAGGAGCTCAGATCTTTCATCAGATGTAACTTAATGTGCAGTATGAAAAACAAAAATCAAAAGCCTGATTATGGAACAAAAGCAAAGTGTTTCTTCAGTGGATTTATCATTGTTTGTACCCCATGCCACTGATTTTTAAATGCTTTAAGTTAAACATATTTTTCAAATTCCTGGCTTATTTTCCTTTTTATGTCCTATGTCATTTGCCAGCCATTTCTCATGTTCTCTCCTACCCATCCTGTTAAGCATAAATATATCTGTTTAAACAAAAATTTACTTAACATTGCCTCCTACCTTCTCTGGAAGAATAACACAGCTAACACAGTACAATATATGTCATTACAAACCACAGTGAGAGATAAGATATCACACCAAAAGAAAAAAAGATAAGTAGTTTCTGGCTTCCTTTATTTCCTACAGCAAAAGTAAAAAGCCTCTACAGCAAATAATCCCTTCACAGGATTAATATGTCTGTGATAAACCTGAGTGAGTTAGAGAGAAGCTAGATAACAGAGTGTGCAGTGAAAGTAACTGGCCAGTTTCGTTACTGGATTAAAGCCAACCTAAAGAAACCTGCAGTTTACAGAAAGAGGAAACACAGGAGGCTGGAATTTTGACTGCTAGACATCAGCTTACAGTTCCTTCATGAAAATGTACTACAGAGTGACCCTACTAGCATATCACAGAGCTGTTTTATTGATCTGCCCTCGCTTGATTCAGTATTCAAATGCAGGAATGGCAAATGCACCAAACCATTAATCTGGTTCTCTCTTCCACATGAAAATCCTTGACTACCTTGCAATTTTTTTATTAGCCTTAGTGATTCTTTCTTTATCCCAGACCTCAAAAGGCTCTTTGTACCACATCCCTGCATCAACACTTGGTGATTAGGCCTAGGCTAGAGTAACTGCTTCTGTGACACGTTTTTATTTAGGAGCTAATTTCATTATCCAAATCACTGCTCTGAAGTGAGCAAAACTGCTTTTTTCATTTATTAAGCAAAACAATTCCTCAAGTATATTAAAAATAAAAATACTTACCCTATGCTTCAGAATGGCTAACTGCTCAGAAGAAAAATTAGCAATGGTAGTCACAGCTGACATCTATGCCCCTCAGCAGCAGTTTCCCTTTTGTAAGGCCTGATCCTTCTACCCACACTGACAGCTGTGATCTACCCTGGGAAGAAGCACGCATTGGCAGTTTAGTCATCTTGCTTGAAGTGAACCCTTTCTATAAGCTGTGTGTAATAGGATTGTTTTCTTCCTTCAAGTTTGCACACAAGCTGTAACAGTACACAGCTGGGTCAACATAGCCAAGAACATAGTTTGACCCACTGATTGTATGAACAGCTGCCAAGTTCAGTGCCTACGTATATAGCAAACAATTTAACTGAAGTTGGCAAATCGTTCTTTCAGCTTCATACGTTAGGTTAAAATAATTGTACCTTAAAACCCCACACTACTGAAAGCTCCTACTTTTCCATGCTGGATTGCAATTCTGCAATACCATTGCTACAAAACTTGGTGTTTAAACTTTTGTAACTACAAATATTATGTTCTATATGATGTAAAAAAAAATTTCCACAGTTTAATAAAATAATTTTTGAAGGTTCTAAAAAGTTCCCAAGCTTTCCATCTATGCAAGAGTTTTAGTTAAGTGTTTTAGATGTCTATAATTGCCACTTTGGGGTGGGGTTGGGGAGAGAATAGAAAAAAAACAAGCGACCAACAAAATGATTGATTGAATGATCTGCTTTAGCAGTTGCTATTGTTTTAGACTCTTTTGACTGCTGAATCTGCCTTTTACATGCTATGAACTCTGAACTGTTAGGTACCTTTCATAATTTAAAATGAAATAATGTATTACATCTCTGTTTATGGATGATATTATATTAACTCATGGAGTCATTCAGGGAGTAATATCTTCTGTGAAATTTCACTTCACAAATAAAGCCAGCAAGCCCTTATGATTAACATACCTCATTTCTTAGAACAACACAGGGAAAATATTAGAGCTTTTGTCAAAATGCATTGAGTCTTAATTTCAGATCTTACTGTGTCCTGGAGATACACTACTATTAGATTTCGCTTCCTTTTTGAACATTAAAGCCTGTGTAAGACTTTGTTATAGAAGAAACTGAGGTGCACTCTATCTTGACACAGAGATGTGGTACAGCACTTAACTCAGTACAGTGATGCTATTCAGAAAGTGGCAAGTGCATGACCGCTACAATGCGCAGCTAATGAATATTGCTGGAATTAAGCTAAGAAAGTGCCAGGTGGCATGACATATCAGATTACAAAACAATCAACACTCCTAGCACATGACTCACACCAATGAATCTCACAGTAAATACAGATTTCATACAATAATATTCTAATTCTAATAAACATTTCCTAACACAAGCACCATTATTGCTAGAGTCAAAACTGAAAATAGTCATGTTGATATAGTGAGACCAAAATACAAAGCCTAAATGTCTGTAGACAATTCTGAAACCGCACAGCTATTACATACCATCTAATATAATAATCTGAAGCCTGAAAAGTAATTTCCATGGGCTAAAAATATCTTGCTCATCCAGCTCCATGAATAGCCTATCAGTTAAGTCAAGCTATTTAATTGTTTGAATTAGCTTCTAAGACTTACACATGTAACTGTTGTGTTGTTCCTATGAAACCCTCCCCATAGAAGCTGTGCTTAAGAGATACTACTGCTACAACTTTTCACATATGGGACACCTTTTTGCAAAAGACCCAACAGACCTGGGCCTGTTTAGTCTAGAAAAGAGAAGACTGAGAGGGGATCTTATTAATGTTTACAAATATCTGAAGGGTGGGTGTCAAGAAAGAGGGGTCAATCACTTTTCAGTCGTGCCCTGTGTTAGGACAAGGAGCAAAGGAGGCAAGCTAGAGCACAGAAAGTTCCACCTCAACATGAGGATAAACTTCCTTATTGTGAGGGTTATGAAGCACTGGAACAGGCTGCCCAGAGAGGTTGTAGAGTCTCCTTCTCTGGAGACTTTGAAAACCCCTCTGGATGTGCTCCTGTGTGACCTGCCCTAGATGGTCCTGCTCTGGCAGGGGTGTTGGACTCTATCTCCAGAGGCCCCTTCCAACCCCTAACATTCTATGATTCTATGACCTCCCTTATCTCAACCCATGATCTTTTCACCTTATTTTCTTCTCCATCTTGCCGACGAGTGAGAGAGCAGCTTGGTGGGCATAGGGCAGCCAGACAAGGTAAACCCACTACAGCAAAGCACAAAATCAGTCCTTCAAAAAGTAATCTCAGAAAGATCTGACAATAGAAGTAGGGTTTTCCTGCTCTTATTTGATCAAGAACACATCCATTAATGTGTCTGGATGACCATAAAGGGATACACGCCTTCATGGATGTCAACTCTACAGAAGGACTCTGATTATTCTTGCACATTGAAAGTGGTCACAGCTATGTTCTACCAAAGATGTATCAAACCCTAGAAGCTTTCTTGCCCTCACTCTTGAGAAATCAAGCTTTTCCAAATGACACAATTGCTTCAAGGGTTATTTCAGTTGAGTTGGGTAACACATTCTTCTCCTTTCGGGGGATATTTATTGTCTTATTATCTCTGGTGGCAAAAACATTTAGAAAAATAACTTGGGAAAAATTGGTTTATGCAAACCAAAATATAAAAATGCTTCATACAACAGTTAATTTCATATCCAACATGATCACACAATAGTGCTAGTTTTAGAAATCAGGTAAGTTCAGTATTCAATTTAAGGTGATTATTCTTTTTAGAAAGTGTCAGGTTTCTAATGCTCTTTTTCTTTCTTCACTGCGAGTATTGGGGGAACTCAGAAACTATTTCATCCCACAAGTAGTTTTGGCTTTGCAAGTCAGTAGAAAGTTCAAAGAAACATATCAAAATATCATTCTAATTAACATAAGAAACTGGTGTAACAGTAGCTTAAATGGTTGAACATTGGTTTGAGATGAAGGCAGAGACACAGTATGGCTAAAGGATAAGAGTCTAATTTGCAGCAGGTTTCAGTAGCACCCAAACTAGCTGATGACAGAAGCCTCAGCACCAGATGGAAACTCATAAGACTGTCATCAAGGTTTTGATAATAAAATGTGAGTTTTTAATTCTGTTTGAAAGAACCATAACAACAGTTCAATTACTGTAAGTGAATTCTTCTCACCATTAAAATAATTTCATGGCTTGTCTTAAGAATGCTGCATTGAAAAGGGCTGTGCAGAAAAATACCATAAGAAATAACCAAAGCAAAAGAAACCTTTTCTCAGAGTTTGGTCTAGCAACAGTGTATCATAAATTCTGTTTAAGCGCTTCTAGCCCTGTGTTACCTTGCATGAAGCTAGGTCAGTTCTGAGTTTATCTGACTGTTAACATAAGTCTAAAGTCTCAAAAGCATGTGTATTTTCATTCAATCATCTCAATTCAATAAATCTTTATTCATGTTTTCATACCTTCTGGATAAACCATTACACTGCATACAAAAGTTTCTCTCAAGCCATCCCTTTTCACAAAATATGAATAGACCGGAACAAAACCCTGAATGCAAGCCAGTTCCCACCATCTCTAATGTTAGCTCAGGTCTTTTCAGGGGACTAGTTTAATAGAACCTGGAGAATATCAGTTTACTTCAGCACACAGTATCTTCTGTCCTGGAATCTGTGTATTCATTAGCACTCCACTTTTGCAACATATTACATAGCTACTTAAAGTAATCTGAATCCAACAATTCACAATGCATTGAAAGCAGCAAATTCTTTTCGGCTTCAGCTTTCCAATACAGCATCTCTCATTTAATGAGAGACTGCAAAATATTATTTCTATCCAGTATTTTAAAGTGAAATAACCATAGGAAATTACAGCAGTTACAACTACCCTAATGTAAAGCAGCAAGTGTGAAATTTTAGAGGAGATAAAAAAAACCTGAGAGCAACAGCTATGAGCTTAAAGCCTAAGTTCTAAAAATATCACTTCTTAAAAAAAAACACAAAACTGAGCTACTGAGAACTGTTTCAAATCCCAAGCATTACAATTCAGTATTACTTTAGTGGGAGTTATTGGTGCTCCTAGTCACCAATACCCTGAAGTTTCAGCCATGTGTATACTCTTACATTTCTGGTAAAAAAAAATCTAATCAGTTTTACATGATGTTTACAATGTGCTTACATCGCTTTAGCACATTGACAGGATGCCAAGGTTACTTATTTTAGATAAAACCATTTATATTAGGCCTTCAAAAAAGGTTCCTCCCTCCTTAGTTCTCTCAGTTGTAAACCAGCTTTTTTGGGGAATGCCAAAGTTCAAGAGTCAAGGTACCCTCCTATAATCCTAGGAAGTGCTTAACTAATAGTACCAGGCAGCGGCTCAATGTATTGTCTAAATTTAGATCTACTTCTAAGGCCCCAAGATCTCCTTTATACACTGTGAAGTAAGTCTAAGAACAGAGCACTAAATGTGATGGAGTAAACACTAGTGTGTTTAGCTTCAAGTAACAAAGTCTTTAGTGGGATTTTAATCCTAAATGGTTTTAGGTCCAAAATTCTGTGATGGAGGGGAACTGAAGTCTATATTCTTCTACAGCATTATTCTAACCAAAATAGTAATCTAACTTGATCCTACAGGATCCTTGAACAGGCACTTTAGTGTAGTTGGTTTACATGCATTCCTTACTCCATCAGAAAAGTGGAGCATTACATCAATTTACATTTCTGTATAATAATCTATAAAGTTTTTATAAACAGAACTACCAAATTCTAGAGAAATCAATGTACACAGTACACTATTTATTTTATGTTCTGATTCCATATCTTAGTCAAATTCTTCACTGAAGATGTCCAAGAAATATCCTGAAATATGTAAAACACAACATATATAGTTGTGTTATAGTGCAAAACCCCTTATAACAAAAGGCATTGTAACATTTGGGAAGCACAAGAACTTAGAACTTCAGTGCGTGTGCACAGCCTGCACATGGCCAATACACACTACATAAAATGTATATATACATATATAATGGAATTTAGTGTATGTATGAAGACCATACTGAATCACTTTGATGTTGGTGTATCTAAAAATGTGGCTAAATACACATTACTACTTAGTTTGCCTATACTTCACAGTAATGGAAATTGGCTCCTGCCAGAGCATGATTTATGTATTTTTTAACATAAGGAAGAAATATCTTCTGGGGAAATGGAAAGCAAACAAACAAACAATAACCAACCTGATTATTAAGATACTGCAGAAAAGCTTTTACCATTAATTTGACAAGATTTGATTATATTCAGTGTACAGCAAATTAACCATAACATTCATTATAATTATATAGTACAAGTTGTCTGTTTTAGCTTTTCTCAGCAATACTGCAAGGATTGTGACTTGCAGTAAAATACTCATTTCAGTTACTTCAAGAGTCTGAGCTGACGCAGTAAGCTAACTCAAATGATGTCTCCTCAGTGAATACTGGTTAGACTTTTGTTTCAGAGAACTAAGGTGTATATTGAAGGAACATACACCTACCCCCTGCATGCCTGCTGCCCCCTCCCCCCTAGTTCTCCCCCAAAACTTTCAAATCTCAGATAAGCAGCAGCTTTGCTTTTTCACCAACTTATGGCAACACCTTATGTCACATTTGAATCACCCTCCACATCACTTATGGCTCAGAATAAACTCCTCAACTTCCATGTGGGAAAACTGAAAGAACTGCTACACCATTCATCAAGAACACCATTCATTCACTGCTCCTCCCAAATATACTTTTACCTAACCACACCAATAGAGCACAGTGATCCAACAATTGAGAAATATTTTGAGAATCCCTACACACAGAAAATTTTCTGAACAATACTGGCAAGCTTCCTCATGGGTTTATCTCAAGTAGGACACAGCAGTTGCATGGACTACTAAGGCAGATTTGTTCTTCTAGATTCCAGATTACTATGTCTAAATTTTCACAATGCATCTAAGTTTTCATTGGTACAGTGGATACTGATATTTATATTTGAACATTAGTCCTAATAGTTATTCCATAAACTAATCTTGATGATTAATGTCTTGATATCTAAATGCTGTTTTGATAGTTACATCACTACATAGTCACGAGTGCCAAATGCAAACAGGGTTTTATGAAAGGACTCCCTGAAGCACTAGAATGTTAGTTCTATATAAATACTATTCACATACTTTTGTGAAGTATTTGGTGTGTTTCACAGAGTTTTTGGCAAGAGCTACAAACCTCTGCTTCCTCCATGTCTGTTGCCATGAAACACAGGGCCCAGTTTTCAAGCTTTTATAGCACAGTTGTAATCACTACCTTCATATAAAACCAGTTTAGCACATTTTGTATGCCATACCAGTCAGACTTGCAAGCAACCACATTTCTACAGAAAGAGAACATGTGCTCAATATCCAAATAAGTATACACATACTTTGTAAAATTAGACAGTGTCTTTTGTAGACATACAAGTCTAACAAGCAAAATCAACTAAACTGAAAACTTGATTAAAAAATGGGCTTCATATTAACTGAGATAATGTATTTATGTGATAGCCTTGAGGCATTTGTGATTATGTCACTTGATCTTTCAGTGCTCTAAAGATTAATCTTCCCTTGCTGACATTATCCTTTCTCCCAACTACTAATAGTACAAATTACTTAAAGAAGGGTGTTGTTCAAGCAAGGCATTTACTAGAAGCACTATATCTGATAGCCGGCTACTCAAACTGCTAAAAGCCAGTAAACATGAAGAACTACCACACAGAGAAGCTATTTAGCTATTTTTTTCACTTATTTCTGTGGACCATCTATTAGTATCTCCCATCAAACAATATAGCTACCACAGCTAAACAGATATCACCAATTAGCTATTTTTAACTTGGTTACACAACAACTTGCCAGTATTTCTTTTTAGCTAGTATTCTAGTTAATTAATTTGAGTAATTGACATTCTAAACAGGCTTTAATCTCTGATACATCAGCTCATATGTGTAAATATAGAGACAGAAGTAAAAATAATTGAGGGTCTATACAAGCAAGAAAACATAGGGAAATCTAAAAAGCCTAACATCTTACCAGAACTAATTCCCTAGCGTGTGATATGTTCTGAAGGCTGGATTTTATCAATTCCTTAATTACTATTGATAAGTATCTCTTAAGAACACCAATTACAGAATTTGCTGGGTAGATAAACTGTCTATTTTTTTCCTGAAAAGACCGTTTCTTCAGTTTATTATGCAAAGATTAATTGCTGACTTACCAAAATATAAGGAATACTCTTGGAGAGAAAGATGCAAGTGTACTATTGAATGCAAACCTAAGGTTTTAGTTTAATCCAAGTTTCACAGATTTGTAAGTAGGGAAATACCAAATGTAACAGCTGCTTAGGAAACTGATTTTTAAACATATCCAGGGGTATTGATCCTACGGATCCTATGGCATGCCACAGTGGACTAGGCTCAGGGTCACTAAACCACTGAACACGCTTCATCAACACTCAGTTCAGGCTAGTTCTAGCGTGATCCTGTGAAGTATTTCCACTCCAAGTGAAGTGTGGATAACACGTCTGTGGCATCGTGTATATTATTCCACAGATCCATCTTGTCTATCTTCATTACTTATTAATGGAAACACAGACAAAGCCTCTCTATAAATAATTTTTTTATGTACCATTCATAGGGGGATCTTACATTTGTATTGTTATTTACTACAGCTATAAAGGAACACTGTTGGTCTTAGTATTTACTTCACAGAGGAAATAAGAGAAGATGCCTCAACCTTCTTTTCTAATGGACTCTGTTACTGAAGTTTTAAATGAAGATGTTCCCACACTTTCTGCCTCTCACTCCATTACTGGAGTACTATGGTTCTCTGTCTTGTAGGTCTATAGGAAAAGCAGACCGTTCGTGTGCTCAGTTATCCCATTTAACTAAATCTACATTAATGGCCGAATACTTTTGTCTTTTAAATGCAGTCATATCCTGCTACTGATACAATGAATTCATCATGCCCAGCTTTAAGTATTAAAGATGAAAAGGCCATGACTATACTAATGGGGAAGGGTAGGGACAAGACAAATGAGAAATTGACACAATCGGTCAAAAATGGATACAGATGCATTCACCTAGTTTCAATAAAAGTAAAAAGTAATTAAAAAGAAATTTAGCAGCTTACACAAATTCTTAGAAATTCTGATTGGCAAGAACTTCAGCAACTGTTGTGGGTTTTTCAGTTATAATACATTTATTTTAATGTGAAAACCCAGAAGAAATTTATCTTACACTGAAATACTGAGACAAATGGAAATACAAGTTCTTTTCCACCTTTACATTTCATAAATAAGACACCACTTGTTGCCAGCCTCCAGAGATAACATGTTTCATTAATCCCTACCATCTGAGTAATGGAGATTTCTTACTTCTTTTCAACCTTGGTCATCCATCTAGATCATCCTAACAACATCCAAACTTAGCTATGAACACGCATACTGTGTGAGACAGTGTAAAAAGCCCTGGCAAAGTTACAGTAAATTACTTTCATCCACATAATATGGCCACTTCATCCTAGGAGACAATCCGGTTAGTCAGGCAAGACTTACTTTTGGTAAATTGATGCTAACTCTTCCCAATCACTGCCTTCATGTGCTCAGATATGTGCTCCAAGAGGACTTGCTCCATTATATTCTCTGGATTTAAACTTAAGTTGACCAGTCTGTACTTCCCAGGATTGAATCCCCATGCCTTTTTTAGAGAGAAGTACAAAATTTGCCTCTCTCTAGTTATCAGGAGCATCTTCTGATCTCCATTGCCTTTCAAGGACTGAGAAGAGCAGCTTCTTAAGGACTGTTGTCTCAGCACACTTGCATACAGCCCATCAAGACCTCTGTCCATGTTGAATTTTCTGAAGAAATCCCTGACTCAGCTCTCATCCAGTTACTGCTGGTAGCTCTTCTCCTTGAAACCTTTCACTAATCAGAGGGGCCTGGGAGTCCTTGTGGTGAAACCTAAGTAGCAAGTACTTATATTTATGTCTTATCCATGTATGCTGTCACTCGATGTATACCACTCGGCAGCATTGCATTTCCCACGTTCAGCCTACTAACACAGCAGCAGCCTTTCTTCTTGTCCCTTTCAGGTGTCAATTCCAGTTGAGCTATGGCTTCCTTAACATCATGCTTAAGTGGCCAGTATTTCCAAATTCCTCCTCTGTTGTATGCTCCTCCCACTTCCTCCTGTATATTTTTTACACTGGAATTTATTGTAAGGTCCTGTTTAGCCAAACAAGTCTCCCAATACATCTGTTTACCTGATCATCAAGATGGCTTGTTCCTGCACTTACACAGTTCATAATTTGCCAGCTTTTCCCAATGCCTTTGGGCTTCACAGTTACTTCCCATGGTATCCCACCTACCAGTTTCCTGATTAAGCTGAAGGTTACTGGCCTGAAGTGTATCTTATAGAGTAATGCAAGCTCCATGATCAGGACTGTAGCTAAGCCTAAAACACAAGTCTAAGCATTCATTTGAGCACATATAGTAAAGACCTGCATTTAAAAGTTTGGTAATAGAACTAAGCTCCTAAATCATCAGTCTCATTTTCAAGGTGCTCAGCTGCAGCTTCCCCTCCTCTGAAATAACTTCAGTATAAGTTATTTCTGCAGAATCTTTTATAATATATTCACATGGTTAGCATAAGTACAAAACATAAGGAGAATTAGATTACCTTTAAAGGAAAGACAGCATTTTAAATCCAGAGAAAGATAAAGCTTTTCTATGCCAGACACCTAAGGAAAACCTACGGTAGTACAATTAAGATCTGATCAGCAGCTTGTGTGTATGTGGGAGACTCATTTCAGAACATAGATATTTTACAAGGCTATAGTGACTTTACAACACATGCCATAAAAAATGAACGCTGGCTAAATACATGAAGCTATCCCAAGGAAGCTATCCCTGTAGACTGGGAGAGACAGGAAGAAGGAAATAAAAATTAAAAAAAAAATCTATCCCATTATTTTTTTCCAGATCCAGAAACAAGTGCCTGCAGTAGGGGCAAGAAAAGTAGCTTAACAAAGCTTGCTAGAATGAAAGAAGATGGTTGACTGATGAAGATGTTGCATTATCACTCTAAGGGGCAGGTTAAAAAAAATTTAGTTAAGACAACCACTCAATAAAGTACTTTGTGGAATCCCAACCATACAGGAACAGCCTATGAACTAAAGAAGCTATATCTAGAAACACATGTCCATAAGGGGCCATGAAACAATCACTTACTAGTTTTATGGAGTGTCCTTCATTAACAAGGAGAGCTGTATGTCAGGCTCTTTGCCTAAGCTCACCTACAACCTGTCTTCTGAACTTTCCCATAAGTAACTTTCCATGAACCTTATCCACTTGCCAAGAACAACAATTGAAGAGAAATACAATTACAAAATAAAATTCATTAACTGTTCTACATAGTGTTTCTACTTTTGTTTATTTTCTCACCTTTGTTTTTCTAAAGAACTCATCTTCACTCTTACCACAACCATCACATAATGGGGAAACAGTTTTCAGGCTCATGCATAGCTTTGCTTAGTGTTTATTTAAGACTGAGTTCTTCCTCTAAGAAAAGTATTAAGGATTTACTTAAAGAAAATGCTTTTCTTTCACCTAAATATGCAATTCAAAGTTACTTAACCTCAAGAAATTCCTTCCAAGTACTGCTTTTCTGAACTGTAAATCATAACTTTTCTTAACTTGGTATAAAGTAAAAATAAAACCCCAAAACTAAGTTACTTGCTCAGCTCTTCTGCTGTCTACAAAATATTTATTTTCAATTATGGGGAAAGCACAATACTCAAAGTGTTCTAGAACAGCTGTAAAAACACTTTTTTAAATAATAAAAAATGTCTGAAGGAAAGAAATTAAACATTTAGGTTTCACTGTTTAACTCAGTTTGATAACCTAACTGTTAGATATTAGTTATTTGGTGTCCTGCCTCTCTCTCTTTGTACCTTTACTATCATCATGATAAGTTCACATTGTGGGTTGTTGTTTGTTTTTTTTTTTTTTCTGTAGAGTATTAAAAAAAATAAATCAAAACATGTACAAAGCACAAAGTTTTTGAACATGAGAAAGCAGACAGGTAGCAAAAGTAAAGCAAGGTAACAAAAAGGTATAATAAGAGTATTGGCTGGGAAATAAATAGAATTGCCTTTGTTTAACAGTTCAGCTGAGAAGACTTTATTTGTAGACTGCATGGGTATATTTTAGAAAGAACAGTTTGTTTGGAAGCCTTTAAAAGAAAGTATGGCATCTGGAACTGGAAATCTATTGTAGTGATTGGAGACCTTCTGACATAAAAGGTGTTTCAACCAATAAAATAATGTATAACCTGCATCCATTGAACTTCAGAGATGCCAGTGCTGTGTCAAGAACATGGAATAGATAAAGTATAGAGAATTACTGGCACAAGCAGTTAACCTATTTATTCCTGCGTATCATATATCCTCAAAGCAGACTAGATGAATACTAGACTTATTATTGTTCTACATCTTAGTTCCACAGCCTGAGTACTGCAGGTTTTGCTGTATACAAAGAATATTATTTTCCTCATCTTTGCTCAGCTGTTCTATAAACAATTCAGCCTCTGCTGAGGGAATTGTAGGTTACAAACAGATGAGCTTAGAAGGTGCAATCACAGCAAGTTAGCAAATATCAGAACTCCTGGTTTGTCCCCATCATTTCAGAATATGCCATCAGTTTCTGTGTTGTTCCCATGTTCACTGCCCACAGCCCCATGCTGTGGCACACGTGGACTGATTAAACATAATTAACTGTATATTACATTTTATTTATAAACATTTGCATTAAATACAATAGTTATTTCTGTCCAGTACTGCAACAACAAAACTGTCAGAAGAAGAAATGCCAGCCTCAGTTTAAGAGTACTGTATTTGTTCAAACGCACCACACCTAGCTGTGCCCATAGATGGATGCTACAGACATAAGACAAAAGATAATATTCACGGAGAGGAGAAACACCCTATAGAGCTCCTGGTCAAATAAATTTCTGCCGATATTTAGCTTCAGCTCATTAAATTCTCTCTTAAACTGCCCTGGAAAGAACAAAAGTACTCAACATGCTAATACCTGCTTGCTCATTGTTACCATTGTGCATATTTAAAGCAGTCCACTTCCACAGAGCTGCCATTTGCATTACTGCAACCCACTGCCTAACCATGATGATTCAACTCAGCCATCAGTCTACAGTTGACCATCCCCCTTCCACCATTCCTTAAATACACCCATTTAGATCAGCAGTAAGATATGCCTTTTCACACCAGCAGCAGTTTCTTTTTGATTCTGCTTACACATTTAAGTGCCACTTGTCCCACAGCAATACACAAAAGCAAGTCATAGAAGCAGCAAAAACAAGAGACTTCTGTGATTAGCTTGCTCTTCCAGCCTTGTTTTAAATGTCAAAAGATAAAACAGCCAATGGAGAACAGTTAGCAATACCTGCAATTTAGCCATTTAAAAAACCAATAGTTTACTTCATAGAATTGCTGCCTTGAAATACACCATTGAACTTCATGCATCAATACTATGGCTATCCCCGTAATTCTTCTACTTTGAATGAAGCATTCCACTGTAATTAAAATATCAGTACCTTGAAATGAGAACACTCCAGCAGAGAAATGTTGCAGTCTGCCAAATACTGTATGTGTTTATAATACAGTATGTGCTTGTATGCCACTAGTGTTGCCCTTTTGCCTTTACTACCACATAAGGCATTTACAACATGTGTGCTGCATTCATGCACAATGAAGAAACCTAATCGAATCTGTTACTTGTTGGGAAGCATCAAACCTTTACCTCCTTCCAAGTCTGACTGGATGGCTGCTGAGCTCACCGCTCCCATCTTACTCTTCAGCTGGACTCAGTTATTTCCCAGGAGACACATTCAGAAAACTGACAGTTACAAGAACAGTAGCAGGTTAGCAAGAGCTGGTTTGGGGGAGGGGAAATTCCAAACCAAGAAAAGCTGCTCAAAAAAGGTTAATAGCTTTCCAAGCTTACACATAGACTAAACAAGGGCAAGCCTAATAAAATGAATTAGCTTCACAACAGGAAGCTTTGTGTTTCTATTCTGAAAATACTATAAGCTGTACCTGTTTAAAACAATATTGAATGGTCAGGTGGCTTCCAGTTTTAAGGCATGTTAGCAAAATCAGCCTTAAATTAAAACAGATGGGAATGACAGATATGTTAAGGTTATTAAAGACCTCTAGAGGATAGAGTTAAATAAGGTTACCTAATCCATCTTAGAAGGGTATTATGAATTGCATCACTTCAACAAGAATAGCATTCTTACATCTATTTTAGCTTTTACAAGACTAAATAAAATTACCAACACAATGTAACTAATGCCACGCACATAACGTGTATCTACTAGTTTCAGTTTTTGAGAGGAACATCCTGTGCACCTGTGCAAAGTGTAATCCAAATTTAAATTAATAATCTCATCTTCCTACATGCAAGTTATTAGCACACCTTTTAAGGGCTAGTTCCTGCCGCAGTAGCTACAATAAACACATATAATGGCTTGGGTTGGAAGGGATCTTAAAGATCATCATACACACCCCGTTGCACAGGCAGGGCACCTCCCACTCATCCAGGTTGCTCAATGTCCCATCCAGCCTGGCCTTGAACATTTCCAAGGATGGGGCACCCATAGCTTCCCTGGACAACATTTTCCAGTGTCTTGCCACCCTCACAGGAAGTAATTTCTTCCTAATATCAAACCTAAATCTACCCTCTTACAGTTTAAAGCCATTATCCCCCACTTCGTAAAGTATTACTCAGTTAATACTTTGTCCTCCCAGGCAACAGAGAAACATCTATGCCAGTTTGTATTTCTGATTGGGATTAGCTCCCACAGAAGTATTTTGTTGAGGTAAATGACGAGTAGGAACCAGACCTCAAGCCTCCGCTCCTGTACTGATACTGTTTCCTGCCTTAGAAATATTTTTCAGCTCAGTAAAGACTTCTGAAGAAACAGACAAAACAGCTTATATCGCTTATATCCTGATAGAGCATGGAATCATTAATGAAGTGGGAGACATAGTTAACAGCCTCCTCACATCAGAGGGAGAAAAACCTCAACCGATATACATGAGGTAAATTTCTAGCATGGGGCTATCTTGCAAAGGCATCTTTATGCACCTTTCCCTTTGGAAGACAACTGTTGTTTAGAAACCCAACCAGTTAGTAGTGTTAAACATGCTTTCAGAGCAGAGGTCTCCAAGCTCAGAATCAATTTATGAAACCTGTTTGGATTTTGGTGTCAATTGATGCCAACATGCTGAGCCTTGCCAAAGCTACAAGGCTTTCTCAGTATGAAGCAGTATGATATCCTTTTTTAACCCTTTCCCCCTCCACTTTATAATCCCCAGACTAACAAATCCCAGTTCCCTAGGTTAACCGAAGATCAAGTAACAGCTGAGCTCTGGCTCCTAGAATCACTTTTCTGAATGTAGGTGTTTTCACTCAAAACCCATTTTGCAATCAGCTTGAAAATTACTTTCAAGGATTCCCAACATGGAGGCGAAAGGCACACAGTCAATTTAATCCAGTGGGAGCACCTAATATCTAAAGTTCTGTGCTTGTAAACATCAGCTTTGAAATTCTTCAAAACTCTTAACAATTCCATTTTTGAAAGTAAATTACCCAAACCCTATTTTTAATGTACAATTTGCAAATAACTTAGACATCTTTACTACATTTGTGGTACTGGAAAATGCAAAGTGACTAGGAACAACTTGTTTTCTTTCTTGCCTTTAATTTTATTGAACTACAAGCTACAGTAAACTAAACAAAGTTACATAATTGAAGCCTTCCTTGTGCATTTATGCAAAGCTGTATTACATGAACTAGCACCTATTTAAGACTTTGACTACATTTGCCTAACTGCAGGGCACTGACAATAGCTGGGTACATTCTAACTATCCAGCAGGATTAAAAGTAACTGAACTGAAATCTAACAGCAGTACAATTTACTAAAACTAAATTAAATCCGCACTCAGACAGAAAGGGGATTAGAATTAGCATTCTAAATCTGTGTTCGGAAGATTACATATTCACTCTTTTCTGTCCAGTAGAGAAAGTTGCAGTGCAGAATATGAAGTGGAATGTTCCCCAGTGATAACACCCATAATGCCAAAGCAAGTACATAAAGTGAAATTGAAATGCTTATCTCAGACAACATCAACATCTATAGAATCAGAGGAAAGAGTCACAGGCTCAAAAGAGAGTTCAAACATCATAACAAAAGACAACATTTATCTATAAAAGCAGTATTATAAGCTTTAATATAGACAGAGCTAGTATGTTAACCTTAGTACACTGCTACTTTCCATTATTCTAGTTAAAGATATTTTCCAAGCAGGTTCACATATGCTAGAAGTTTTGGCAGACGTATTCTGTAGGCATGACAGATATATACCAGTTTGCAAATATCCAAAACTGACTGATAAGCCACTGCAGACAAGACATGCCAGTCTTCCTCATGAAGGTGCATTAAAAAAGAACAGTATTTATTCTTAACCCTGCCTTGTAAAAAAAAAAATAAAAAAAATAAAAAAGATTCCACAGAAAGCTATTTTATTTAGAGCAATAGCTAGGAGGACAGCATGAAGTGGAGGCTGTGATCGTAACAGGTTCTGGAAGCGAACAGTCACAGCAAACTAATAGCCAAACCAAGGAAGACCATGTGCCACAACTGACTTTTCTTGCATTATTAAATCAAAAATCTCAACATTAAAACCAGAGATAAGCTATTTCCCTTTGCCAAATAGATCAAGTTAATTGCACTGGGGTGCAATAAGCCGGAAAGTCTTTGTACCAACTTACAGAGCACTTTGGATCATGTTTTTGGTGTAGCCATAATACTAGAAATTCCTTTTTAATATAGAAACCAAAAGTGTCAAGTGTCATATGATTCTAACAGCTATGGCTGTTAAAAAAGCAATTGCTTCAGTTAAATCAAGATTTATCATAAATTAGAAGGATGCTGAGTTGAAACAAACACTGACCAAGTAAATGTTACAAACATTTAACAGTAAAGATGAGGTAATTTTCCCCATTACACTGTTTTTGTGGGCTCTAGTCCTTTTTCCTTTAGAAGTGTTACATGATACTTGAAGGGCACTTAAAAAATTCCAGCTAGTGTGTTAACAGGCTAAAAGCCAGTGGCACCAACATGCTGCTGCTATCTGAAGTATCAGTCCCACAGCAGACTCAATTCTGCATAGGAACCAGCCCCATTCGCAGACCTGGGGCACTACCAGAGCTGGGAGGAAAAGAAGCAGTTTGGCTTCAAGAAAGCAGACAGATTTATCTGCACCACATTTGTAGCAGAGAATTAGTTGCTCCTTTCTCTGCTGTAGCCTTCCTTCTGTTGCAAGCTCAGTCCCACAAACAAGTTCTACCATACCCATAGGTTATTAAATAATTACTTGTGTAGCTCTTAAGTGGCAAGCTCTTCTAAAAAATTCACACCTATTTTCATTGCACTGACCATTAAAATAATTAAATAGCTACTGGAACTAACACCCTACTACTAAATGCAGTGTTTCTGTACAGTATCCGTAACACCCGGCAAGTACACATATCTAGCAGCCAGATTTCAATCCTGCTGGAATGCAAAACCTTGAGCAGAGGTTTGTGTTCGTATCCAACATGGAAAAGTGAAAAACATCAGAAAAAACCAGCAGCTATTTCAATGAGTGAAGCACAAGCTTGAGATTAAAGAAAAAACCTAAGAGGTGCTCACATCCTCAGGGGACTGCCATTTTCTCCAATCTGAGAGATTCTCTTTAGCACATTCAAGTACAGCATGTGGGCCTGTGCAAGGCTACACTCCAGAGAGCGAAGTTGACAAAGATTTTAATCCCATTAAAAAGCTTAAAAGCACAACATCCATTTATTTAAGCTAATATACCAGGGGTTTACAAAGTCACAATAAAGGGGGCTTTCAGAGTCTGCCAGCCAATTTGGAAGGCTGCTGGGGAATTATGATAGCATTAAATATATTTGAGTTTATATTGGCAATAACACACTGGTTTGAATAACATTACTGTGCAAGCTTCCAGTTGCTCATGATATCCCACCACTTACTATTAGTCACAGCTGAATACTGTAAGGCACAAGGCAAGAAGTTATTTAGGGCAGAAAAGCACCAACATCTTCACTGCCTACTTCAAATTTGACAGAGCCTTGGAAGGACTTGCAAGCTGCTCTTTTCTCTGAGACCAAAAGGAGAAAAATGTCTGGAAGAGAAAATTACACAAGAATACAACTGTATCCTGCCTCAGAAGCATCTTCACCTCTAAAATTTCACCTGGCAGAAGCACCAGACCTGACACTTGCCCTCCTCCCAGCTTTGCTACATCAGTTTTCCCTTATCACCAAGAAGCTTTGAGGTCACTCTGGATAAAAATGTCCTAAAGTTAACAAGGAATGTAACTGCATAGTGAGCAAATACAGGGACAGCAGATAGGACTACTTTAGGCACTTTGTCCCAGCTAAGAACACCTTGGTGGTAAATCAGCTGCGAGTTACAGCTACTTGTGTTGAAATACCATTGTATGTCACAAAAGACACTTGGCATTTCTTTTGCCCAGACTGTATTTCCTAATTTAAGGGCAGGAACACTGTTCCATCTGTTTTCTTCCCAGCAATGTCTTACATGGGAAGTTCCTATGAGACAGGTGATGTTCAAGGTGATGTTCAGCATATTAGAAAGAAGTATTTGTAATATTTAGTCACATTATTAAACAAAAGTGGACTACCTGAGGCTACCAGGACTGTGAAGTCTGCACTTGTCTCTGTGTTTCGCTGTCAGCAGATACTATGGCAGATTACAAGAGTTAAGAGTAATGGCTTATCCTATCATATCTAATTTGGAATTTTTTTACCATTATAGTTTTAATCTTTGCTGTCTCCAATCCTCACTGTAGATCATTCCAAGACAATTGTAACTCCAAAACTGTACCCCCATGATGTGCAAAGCAGGCAGCTAACTCACTTTGTTACAGCACTATGACTGAATCAGTATTACCACCAAAGAGTTAGAGAATCTTCAGATAAGCCCCACGCACCTAGAAATATCTAAAAATACCTGTTCTGAGTGCTACTACAGAGGCTTTTCACTTGTCAGTTGTTTTTTGAAAGGTCACTTTAACATTTCTTGCAGTAGATGCAGTTGGAACTATAATTCAGCTTGGCATCTAGTTGGTATTTGATTGGCTTGATATTCTTACACATACACAACACTTAAAAATCTCCACTGAAATGGTTCACTATTTCCACAAAAATGAAAACTGAAAGTTGTCAGACTTTCTCCAGAAATTCAAGAACAGTTCTGTTCCCCTGCCAAAGCTAATACAGTTTTCCATGAAAACCAAAGTCCTCTCTAACCTTGAGCCAATATGATTGTACAAGTCATTCCAGCTCATTCTCCACTCCACTAGGATTTAGCTACTTCATAATAAATGGGCTACACTCTAACTCTTTTGCCTTGCCCTGCAGCACTAGGCAGAGGAGTTATGTTGCGATCAATCTGGGTGGCTAACTTCTGCCTCCATTTATGAGCCAAGCATAGCTCACATTTTCACTAACTTGCCACAGTAAGAGTGTTAGTGCTCTGCTTGTTTTCCATCGCTTTAGTTCTAAGCTCCACAAATGCTAAAATAGTCTCTCAACTATTCAGTAGCCACAGGCACTAAAAGCATTTTACTAGCAATAATCAGCTATTTTTAAAAACACATTTGCTACAGAATATACAGCCAGTTAATAGTGGCAAAACTAAACTCTGTCTACAGATGTTTTATCCAGAGCTGAGTTGACTGTAGTTCTTACTACAACTTTGACTATTTCTTCACAGATGACAGTGATTTTATATCTACTAAATTCTTATTAGTGTGAAGCCTAATCTTGTCCTGCACAATAATTTTTTCTTCAGTACTCGGACTACCATATTTTGGTAACCATCAAATTAACAGGATTTTTATTTGGCTCTGCTGTCTTTACCCAATATTATGACAGCAATAAAAGGGCTGGGAAAAGTCTGGAGGAGATATTGAAGCAGTTCTTGTCCTCAATAGTAAACATACAAGCCAAACTTTGGTGTTTTTCTTTAAAAAAAAATTTTCACTATGTCCTCAACTCAGCTCAAAGCTTCTATCACTAATTCAATTAAGGACTGAAATGAAAACTCAGAGAAATAATGTCTCAATGACTGACTTTAATAAAGCATTTGAAAGTTACGTAGGTGACAAATAATCAGGGCAAGCAAATAAAAACTTAATATGGTATACATTTAACTTTTCATTCATAAAGGCTTTTCTCCTTCTAAGGAAAATTAAGACTATTCAAGCTCATCAGCAACATAATTAGGAAGCTGTGGTAAAAAAAAAGTAAAAATCACACAGCTGCTTAACTTGAAAAATCAGGAAATAAGAGGAAACTGGGCAGAAACAACAGGCTTCTCTCATTCACACCACAGAACTCACTTTTAGCCATAGCAAAAGTTACATTTTTAATTCATACCATTTAATTCATACCATTCAACCAATAAGGTCCAGAATTTTTATGGTTTGAAAGCAAGCTTTCATAGCTATTAGTGCTCTGGAACTTGTGTACTATGGGGTAAACTGTTGAACTCACTTCCCCAAGGAACAAATAATGCCAAGTTAAATGCTCTGCTTTATGGTAAACTAGAACAGGTGCCGTGTTTTAATACTGCAGCAACACCCACTAAGTTTTCAGTGGGAAATTCAGTTTTGCTAGATGTTAAGGTGTTTTACTTTTCCTTCAAGAAACCAAAAGTTCTCTTCCCTTATTTTGCAGAAATTAAAGGATACAGTTAGATTACACAAATTGGTTTGGTCCTTTACCTCAAATAATAGTTGTGTGCTATCTTTCTCCATATTTAAGCTTCTCATAGTCTTAGCCCCTCACATAACCACTAGATTCAAACTTTTAAGAGAAGGATAAAAAGTCAGAAAGTTAATGCTTTCTAACCAGAGCCAACATTTTAGCCTTGGCACATAACTGCTAAAGAAACAGTCAGAAAGTTGAGAAGAGGAAACAAGCTATAAAGTAAAGCCGTGGTGGAACCTTTCAATCAAGTAAGATAAAGTACTTTCCAAAACAAGCCTTCACTGTCTATCCTGATTGCTTCCTTATACCTGTTGTTATAGCTGGTAAAAACATATCTTAGTAACAGTCATCAACGAGCTGCTCCTTCTACTCTGAAGTTTCCAGGCCTATATAAAAAGATTTTTAAGGAGGAGGTGTGACACATTAAGAATTAATTATTAGCACCTCAAGAAGAGCTGAGAATAAACAGTTGCATCACTTCTTGTGCTTTTTGTAACCACAATTATTTCACAACTGCACACATAGAAACAAACAAAAAAAAGCCCTACGTAACTATTTTGCATTCAACTAGTTCCTCAACATCTTCAGGAATTTGGGCATTAAGATTGGGAACCAAGCATAAAAACCCCCATGATAAATAACTCTCTATTCAAGCCAACGATTTTGCTTTTTAATTATGATCTTAGATCAGAGCTGCAGTCATAGGGCTGTAAGATTAAGGTAGCTGTAAGAAGCATCTCCCCAACAACCATAAACTTTTTTTACCAGAAATAGTCTGCCTTTTCATATGCAAAAAACCCCAACAAAAACCAAAACAAAAAACAAAGGTGGGAAAAACCCCCACAACCAAAATCTATTTTTCAGTAAAACCACCAGACTCCTCTACCTTTCACTGCTATACTATACTAACCATAAAACACCCTACACAATTAAAACCACATCACTTACCAGCAAAAGCTCCCTGAGGCTCGGGCAGCCATGAGAAAGCCCACCAGGAGATGGGAAGGATTTCCATTGCCTTTGCTATGATAGTGGAGAGGGCAGCAACTACCAGCACAGTACCCTTGTTGACAGGTTTGCTGAGGGTTGCAGTCTGCTAAGACAGAGGCTCACTGGGGGACAGGGGTACTTAGGGGGGAGGGTTTGACATGGAGCTTGAAGCATATGTTGCTGTTTACAACCTGAATATCTTGGGTATGGTAACTTCCTGGGTGACTCAGGGCCTTCTGGAAAGGGCCTTAAGGCATGGGGAGCCTTCATAGAAGTGGTAGGTGGGTTTAAGAGTGGTGCTGGCAGAAAGAGTGTGTGATAGCAGTGGTCTGCCTGAGGAAAGGTCATCATGCTGGGCTTGTGGCTGTTTGAGAAGTTATCCTTGGTAGTGGTGGGCGGGGTGGGCACCTGTACCTGATCCTACTTGCTGGAGAGCTATGCCCAGGCTTGGTGGGTGCATTAGAGCTCTGCCTCTGTTTTCTGGGGAAGTGGCAGAGTTATGTTTGGGTGAGCTTATAGTCACAAAAGGAGGGTGCAGAGTTGCTTGTGAACTTGCAGTTTGGCTTATGGAAGGGACCAGGTAAAGGGTGGTATGAGGGGAGGTCTCCTTATATAGGGGCAGATGCATGTGGGCATCTCCTGTATGCTGTGAGGGTGGTAAGGTAAGTGGGAGTGGTGTTCACGAACATCATGCCTTGTGTTTGGGAGGTGTCTTAGCAGCTAGGATCTTTGCAAAAGGGGCCCTATGGGGGGAGCCTTTCCCAGGAGTGGTAATCAACTTTGACTGGTGCTGTAAGAAACATTCTGTGACAGAGCCTGTGTTCTTGAGCTAAGGCCCCCTTGCTGGGAGGCATTGGTGTGGGCATGTGTTATAGGAGAAGGAAACCCTAGGGGTGAAGGATTTTACCTAGGGTGGAGACCTTGTGTGGCCTGAGTTTGCTGTGGGGGGTGGTAGGAGAGTGTGATGGAGTTCAGAGCCAAAGTAAACTCTGGAGTTATAGAAATAAGAAAAGGGAATGGAAAAAGGGAACCGTGTCCAGGAGTAGTTGGTGTGAGAGGGTTATACAAGAGGCAGGAGTGTGCAGTAGTGACAGCATCTTGTGAAGTATTTGGGTTGTAGAAGGGAAGGTGGGGAATGTTTCAGTGAGCAGTGGTGCACACCTGTTCACAGCTTCCATGTGCTGTGGGAGGTGCAGGGTAATGCAATGGCATTCTAAATTAAGTGCTTCAGGTCAAGGTGTGGCATTGAACTTGTGGTGGAGCAGTCTCTTGCTGGACAGAAGCAGATGCCTGATATGCAGTTTGTTTGCTGTGAAGGTGGCAGAAGTGTTTAAATACCTTTTGTCAAAACAGGCTCATGGCTTTTTAAAAAGGAACCCTCCTGTGTAGGGTGTAGCCTCTCCAGGGAGGGATAGTGCCTGTGTGCAGCTTTTGTATGCCATGAAGATGACATGAAAAGAAGGAGTGTGTGGTGGCAAATTACTTTTATGAGCTTAAAAGCCTTGTCTTTGAGGGGAGCTTACAGTCTAGGGAACAGTGATGTGCAGTGGGGGAGAATCCTTCTTAAGGACTGACAGATGCTTGTGTGGGTGTCACAGGTGGAAAGAGTGTATGGCGGTTTCATAAGATAAGGGACTAGTTTTTTGGGCAGGCCTGCACTCTTGTGAGAAGTGAGCTGCTAGTGAGGAGTACAGCCTCGCTGAAGAGTGACATATGCAGCTTACAGACAGATAGGAGTGCGGCTGCAAGTAGTGTTCAAGGCTGAGTGTCTCCTGTTTGAGCAGACTTCTGAGTTTGTGGAGAAAGTACCCAATGGAGGATGACAGGAAAGCTTTGCACAGGAAAGGTGCACACAAGGTGTATGCCTTATGTGGGGTGGGGGGAGTAGAGCAGATATGAAATGCTTAGGGGATAGGAAAAGCCTTGCCCAGGAATGGCAGATGCCTGCATGGCTTCTATATACTGTGAGGGTGATGGGATCAGCAGAAGCATGCAATTGCAAGCTGAATGTCTCATGTTTGGGTAGCCTCACATCAGCAGAGGGGACCTGCTGCAGGGGTTGGAGCCTTAGCTGGGGTGAGGGGCAGAACCCTGTGTGCTGCTGCCATTTGTGGAAGTGGCAGGAGTTAGAATGCAATGATGTTTGTGAACTGGTGTTTGTATGGGCTTGTATTGTGAAAGTGTCCTCTGCAAAAAAGATTAGCCTCCCCAATGAAGGGCATACGCCTTTGTGAGGTTTACATGGTCTGTGAGGGCAGCAGACCTGGTAGAAATGGGCAGTGGTGATGGTGTTTACTAGCAAAGTGCCTTGTATGAGAAGCATTTGGGTGGGCTTGCACACTCTGGAAAAGGGATCCGTAGTGGGGAGGGAAGGAGAGATTTTCCCAGAAGGAGCAGATGCCTTTGAGGGTGGTAAGTGGAAATATGCTGCAGCAGCATGGGTTCATGGGCTGAGGTATTCAAGCAGGCTTGCAGCCTTGTGAGAAGGGAGCTGTTGGGGGGGGCAGCTTTCTCTAATACTCACACATGCATGTGTGTCTTCCATATGGTGTGAGGGTGGTGGGGGTGGCAGGAGAGCGCAGTAATGATACTAATGAGCTGAGTGCCTCATGTTTTGGTGGACTTGTCTTCCAAGACAGGACCGGTTATGTAGGGAGTCCTTACCCATGAGTTAAGTGCCTCATGTTTGATGGGCTTGTAATCTTGTGAAAAGGGGTCCTTTGGTGGGGGGTAGTCACCCCTAGCTGAGGCAGAAGCCTGTATGTAGCTTCCATGTTCTGTGAAAGAGATACAGGTGGTAGGAATGTGCTGCAGCACTGGCAATGAGGAAAGAAGGGAGTTGCATTTGTGGGAGATCATACTCTCAACAGGGGATTTTATATCAAGGGTCCAATCTTTCTCCAGGAACATTAGATCTCTGAGGGAGAGGAGGGAATCCAGAGCATGCACTGGCAATGGTGTTCATAAGCAAAATGCTTCATGTCCAATTGTGTTTGGAGATTTTGTGAGAAGGGGTCTTTGGGGGAGAACCTTGTCTAGGTGTGAATGCCAGTGCATAGCTTCCACTTGCTGTGGCTGTAGCGTGGTGGCAACAGTGTTCCTAAGCCTGAGTACTCTGTTTGAGCAGGCTTATAGTCCTATGAAAAGGGGCCCTCGGGTGGGGGTAGCCTCCTCAAGGAAGCACTGGGGATGTGTTGGGAGGAGCCTTGTCTAGGGGTAGCAGGGGACTGTGGGGTGAGATAGGGGAGGCAAGAACTGGAAGTGGTGATTGCATCATGATCAAAGTGAAGCCTGTTTAGGCAGGCTTAGAATAAGTGTGGTACATTAACACCTAAATCCTCTTTACTTGAGATGTGGGTTATAGGTCCATCCTTCTGAAAACATACTAAAACATAGAATAATTTTCTTTGGAAAGGACCTTTAAAATCATAAAGCCCAACCATTAACCTAGTACACTGTCAAGTCCACTACTAAACTGTGTCCCTAAGCACCACATCATAAGAAGGACATAGAGCTCCTGGAATAAGTCCAGAGGGCCACAAAAATGATCAATGGGCTGGAGCACCCTTCCTATGAAGAGCGGCTGGCTAAGCTGGGGTTCTTCAGCCTAGAGAAGAGAAGGCTTCAGGAAGACCTCATAGCAGCCTTCCAGTATCTGAAGGGAGCCTACAAGAAAACTGGGGAGGGACTTTTTACAAGGGCATGTAGTGACAGGGTGGATCAATGGGCCGAGGCAAACGGCATGAAATTCAACAAGACCAAGTGCAGGGTCCTGCACTTTGGCCACAATAACCCCAGGCAGCGCTACAGGCTGGGGGAAGAGTGGCTGGAGAGCAGCCTGGCAGAGAGGGACCTGGGAGTGCTGGTGGACAGCCGGTTGAACATGAGCCAGCAGTGTGCCCAGGTGGCCTGGAAGGCCAATGGCATCCTGGCTTGTATCAGGAATAGTGTGGCCAGCAGGAGTAGGGATGTAATTCTCCCCTGTACACAGCACTGGTGAGGCCTCGCCTCGAGTACTGTGTCCAGTTCTGGGCCCCTCACTTCAAGAAGGATGTTGAGGTGCTGGAGCGGGTCCAGAGGAGAGCAACGAGGCTGGTGAAGGGACTAGAGGGAAAAGTCTTCTAGGGAGAGGTTGAGGGTGCTGGGGTTGTTTAGCCTGGAGAAGAGGAGACTCAGGGGGGACCTCATCACTCTCTTCAACTAACTGAAGGGAGGTTGTAGTCAGGTGGGGGCTGGGCTCTTCTCCCAGGCAACCAGTGACAGGACAAGAGGGCACAGCCTGAAGCTGCTCCAGGGGAGGTTTAGGTTGGATATTAGGAAGCACTTCCTCACAGAGAGGGTGATTAGACATTGGAATAGACTTCCCAGGGAAGTGGTGGAGGCACCGTCCTGGATGTGTTCAAGGAAAGGCTGGATGTGGCACTTAGTGCCATAGTCTAGATGGTGTGGTGGTGTTGGTCATAGGCTGGACTTGATGATCTTAAAGGTCTTTTCCAGCCTTGGTAATTCTGTGGTAATGCTGTGATTCTGTGATCTCTTCAACTTAGAGAGAAGGATGTTGTGGGGGACCATGTCAAAGGCCTTGCAGAAGTCCAGATAGATGACATCAATTTCTGATACAAGCCAGGATGCTGTTGGCCTTCTTGGCCACCTGTGCACACTGCTGACTCATATTCTTCTGGCTGTCGACCAGCACCCCCAGGTCCTTTTCTGCTGGGCAGCTTTCCAGCCACTCTTCTCCAAGCCATAGTGTTGCATGGGGTTGTTGTGACCCAAGTGCAGGACCCGACACCTGGCCTTGTTGAACCTTATACAATTGGCCTCAGCCCACCAATCTAGCTTGTCCAGATCCCCTGTAGAGCCTTCCTACCCTGAAGCAGATCAACACTTCTGCCAAATTTGGTGTCATCTGCAAACTTCCTGAGGGTGCACTTGATCCCCTCGCCCAGGAAATTGATAAAGATATTAAAGAAAATTGGCCCTAATACTGAGCCCTGGGGAACATCACTTGTAAGTGGCCACCAACTGGATTTAACTCCATCACCACAAGTCTATGGGCCTGGCCATCCAGCCAGTTTTTTTACCCAGCAAAGAATACACTGGTCTAGGCCATATGTAGCCAGTTCCTCCAGGAGAATTCTGTGGGAAACAGTGCCAAAGGCTTCACTAAAGTCTAGGCAGACAACATCCACAACCTTTCCCTCATCCACTAAGTGGGTCACCTTGTCATAGAAGGAGATCAGGTTCAAGTAGGATCTTCCTTTCAAGAACCCATGCTGACTGGGCCTGGTCACCTGGTTGTCCTGTGCATGCTGCATGATGGCACTAGGTGTCACATTTGCTAACCTCCACTCAGCTGTGACAATATGCAAAAGGGCATATTTTGTGGGCTTGGGAGAAAGCCTTTTCCTGGAATGACCACTACTTTGGAGCAGCTTCCATTTGCTTTAGGGGCCTTGTAGGCTGCAGGAGTGCAAAGAGTGCAGTGATTTGTGTTTGGAGGGATCATCTTGAAAAAAGGCCATTCCAGCAATTAGGGATGGGTGATGGATGGACCCTTGCCTGTGACTGGCAGACACCTGCAATGATGGCATAATCTGCAGGAGGGACAACTTGAACTTCTGTGCTAGACCTTCTTACTAAGGGTTATTTAACTTCCCACCTGCCTTTCACACATTTTATGTTTAGTTACAGGGAGAAGTAAAGTAAGCAACAACCTTAGCAACAGTTAACATCCCGCATTATCTTACCCTCTATGGGCTTTTTCAGTGCTGCTTTTCTTAGCTGTCTCTTAGACCGAGGCAGCTTTCTCTGGAGCCTTCCACCCACTTGAGTCTTCCTTTAAAACAAGTTCACAGCAAAGCCACATCAGACTTTAACATCTACTCTGACTATTGTCCTCTGACTAAGTGCTTTAGAACACCTGTTTTTAGGACTATTACACTTTGATTTGTCATTTCTCTTTCCCATCCTTCTCTACTTTATTACTGCCTAGCAGAGGCACAAGTTGCCTAGCCATCTCACATCCCCTCTCAGCACCTACCTGTTTCCAGTCTCTTCAAACCACCAGGGATTTCTCTTTGCTGTTGCCTTTATGCCACATCCAGATAGAATCAGGAGAATGAACTTGAGCAGTTAGGCTTTTGCAAGATGATTCTCTGAAGCTACAAGTCCTTGTGGTGCCTGGAAGGCTCTACTGGTGTACTATGGCTGCCTGTAATTCCCAGTTCAGGAATCACTGACTTTGTTCTGTCTAATGCTGGTGATCTTTTTAGAATTTGGACTGCAGTTAGTGTGGGTTATAATTTAACTTGATTGGTATGAAACTACTTTCATCCCAGATATTGCCCACTGTGCCAAGTACGCTGTTATACTTGGGATATTCACAGTCAGGCCAAAGGTGCCTGATTAATGTCCAAATTCTTGTTTGCTTTAGAGGAAAGAGGTTGTGGGCAAAAAATGAAATTAAGAGAAGGGGAAAAAAATCTGATAAGTAAGTGAGCTACTTTAACACCTAAATTCTCTTTACTTGAGATGTGGGTTACAGGTTCATCCTTCTGAAAACATACTAAAAAAAAAAATTGCACTGGAAGAATTGTTACAAAATACCTTTATGCTGAAAGCTGCAATTCATAATTGTTTTCATTTACTGGTTTTGAAAGATACTGTGTATGCTGTTATAACAGTTACCTTAAAAGATAATATTGGTTTACATTAAGTTATTTTTCATGGCTGTTTAGCGTTCTGTTAGATGTAATTATAAAAGAATGCTGCAGCAGGTGAGAGTGTGATATGTCCATTGTGGCGACCACTATTTTTAAAGAAATGAGTTTCAGTGTTCTTGTCTTAACAGTACTATTTTGAAGATTTCTCTCAGCTATGCTGTGACGCAGCTATGCTGGGTTTGTAGATCTAGATTCTGAATTGCATATGCTGACTGAATTTATTGAAGGAGAGAACTGTCCTGTGAGGTGCTAGGCTTGATTCTGCCAGGTGTTGTGCACTCTGGACTGCTGTGATGTTGGCATGTACTGCTAAATTTCTGCTCCACAAAAAACAGGTTTATCTTTAAATGTCTTAAGGTAGTACTTTCTGGGAGCTGTCATTGCCTTGGTAATTTTGCTCGTGAGTACACCTACACACATCTGCTCAGGCAACTTTAGTGGCTGCAGATACAGTTAATGATACAGCAGTCAGTAGGAAGATATGCAATGGTTTCGTTTAACTGAGAAATTTTCTTGTGGGAAGAGACTGCTTTCTCCATCCAGAGTTTTATAACTGAAAAGGGGGAGAGTGAACAATCTGATGCTTTCATTATACTCTTAAGGGTTTCACTGAGTCAGGTAGAAAGCTGTGAGCCAGCTGCTGAGGGTCCACCCTTGCCTGTTAGGAAGACAACAGTTTGTGAATGATTCAACTGGACCCACAGCAAAGAGAACCTTATGAAAAGGAGATATTGCTGCCATCAGCAGTTCTGTCTAGGTGACCAGTTTAGAAGTGGAGTAAATGTGTAGTGCTGAACATGCCTAAATGCTTTCTTAATCTGTTCCCTAAATAGCAATCAATGACTTGCAACAAATAGCCCTTCTCCTTCCCTCAGTAAAAAATTGTAAGAGTTTTTACCTTTTTACTATGGCTAGAATGAAGCATAAGGTGCAGGGGGCACCTTTTAAACTTATTTGAGGCAATTTAGAGATCTTGGCCATCTTTTGAAGGTGTCTTTTCTTCTCAATGCAGCACACTTTCTTATTTTTTTTTTGTGCTACCATTTGCTTTGTATGGAAGCAGGCTCTATTTTGTCTCTCTCTGAAGCTATTTTGCTGTTGTTTATACCAAGTAAGATTAAAAGAATATTTTCTGAGCTGGGTAATACAGACTTTGAGATTCTTTAGACATGCAGTAATATAGCTTCTGCAGGAAGCTGCAACTGAGCATCTTCTGTTTTAACTGACAAGTCTCCAGTGTTCTGTCCTGTTTAAACTTTTAGCAGCATTTGGATGAAAATGATGGTTGCCCTCAATATATGTTGTACTACTTTCAGCTTGACCATTTGGCACCACAATTAGTGACACACCTAAAGAGAAAAGACTGATTGTATTGCACTGTGACGAAGTTTTTCTAGCCTGACCTTTCAGTTGATACAGTGCCTTTTACCCACAGGATTTCAGGAACCAATACATTCAACAAGTGAGAGACTAAATTTGGTGTTCGTGCTTACAGGTGTTTGTGCTTGATTAAAGATCTTTACATTGCAATTAAATCATGCTCTTGCATAAGTTTCATAACAGAAAGGCAAGATGCAGTTACGTGTTATAATTACAGATAAAATCTATAGACTATATATAGTGACACATTTAGAAAGCAGTAGACCCTTTGCCTAGAATTCCCAGATTACTTTTCTTGCCACCTAGTGTGAGCAGTAATAGGAGAGATACCAAAAGTGCACAAGGTGGAAAAGGTAAGTAAAGCACACACTGAATTGACCTTTATGTTGCTATCCCTTTTCTTTACTAGGACTCCTTTAGTTGTACATAGCCTTTGAAAGACAGGGTAAACTCTAAAACAACACAATGTTTGCTTAAGGTACATCTAAAAACATAGTACTTGGCAACAAGGTTCAAAGATATTTAGACTAATAATATGAGTGACTGGTGGTGATGTATTTGAAGACAAGTGACCTTCTTACCATGAAAGATAAAGGTGACTTTGCTATAAATCCTTGTCTCAGTAAGACCTATCTATTCATGATGGTTTACTCTTGAATGGTGGATTGAAAATGTCCCACTAAAGAAAAACAGGACATTTTAAATTATTTTTTGTGCTGAGTTACATTACAGTTCTACCTCTTGTCCATCTTGACTCAATTTAACATATTAATTTTCTTTATTTAGAAAACCTAGTGGGGATTCCATATTTGACTCCTTCAATTCTATGGATTACGCCCTTAGGCATGACTCACAGTATCTTTGGAGAACAATATCTTAAATTATTATCCAATACACAGCTGGGCATATTACCCTTAAAAGATTTTCCAGAATGATTGTTGGGACAGAACAAAACCAGATTAAGTGTTGTTTACAATGTGTAACTTCAAAGCTATTTTGACTTTTTCAAAGTGTTTTGTCTTATTTTAAACTCATCTACCCAATGAGAACTGCGATAATTTTCCCTAAATAAAACAGTTTTTAAGACTTGCTTCTGGATGTATAGTTGAATACCCTGAGAGTTAGACCAAGTATGTAAAGTTCTAGCAGGGTGAAACACCCTGTAATGTATATCTTTATGCATGAGCATAAAGAGTCTGCTTCCATGAATCTGGAGTATTTTGAACAGTTTGAGTAATGGAAAAATACAAAAGCTCTGAGTACAGCAAAAAGCAAAAGATCTTGTTAACTTTTACCAGGCTTTATCTATGCACAGATGTTTGCTTGCACTCCCTGAATAACATTACACTCGCATAAATAGAGTCTGTGGGCTATACCTCAGGTTGCCAAGGCAATTCATGTGGCCTGCACTCTGCTTTTGACCATTCAATAATTTGTTGGCCTGGCAAAGGAACGATCCACAGGCCAAATCAATATTCTGATGGAAGCTGCTTATTTTCAGCTGTCATTTTGAGAGTGTTGGTCTTCTCTCCCTAGCAAAGACCAAAAGGAAGTTAGGGAGAGTTTTGTGATCTATGCAGTAAGTGCATTGTTTCTGAAAAGTATAATGCCTACTGTACTTACTTAGTGGTTTGTGTCATGATGGGAGACAGACTGAGGCCCCTCACTATGGGAAGGACATTGAGGTGCTGCAGCATGTCCAAAGAAGGAACAAAGCAGGTGAAGGGTTTAGAGCACAAGTCTTACAAGGAGCAGCTGAGAGTACTGAGGTTGCTCAGTTTGGAGAAAAAGAGGCTGAGGGGAGATCTTATTGTTCTCTACAACGACCTGAAAGGAGGTTGTAGCAAGGTGGGTGTTGGTCTCTTCTCCCTAGTAACAAGTGATAGGATGAGAGGAAATGGTGCCGTGGGAGGTTTAGATTGGTTTATGAGGAAAAAAAAAATCACTGAAAGGTTTGTCAGGTACTGGGACAGGCTGCCCAGAGAAGTGGTTGAGTCACCATCTCTGGAGGTATTTAAAAGATGTGTAGATGTGGTGCTTAGGGACATGGTTTAGTGGTGGACTTGGCAGTACTCGGTTAACAGATGGACTTGATGATTTTAAAGGTCCTTTCCAACCAAAATATTTCTATGATTCTACATTATTCTGGTCTTCATAAATGACAAATTTATCAGGAAGGTGGGTGCTCTGATAGAACTCTTTATCACATTAAAACTGTGTTTACAATAAAGGAATGTACCTACGTGCTACTCTTGAAGTGGGGAGGGAGTTAAGAGTTTATACACACCTGACAGTGAAATAACTAATGTTAAAAATTTCTTTTTTAGACTAGAGCATTACTCTACCAGATTTTAATCTGCTTCTAATCCAACAGAAATCCATTTGAGTATCAGTGTCTTAATTACACCATAGACTAGAAGCATTATTCTTAATTGGGATTACAAAAAGATAGATGCTACGGAAAGGATTGTTGCACTATTGGTAGAGGGGTTGGACTAGATGATCTTTAAGGTCCCTTCCAACTCAAACCATTCTGTGATTCTGTGATTAATTAAGATGAGAAGTGCCTTTCAGGTGCCTTTCACCTCAATCCATGAGCCCAGCATGTTCTATTTTACATAACTAGAGGCTGAAAGCCAGACAGCAGGGAACACTAAGTCACAGGGTTGGTAGTGAAATTTAGCCTGGGTGATACTGTTCACATACTAGAGTGACTGAAGAAAGACTGCATTGAAAACAAAACCTCATCTGATATGTTGTAGCAGCATTCTTCCTCATGGCATGGAAGCCTGTATTTAACATATGGAGCATGTGGGGTGTTTTGTGAGGATTTTCAGCAGAAAATGTTATTTTTAAAAATTGAAAGGCCTTTTTCCACAAATTTCATTCTTCCAGAATTGTTTGAGTGACAAGGAAGAAAATCTGAGAGCCAAGACAGTAGTGCAGTCAGAAATAAAATAATGGCTGATGAGGATATTAATCTAATTTCAAGCTGTGTCCAGGGTTCTCCAGTGAAGTCATTCCTGCTGGGAATGTTCAGTAATTTCTACAGGGAAGAATAGTTCTAGGAGAAGACATGGGGAGAAACACTAGCCTAGAGTGGTGCATAGGATCATGGCCTGAAGTTGCAGTAGGGGAGGTTTAGATTGTATATTAGGAAGAATTTCTACACTGAAAGAGTGGTTAGGCACTGGAACAGGCTGCCCAGGGAGGTGGTTGAGTCACCATCCTTGGAGGTATTCAAGAAATGTGTACATGTGGCACTTCAGGGTATGCGCTAGTGGCTGAGGGTGGGGGTTTTTTCTGGGTGTTTTTTGGTGGAGTGTGCGTGGTCATTTGTGTTTGTCTGAGTTGTTTTGTGTGTTGATGGTTGGACTCGGTGATCTCAGAGGTCCTTTCCAACCATGACGACTCTGTGATTCTGTGATTTGTAGAAGGCACAGGTTGCTGTCCCAGATAATACAAAAATGGAAGGAAGGCTGCTTCTCTCTCAATTTCTTCTGATTTAAACCTCCTTTCCCCAAAAGACTGAAAGCCTGATTTATGCTTCTGCTTATCACAAAGTTTTGGAATATGAAATATATAGATATGACCTTGTGAGTTAATGTTTGACAGCATCCCCAGATACTGCGAGGATTAGCATTAAAAATGACTTCTGCTGAAATCCTCTGTAGTATTGTTTTTAAGCAGAAATTTGACAATTTTCCAGATAGAGTTTTCATATCCACCTTGCTTGTAGTATTGTACTTCATAGCAACGAAACATTTGTCAGGCTTATTAGGATCTTGATGGGTTTTAAACCAATACCATTAAATATTGATAAACTTTCTTGCAAAGAAAAAGTAAATGGTGTTCACCATAATACCATAGCTGCATTGTTGGTCATCAGTTCTTCCTGAGCTTGGAAGTGTGTGCATTTCTTGAACATGCTGTAACTCATCACTATTCTATATTGGTGCAAATTCCTCAAAGTCAAGCAAGCATGCTTTTTAAACAGAATCCTTGGCAACAAGAAGAAAGGAGAAAAAAATCCAAAGAGCTTATTTTTCTAAAGATAAACAGAGGCTACAAGTTGAGAGGTGAATAAAGTAAGCTGGATAATGTCCAGAAAGTGAGATTAAGAAGAAACGAAAGAATCTTAGGCTCAGGCAGCAGAATGATAGAGTAATTTTCTAGGACTTAATAGTGTGACACCATTGAGCCTTTTAGTCCTGTCTGTCAATGTATTTGTTATTTCCTTTCTAACTTAGGTTCAGTCTGCTTTACTTTTAATGCTGTCCCCAGCAAAAGAATAAGTTGCCTCGTGCAAGTAGGTTCGTGTTCCGGAACAATGTAAGCTTTTATACATGAACTGAACAGTTTTCAAAGTCAGGAGAATACAAAACAAACAGATTCTTCAGAGTATACTTGAACTGCTGTTCATCACTAAATAGTTGGAGCCAGATACATTGCTGCTGCAGAGGCATAACCTCCATTGATTCTAATAGGCCTGTGTTGAGCCTTTACAATACAGTAAGATATTGGGTAGGGAGCTGTTGCCATCCTATTTGGAGGTTTTGTTGTAAAGGAGTCTTGCAGAATTTTCTCGAGTGGCTGTCATATAATTGCTTGCAACAGGCTTTAGATGCTGAATAAAGGAAATCGTTTTAGTTTTTCTCTGCTCAGTAAGTATCGTCAGCCTGGTCAATACTGGCAGACATTTTAATTGAGGTTCTTCAGTTGCTGGAGCATCCATGAAGTTCTAGATCACCAGAGCCCCAAGGAAAGCTGTATTTCCTGTATTTTTATTGCCAGGTTCAGCATACAGAGTCAGTACCCAATAAGTTGTTCAGAAAAGATGGAACAGGAGAGGCCCTATCTCTAGGACTGAAGAGAAAACAAATGTTAGATTTCTTATGTTCATGTTGGCTTAGTCATGTGTGGTAGACTGGTCAGAGTGAAAAAATTGCTGTTGATAAAGAAGGCACCATATTATGGTTGCCTGTGAAGGAGTGACTTTATCACTTTCTTCAGAAGGAATAATAGCATTTGGAAGTAAGGAAAATTTTATAGTAAACATGGTTACTTTTATTGAAAAATCAGGTGTCTTAAGTTCACTATTTTTTTTACTTTTTCAACACAGAGATTTTTATTCAGCTACATGATCACATCCTACACTTCCCATATGTGCATCATTCCAGAGTTTATTGAGAAGAGTGTCATAATTAAAGGCGTTGCTCACAATTTATTGGAATACATTTGCAACCTAATGATTTTCTAATTTTTAATTTTCATCTACATAAAAGTAACAAAAATCCAAGAGTCTTCTAATTTTATAATCTTTATTTACATATACTAATTTTGTGGGTTTACTATATAGAGTATAATTTTCCTTATATTTTAGCTGAAAGCTAAAATGATGAGACAAATGACAGTTAAGGAAACCCTCTTGCCCCCTCACCTTTTTCAAGTACAGAATCATTTAAAGCAAGAAAATGACAGCAATAATTTATTTTAGTGATGTTAACTTGTATGTTTTTAAATATGTAATTGAATTTCTTTATTGATGAGTTTGAATACCTCTACATGATGGACAGTATAAGGCAAAGAATGTCAATGAGTTCAGTCATTTGTACTCACAGCAATGTCCACTGAACAGAAGCTGTTCTAGGCAAAGTAATCTTGGACCCAGCACTTCTGCCAGAATAAGCAGCAGAAATCCTCATTTCAGCACCGCTCAACATCTTTGGCTAATGAAACTCCAGTACTGTGTAACTTATTCCCTCTTCTAGCCAATATAGAGCTCTGTGAAGCAGAAAACACCATACTCTGGGTCATATTTCTGATTCTTACTTACTGACAGGTACTGGAAGGAGTATTTATTTTTCTGCTCTAGGCCACCAGAACAGTACAATACAAATGGGTTACAGCAAAATTTCAGGCTCCTTTGGAGCAGATGTTCACCCTTGATTTAAAAAGAACCATTATACCTTGTTCGTGCTGGAATGTGACCAACTAGCTTTAAATTCTACAGTTTAAATATACAGAGATAGAATGTGTCTCTGCATCAACTCCTTTTAGTTTGCTGCAGTTTTGCATAGTCTACGCTAACTCTGCTTAAATGCATGCTTGTTGACACAGGGTGTTCCAGTTTCCCATTAGCAGTGTGTAAAGATCTGCAGTTAAGGCTCCTGGCTTTCTAACAATATTATCAGTGACTGTTTTCCAGTATCATATAGAATGTAAAGGGAAGCCTAACACTGGCTTTTATTTTAAGTGGTATATTCAGTGCTTTCCTTTAGTCTAACTCAGAGATGTGACCAAGTGAAAACCCATTAGAAGGAGGGTAGGTTTGCCTGAGCTCTTTGAATTGGATGATGTAAAGTCTCATTGATTCTTTATAGAGTCATAAAATAGTTGAGGATGGAAGAAATGACCTCTGGAGATTGATTAGTCAAGCCCTTGCACAAAGGAGGGTCACCTAGAGCAGGTTGATATGGTCCATGTCCAATCTGGTTTTGAATATCTCCAAGGATGGGGACTTTACAACCTCTGAGCAACCTGTTCCCGTGTTTCATCACCCCTAAGAATGAAACCTTTTTCATTTAAACAATTTCCAGTATTTCCCTTTGTGCCCACTGCCTCACCCTTTCACTGGGTACCACTGAGAAGAGTCTGCCCCAGACTGTTTACTTCCTCCCATCAGATACTTATACACGCAGAGATCCTCCTTGATTGTTCTCTTCTCCAGCCTGAGCAATCATAGTGCTTTCAGTCTCTCATAAGAAAAACACTTCAATTCCTTAATTACTTTAACTGGTGTTGATTTGGTTTTTCTATATCTCTCTTGTACCCAGGGAAACCAGAATAGTACCCAGTAGTACCAGATGTGCTCTCTACATTGCTGAGTGTAGGGAAAGAACTGCCCCCATTGGCCTGCGGACTAATGCCACCCAAGATATTGGCTTTTTTCTGCACTGGTGCATTTCTGGCTTGGGTTCAGCATGTTTCCCTGAGGAACTCCAGGTTTTTCCCTGCCATGCCACCTTCCATTCAAATGAACCCTATGTGTGTGGGTACATGGGTTTGTTCCTTTTCAGGTGCAGGATTTTTTCATGTTCCTTGTGTCCTGGTTTGAGAGGACTAGGATAAAAATTTCCTATGGCTGTGCTGGCCTGAGGACTTCTGGGACCCTCTGGCTGCTGCCGGCCAGTAGCTGTGTCAGTTACCCTGGGGGAGCAGCTGTGCCTGTGGGGAATAGAGGGTGGGTCAGGTGACCCAAATGGACCAATCACAGTGCTCCTGCCCATGTGCTCAGGATGAAATGGCTCCTTAGGGAACTCTCTTCTGGCCTCCCTAGCTGGTGTATTGGATGGATTGGGGTCTGTTTGCCATTGTTCTCTCTGATGCTGCTGTTCCTGCATCCTGTTTTCTCACCAGAGAAGAAAATTGTTCAGTAGGTGTGGAATAATTTTTGGATGTGACTTAGAAATTAAACTTATATTCACATTTTAAGGAAAAGTACAGCATTGAGGCAGGGTGGAATGCAGCTAATGTACAACGAGTTTGTACCATGGCAATTCCCTAGGCAACCCCAGATGTTGGCAGCATCAGGAGAACTCCGTGTGCTAACTCTAAGAGCAATTGCATGGAGGGTGGAGTGGAGTGGAGACTCTCTGGCCATGTTCCGTGGCAACAATGGGATTCAAAAGTAGTGTGGAACAAATCAGCTACACATCTGATACCCCGGGCCAACAACCTGTTACCTTTTGACAAAATACTGCCCTTTAGGTGAATTTTGCTCATTATAATCTCATTATAATACCAAAACACACCTCCATCCCAAAAGTTACCAGCCTCCCAAGGTACAAACACCCCTCACTGAGCTTGTACTCTGAATTTTCTCTAGTCTATACCTTTAAATGTGAAGCGAGATAATTTTTCACCAATCACAATAAAGGTATGTATGACTAGAGTCACCCAAGCTCCACCTGTAAGATAAAATACTATAAAATAGACTGAGAGGGGAAGGATGTCGGGGAAGATACCATCACAGGGGTGACCCCATTCCCCTGACCTTTGGGACCACTCGATGGGCTGAGCCTCTCCTCCCCCCATAGGGACACGTTTCAGTAAGATTTGAACACAGGGCTATCCCAAGTGCATCCCTGGGAAACTCAGGAATCACTATCACTCCATGCATGTGTAACCCAGCCATATTAATCAATTTGCACGTGCTTTGCAGACAGTGAATTTATCACTGGCAATCTAAAACAATTTGTGCATCTGTTGCTTTAATAAATTACACTGTTAATCAATCTGGCCATGAGACTTCTTGAATGTGATCAAGTTCCTGAATGTGGCCATGAGAGTTCACAGAACACAACCAGACGGACAGTGCATTGTTAGTAGTGCATTTGTAATCATGATAGTCCAATAGAGGTATTGGGTGCAATTGGACTATTAACACCAAACTGGGCATCACTGAGAATCTAAGTCCTGCCACACCCAGCTCCTCTGATATCTGAGGGTAAGCTGGAACGCAAGGAGGTTTATTTTCTGCCAGATTACTTTGCCTCTTAACACACCACTGGGACAGGTTGCCTTCCCCTGCCTCACTAAATGGGACTGACTTGGCCGCCACAAGTCTTTTGTGGACTGTCACTAGGACCCTGGACTTAGGCACCCTCACCTACTGCTGAGTCCAGTTTGGGACTTTTCTCGCTGGGAGGTAATTACCAACTGAGGAGCATGGGTTCTGTATTTATGGAGGAGAGCAACCAAGCAGGTGAAGGCTCTAGAGAACAAGTTATACAAGGAGCAGCTGATGAAACTGAGGTTGAGTAGTCTGCAGAAAAGGAGGCTGAGGGGAGACAACATTGTCTTCTACAACTACCTGAAAGGAGGTTGTAGGGAGGTGGGTGTTCACAGTACCACAGTATCATTCTGTTATTTGCCTCTTCTCCCAAGTAAATAACAGTAGAAGCAGAGGAAATGGTCTGAAGTTGTGGCAGAGGAGGTTTAGATTGGATATTACGAAGAATTTATATACTGAAAGAGTGGTCAGGCACTGGAACGGCCTGCCTAGGGAGGTGGCTGGGTCACCATCCCTGGAGGTATTCAAAAGCCATGTAGATTTGGTACTTCAGGGCATGCTCTAGTGGCCAAGGTTGTGGGGTTTTTTTGTGTGTTGACAGTTGGACTCAGCGATCTTAGAGGTCCTTTCCAACCAGGATGATTCTGTGATTCTGTGATTCTATATTTATATATATTGTTTTGTAATTCACCATCATAATTATTACTATGTATTATTTCATTAAAACTATTCTAGGGTTTTTTTCCAACCTTAAGGTCTCTCTCTCCCTTATTCCACTTTTTATATAGGGTAATAGGGTTAGGATAAGGTTGGACTCGATGATCTTAAAGGTCTTTTCCAACCTGAACAATTGTATGATTCTATGATTCGATATTCCCTTTGGAGGGTACTGGGGGGATAAAAGAGAACATCTGTCACCTGGTTATTGGCTAAAACTGTGGCACTTTGGAACATTTTGGTTTGTCAGGATTAGCCTTAAAAAATACTTTTGCCAAAACCTGTTTTTCTTTGAATTTACATTAGGCTTCTTTGGGAAAATGGCTTGGATTTGGGCAAGACTATGAGACACAGGAAAATAGATCATAGCCTTGCTAACTCTAAATACAGCAACTTTAAATCAATGCTTGGTAAGTACAGAAGTAGAATGAGTTTATATGGACTTACGAACACTCATTTTTTCTTAATTTTGCTATGAATTGCCTATTCTAAGAAAATGCAGTTTTTATGTGAGGGCTGGTAGTTTTGTAGTGTCTCTTCAAGATTTTATTTTCTGAAACCTTATTTGTGCAGTGCTGTAAGTGGATGGCATTGGTGGTATGTACTGTTGGATTCTTGCCTTGACCCTGACAAAATCCATTCAAGCAAGGATTTTTGACTGTTTCTTTCCAAGCCATTTGATGGGCTTTTGGCTTCTGCAAATGTTATATTTATCCAAACACCACCCTTAAAATTCCCTCCCCAAAAACATATGTACGTACTCCTTAGGATATCTGAAAACTGCTTCTCATGCAGGGTGTCTGCTTCCAAACAGAAAAATCTTTGAACAATTAGAAATGCACTATTTGGGTATGTCCTAAGGACTCTTTCCTGTTATGATTGACTACAGAGGTCAGTTTCCTGTGCTACATTATGTAATACAAAATTATGTAACTTCATTAAAAAGTTCGTCAAACTTCTGTATAATCATGTTTTCCTTCCAAGCTGTTGGTGGAATGATGTGTGTTGTATTTAGACTTTTTCCTTCAAATCAGCCTGTTTTTTTCATGCAGCTGTTGGTCATAAGGTTAGGCTATGCTTTTCCTCTGACTTATTGGTTGGAATGTCACTGTTTTCCTGTCTTCACTTGCCATATTTGTTCTTAGGCCTGCTGAAAATTATTCTTGTGTACAAATATCTGTAGAGTTTTTTTTCCCCTTTTACTAATGCTTGGTACAGGGTAGTGTTTCATTTGTCCAGTATCAAAAAATCAGAAGTTACTTTATAGTCAGATGTGAAAGCATTCAGTGATGTATGTCATTGCAAGAGCATCTCTAGCATCAAAATGAAAGTTAAGAGTTTAAAAGCCAGCTATTTAAGCAGGCTGCATTTGACACAACATATGTATTTGTTTTTGCACAGGAACTTTGAGTGGATAGTGAACATATAGCTGGATTGCTATAGAGAAATGAGATGGCTGTTCTTATCTAGGGTCCTAAATTCTTGTCAATGGGTTACCAATTGACAAAAATTTTAAAAGCTTGGTTGAGTAGCTATTCCCGTGGCAAAACTTACTGATCAATAAAAAAATTCAACAGTTCAACTTCAACAGTTGAACAAAAGCTGTAAAACACTGTACAAGTTCGTCCTGTTATGTGGCTCTGTCATCTGCAGGCAAATGGGGTCTCAGCCTCTGCAAAAGCATCATTCTATACATTGTGAAGTCAAAATACTAATGGTATCAAGAAAACTGAAATGTTCAAGCAGTGCTTTAGATGCAGAGGAAAAAAGTTTGCATTTTTAACAAGCTAATGGCTATATTTACTTTAGTTATAAGCTTGCTTACAGGATAAGGCTTACTATGATTATTTTCTGAAGTGAACTAACTTAAAGGTGCTATGCTTTGAAGTTATGATTATGTAGTTTCATCCTTCTTGACCATCTGTGGTTGTAGAAGTTGTTACGAGTACAACAGGGTTGATAGAGGTGACAGCAGGGGTCTCTTTTCAGCATATCTCAGACGCATGCCAAACATAGAATCATAGAATGCCAGGTTGGAAAGGAACCCAAGGATCATCTGGTCCAACTTTTCTAGGTAATACTACAGTTTACATGAGATGGCTCAGCACCCTGTCAAGGTGAGACTTAAAACTGTCCAACTTGGGGGAATCCACAACTTCCCTTGGGAGACTATTCCAATGTTTGACTGTCCTCATGGTGAAAAATTTACCTCTTGTGTCCAATCAGAATCTCCCAGGAGCAACTTGTGCCCATTACCCCTTGTCTTTTCCATGTGACTCCTTGTAAATAGGGAATCTCCATCTTCTTTGTAGCCACCCTTTAAGTAGTGGAACATGGTAATGAAGTCTCCCCAAAGCCTTCTTTTCTCAAGGCTGAATGAACCCAGTTTTCTCAGCCTCTCCTCATATGGCAGGTCCTCCAGTCCTCTGACCATCCTTGTGGCCCTTCTCTGGACCCTCTCCAGCCTGTCTGCATCCTTTTTGTAGAGCAGGGAGCAAAACTGAACATAATACTCCAGGTGTGGTCTGACAAGCACTGAGTAGAGCGGGATGATTGCACGCATTCCTCACCACACTCGTAGAAACTAGAAAGGTTCACTGCTCCTGGTGTTTGGCAGGCCAGTGCAGTGAGGCAGCAGTGAACACCTGCAGGGCCTTTCTGATACAGCTGTACTCCCTGCAGTGTCCTGAACAGTTTTTCACTTAGGCATGTTCAGTTGCCCCTTAGCAAAGGACTGTATCTTCTACTCTCCTTCCAAAGGAGTCTGCTTTGGTCTGTGTAAGGGATACAAACATGATTGCTCACACAAGAAGTAAAAAAAGTATGGCAAAAAGAAAAAAAAAAAAAAAAAAAATTCCCATAAAGTGTCAAACCCTAGAAGAAGATACATTTGGATGTGTATAAAAAATGCAGTAAAAAATGAGTTATATCCAACAGTGTCTTTAGTGCCTAGCTTGTTTACTTGTCTCTTTTACTGAACCTGAATAGCCACTGCATTGCATTAGCTTTCTCATTCAGTATCATTTGACTTGTTACAAGAGAACACTTTGGCCATAATTTATGTGCATTCCTTAAACTAGCATTAAAAGTAATTTCGTAAGAATGAGTTATTTAAGTTGATAGCTAATGACTTTCTATTATTAAATTAATGAATTTATTATGCAATGAAATAAAGAATATAAAGTGAATACTGAAGTATCACACAGTCAAATTCTATTTTTGCTCAGTTCCAGCTACAAAAGCAGTACTGAATAACAAACGTGTGCAGGGGAATGCCTAGGGCTGCCCTGCATTCTGTGGTGTCATCACTATTTCCTATTTCACAGATATAAAGTCTGCTTTTTATCTTGGCTAATAAACACTTGGCTGAATTTCATTACTTATGTTTATCAGAGGCCTTATGCTTTTGCATAAATCATGATGATTAATTTTTAATGTAACCTAGATAAACAGAATCTCATTGTACGTTGTAAGAAAATTCAGGTTCACTTCCTGTTTCATGAATACCTGTATTCATAAGCTGCACAAGTATAACGCCGATGCCTGTCACACTCGTTGCTTTCATGGTTTCAAAGACAAGTTTGGAAAGGTATGCATGAGAAACCTACTGCTGAGACCTGGGGTAGCAAGTTTCCCATAGCATTCCTAGAATACCAGAGGAAGAAATATGCAAATCACTTCAAACCCAGACACTTTGGGCACAGCTTACAAATTAGTCTTTTCGGCATAAATCCTAGTTCAATAGCTTAATTATTCAACTGTAGTTTTGCACTCCTTCTACAAAAGGAAGGAATTTCAAGCACATTGTTTGTGAGCTGCTTACAAGCCCTCCCCTATGAACCTTGGACCTCTTTCTTAACTGCAGCAAAGCAGGCTGAGAACATACCACAAAGCAGTATGCTAGAATAGTTTTTAAATGTTAATGAATAATATGATCACTTTATTAGAGAACCCTTCCGTGATGTGTTTCCAGGCACTGTACAAGAATGTATTTGTGCACACAATGTTTTATTTTCTTAGGAGAACAAATCACTTTTTTGATACCCTTTGACCTTCTTTTTTCCCCTCTTCAACTTTTAAAGTTGTTGATGTAAAACTTCTGTGAAATAGGGCAGGGTAACTGGCAGAGAACAATGTTGTAATGTCTGCTGTAAGTATTTTTAAAGAGCCATGATCTATTCAGTATCTAAAAGATTAAGGAGATCCTTTCTGTGTAGCAGCATTAATCATTCCTTCAATTATGTCCCTGAACTGCTTTCAGAGCTCTGATATCTCTTATTTCTTCATCTCATATTACATGTGACAGAATGAAAAGTAGCTGTAATTATATAAAGTGGGCACTACTTCCCATTTCAGTTCACAGGATCCGTAACAGGACTATCCTCCTTTCTACCTGTCACTAAAAATTCTCACTTACGGAGAGGATACAACGAAATTGATGGGAATAATTCAGGTGGTTTTTCCCTAAAGGAGGCAACTTGAAAAAATGTGCTGCAAATTAAAACTGCTCATCCACGCTGCTGTAAATTGCATGACTAGCACTTACTCAGCAAATGACTTCCTGTGGACCTCACTGACCTTGTCAATATTGTTAGAAGCATGGCTTCAGATGGAGAGAAAATGCTTTTGAATAGTTGCTCTGAGAATGTACAAACAGGCATCTTTGTACCAGGAGGCATGAGATAATTTAAAAATATGAGAAATTTTAAAACATAGGAAAACATAACAATTTTTTTTGGTATAGTTTGTGTTCTTAATTCACAGCTTTCTTGTTTGTCTATTTTGTGTTTAAAGCTATAGCTTCAATAATGATTCCTTTTAAATATCTTAGCTTGTTTAGAGGGAAGGTAATCAGCTGTTATATTTATGTAAGAGTTTTCCATTTGTCAACTTGATTGAACTAAAATGCAAAAGTAATAAGGCTTTCTTACCCCAAAGTTTTACTCTTGATGTAAGGTCAATTTAAAGCCAAGTTCAGGTTTTCTGGGAATCCAAATAGTGTGCATAATGGTTGCAACTGGCAATACTGGTCAAATGTGTTTCTCTGCAGCAGCTTCTTTTTTGTACTTGTTTAACTTATAGTAAAAATTACTTATTGAAAAGACAATTTTTCAGGGCA
Source organism: Hemiprocne comata (assembly GCA_020745705.1). Classification (NCBI taxonomy): domain Eukaryota; kingdom Metazoa; phylum Chordata; class Aves; order Apodiformes; family Apodidae; genus Hemiprocne; species Hemiprocne comata. Next base: position 34,772,136 of record CM036589.1, on the reverse strand, counting down.
TAACACTAATTTTAGTTTTAAATCCCTAGATTCTGCAAAATTTATCCTTTTTATTTGCTGATCAATATTTGTAGCAAAAATAATCCAAGTAACTTAATAGACAATTAAAATAAGATTTGAACACCTTTATTTTTAAGTTTGTATATAGTTCATTTAACTTCCTTATTTTTTCACATTCATCTCTGACTTGATCTACAAGGTGGGCAACTTAACAAAACTCTGCTGGGAATTGTCTTGCTTCTTGACAGAAGTGATTTTACTTGCAATTGACAAGGATTTGTTGTCTCTTCCCTATTTCCTTAGTATCTACAGTAATGGCCTTAATAGCAGAAATGAATTGGAGGTTAAACAGGGTAGCTTAAAGAAGCACCATTTGCTTCAGACAATTTTGCTACGTGCTTAGGTATGTCCAGCTGTTCTAATTTAGGTGAACCAGTGCAGTGCCTTTGCACATCTCACAGTATTCTTTGACCCAGGGACTACAGCACTTGCACTCTGGATCTTTTGCAGGTTTGTTATTCTTTTTTAAATTTCAAATTTAAATCTTTTAACCAGCACTGACACTACAGTAATGGCCAGAATTTAAGGTTACCTGGTGCTATATAAATCCAGGTGCTGCCTTTGCTAAGGGACTTAAAACTTATTTCACACAATGCTGAACTGCCTTCAGTGGAACAAGAGAGACTGAAAAAAATAGCAATGCAATAATCTGCCCAGGGAAGCTACGAAGCCTACAAATTTCATGGTCAGCTCATTTTCAATACAGGTGGCAAAAATCTCATAGGAAGAACTAATCTGAAAAAAACAATCTGATTCTAGGCTGTTGATTCCTGATTGTATGCACAAATGCATCTGATAATATGCAGTACGTTTCATCGTCAGACGCTCAAGTTTCCTTTAAAAATAAAAAACAAGATTCACCTCCACCTATAGGAAAAGGAAAGTGCTAAAAGGGTACTGTAATAGCCTGTCCATGCTTACACTGTAGGGGAACATCAAAGGACAGAATTCCTCCTTGCATACCGACTATTTACAACGCACTTTGCTCCTAACTTCAACTGCAATCAAACTAAAAACATGAATCTCCTACTGACATTGTTTGGGACAAAAGTATTAACCAAGAATCATTCACCAGTGCTCTCTTCTATCCTTGCCCTCTTAAATACAGAAAGCTGTCTTGAAATCTAATTCAAAAAAATGTTCCACTAACAATACTGCAAATTCAAAACAACTTATTACCACATGTGAATCGACTTCATAACTTGCTTTGAGGAGCAGTGTAAAAGTCCTGATTCCAATTGTAGTGTCCCTTTATTGTGAACTTTCATATTTGGTATTCAGACCTGCCTGCTTCTACAAGTAAGGGAAGAATTCAGAAAGAAAAACAGGTCAAAGGCACTTTTTAAAGGCATTTATCTCCATGGTAGTAAGCAAAGTAAGCAGATAAACAACTGAATCAGAAGAGGAATTCTCAGATATTTTGTCAGTTGCCAAAAAAAAAATCTCAAGTGAGTCCAGCTTTCTGGTTTTGCATAATTTTAATGAATTGGCCACCTGAAAATCATACGATAAATAGCTTGTGGCCAGTATTGAGGAAGGTCAAGGCTTGTATCTTAGCAGCAATAAGCCACGTTTGTCAGGAAACTCCCTGTTGTCATAATGATGGAACTCAATTTTGTAGGTATTACTCTTCTATAAAGCTGTTAATATGCAGTTAGGTCCGTATGTTACTCCTTATGTTGTTTAGATAAATATCTGGTAAATTTAATAGAAGGCTTATACGTAGTGATTGCAGTACATATAACAGATTCATTAAGGCTGTGGGCTTGGCTTTCTTAGGTGCAGCTGAATAAAAGTATTCATCTGATGTGTATTCAATGTTCAGTTACTAAGAATATTAATGTGGAATTTCTCTGTAATTCTAAATTTAGTTAAACAAGTTGAGCTGTGCCAGCCATATAGCCCTGATACTGAACTAGGTGCAGGCTCAATCTTTAGGTTACATGTTTCCCTTAAGGAATATTGGATTTGACGAGATACGTTATGGGTTTGCATCTAGCCCTAGATAGAAACGAACCGGTTCGTTTGTATTTTGCAGAAAGTTAATGCTGACATCTCGTGGTGGCTTTTTGCACGTACAAAAAACCTGACAATTTTGGGTAAGTGACAGCTAATCTGATAGCTTGAAGCTGCCTTTTCAAAATCTAAATAGGGTGACATTTTCTGTTATAAACAGCTTTACTGTGGAAAAAATATAGTACCAATAGCTACTCTACGTCTTCGAATGCTTTTTTATGTAGCATAGATACAGAATTACAGAATGTTAGGGTTTGGAAGGGACCTCTGAAGACCATCAAGTCCAACCCCCCAGCCAGAACAGGACCAAAACTAGGGCACGTCACACAGGAACGCATCCAGACGGGTCTTGAAAGTCTCCAGAGAAGGAGACTCCACAACCTCTCTGGGGAGCCTGTTCCAGTGCTCTGTAACCCTCACAGTAAAGAAGTTCTTCCTCATGTTGAGGTGGAACTTCCTGTGCTCGAGTTTGAATCCATTGCCACTCGTCTTATCACTGGGCACAAGTAAAAAGAGGTTGTCCCTGCCTTCTTGACACCCAGCCCTCATGCATTAATTAGACAATAATTAGATCCCTCCTCAGTCTTCTCCTCTCTAGACTGAAAAGCCCCAGGTTTCTTAGCCTTTTCTTGTAAGGCAGGTGTTCCAGTTCCTTAATCGTATTCGTAGCCCTTCATTGGACTGTCTCAAGTAGATCCCTGTCCCTCTTGAGCTGGGGAGCCCAGAACTGGAGGCAATACTCCAAGTGAGGTCTCACAAGGGCAGGGTAGAGGGGGAGGAGAACCTCCCTTGATCTTCTGGACACACTCCTCCTAATGCACCCCAGGACACCATTGGCCTTCTTGGCCACAAGGGCACATTGTTGTCCCATGGATAACTTGTTGTCCACCAGGACTCCAAGGTCCTTCTCCACGGACCTGCTCTCTAGCATATCACCTCCTAACCTGTACTAGTGCATTTTGTTGCTCCTTCCCAGGTGCAGGACTCTGCATTTGCTCTTGTTGAACCTCATTTGGTTCCTCTTTGCCCAGTTCTTCAGTCTGTCCAAATCTTGCTGAATGGCCGCACAGCCTTCAGGTGAATCAGCCGATCCTCCCAGCTTCGTGTATTCAGCAAACTTGCTGAGAAGACACTCTGTCCCATCACCAAGGTCGTTGATAAAGATGTTGAACAGGATTGGACGCAGCACTGATCCCTGGGGGATTCCACTAGTTACAGGTCTCCATCTGGACTCTGCTCCATTGATCACCACTCTTTGGGCTCTGTTGTGTAGGCAGTTCTTAATCCATCTCACTGTCCATTCTTCTATCCCACATATCCTGAGCTTGCTCATGAGGATGTTATGGGAGACTGTGTCAAAAGCCTTGCTAAGGTCAAGGTAGGCTACATCCGCTGGTCTCTCTGCACCTATCCATTCAGGCACAACATCATAGGCCATCAGATTAGTCAAGTATGACATGTTGGTGTATTTCCCCTAACTTTCTTATATTTGTAGTACCTAAAATAAAATATTTCTCATAGTTCTGTTACTAGGTCAATTGTTAATTAATGTAATGCAAAAACATTTTAAAATATTCTGGCTACAGAATTTTTGTATCAAGTTATTTTTACTTAAACTATTAGCCATAAAAAAGCAGTGACTAATAGTCACAGCTTTCAAAAGCTAAAGGAACTTCAATAAACCTACCTTAAATTGGGCCACTCTTGTTCCAGGCTACAGTCATATTATAACTCTGCCTGAGGTCTGTGTGATATCAAGAACAAACAGTAATACAAGTATCAACTTGTAATAAAACAAAATTCCTAATGAGTTGATGGAAATTATGTCCTTTGAGGCTAGATTTTTACCCACTGAATTTTCACTCAAGATCAGAACTCCTTCTGGGTTTTTCTTTTATGTAGTAAAGTGCCAGTGCTTCACATCAAAAGAGAACAATTTTCAAATTGGATTGCCCCTTGCTATATACAGACATCATCAGTATAAAGTTAATAACTATGAATACATGCACAGGCATACTTAGCTAGATATTTGCATATATGTCTGAACTCTGCTACTCTTCTGTGAAAAATAACTTTAGTTTTAGCTCACAATATTTTTTTTAAAAAAGTAACACATTAATCTTTGTGTTAAGCAACCCAGCAATTCAGATTTCATCTAGTTTTGAGATCTGATGTGTATAAGTGTGTGATGTAACATCTGTAAGGAGGCTATACTACACAGGAGCCCATACCTTTTTCCATCTGACATTTTCTAATATATTTTCATGTAGTTCAAAATAACTTCCAATATAAGATTTACCTGTTGAATCAGTACTACAGCTGAGTGGAAGCTTTTTAAAAATGTAGTAATTTTCAAGCATATCTTTAAACGCTTGCAAACAGACTGGCTTTGTGGTAAATCAGGGGAGGATTTAATGATTCTTACTGTATCCCACATTTGCTACTAGTTGGAAACACTTAGTACACTAGAATTTAGCTGCTTTGAGCAAAGATCACGCAACACACTGCCACACAGACTAGTTTCCAGAGCAGGTATCCAGGTAACTTGAAACTGAACCTTTAAACAAAATAAGCCCAAACTTAATTCTCTGCTTACAAATGCTTCTACTAGTGAGCATTAATGTTCACTGGAAGGAATGCAAAAGAAAACTGCTCAACAATCCCTGAGAGCTGAGGAATCTGAGGCCTCCTCTCTTCATTTTCTGGGTCTTAACATTTGTATACTGAACTATGGGATCTTCTTATTTCACTTTGTAAAGGAATGTTTTAGTTTTAACTGAACACTGAACATTAGAGCTTTTTCCTGTCTCTTGAAGCACTGTAGATTTGTCACTCCTGGTGTTCAAGCAGGATGCACTGCTTTCATCACACTGAGCACTCTCAGGCTGGAGACAATACTGTTCATCTGCTCCAAACTAAGCTGTGTGGAAGATGATTGGCTTTTTTGCCTGTCTTTGCCCTGTATGTGTTATAGAAAGTCCCAGAACAAGTCTTCTTATTGCTGGAAACTATCACCAGCACCATTCTCACTCCTGTACTTTTCTTGTGTAATATTCTGTTTGTCTTTCAACTGGTACTCCAGGTTTTAAGTTAATTGCACTTACTGTTTTGTGGTCTGTGGCAGTGGCGTATGCAGATGTCCTGCAGATCCTTCTGATCTTAAACTGCTTTTGAACAGTCTGTAAAAGCAGGAAGTAGGTCTCAGTGCCGTGGACTATCACTTCGAGTTTTATTTGGCTGTGTTGCTTGGCAGGATTCCATGCAGAATATAAAATCATCTCTTGCAGAATCTTTCTAGCTCTCTGTATCTTTTTAAATTAACAATGATCAGCAATTGTCTGCATAACACAAAGTTTCAAATGGATAATAACAACTCATTAGACACATTTAAATAGTCCCTGTGGTGTCCTTCACTGTCAAGTCATCTTGCATCTTCCCTGCATTACTCTTAGTGAATGATAAATCATTATTGCTGGTAAATTAGGTCAGAATTCAGGCAATGTATCCTGCAGTGGGCCAAGATGGCAGTCTTACAGGGGAATTTTCTGTATGCTCCATTCTGATCCCTGGTTCTTCTGCTTCCAGGTTTATGTCTGCCTGGGGTGAAGCCTCATTACTGCAGAAAGGACCCATATTTTAAGTGTAGAATTTCAATATCTTGTTTTCCCTTGTTTGCATAGATTTGTTTGCAACACACTGGAAGATTTTTTTTTTTCCTTCTCTGTCTATTTATATGATCTTCAAGTACCTACTTGAGATACTTGACAATATAGAAACCTGAGTGATAACCAGTTTCTGATGTTACAGGCATGCTGTTTTAGTTGTGCTGAACAGAATGGTGATCCAGACTTCCTTAACACAGTTCTGCAGTTTTAATTTTTCCTAATGTGAATCAGTCTGAATGTCATACTATTTTTCTGTTAAATTCCCTAGTGAGTCAAAATGACAGCCAAGTGATTGGGTCACAAGGTAATTATAAATTCCCTTGGATCAGTACTGCTAATGGAGAACAGAACAGCTGTTACCATGCATGAGATCATATAATTTGTGTGCAAACACCTACTTGTATTTGCAAACAAATGTTTCCAAATGTATTTGGCATGTTCAAGGGATTAAGCTGTAGGCAAAAAGAAACTCACCCTAGGGAATGCGTTTTGTGCACTATGGAAAAAAATAAAATAGTCTCTAACTGCAAGTCATTGAATCATGCTCAGTGCTTTACATTTTGTTTATAAAATATTTTATCATATTTCAGCTTTTTGTAGATCTAATTGCTGTCCAAATTAGTAATATTTCCAATATTTACATAAAACTTGCCTTACAAATTAGATGAAATTGGAAATGTGTATCAACCATTAAGCCTAGTATTTTTTTAGCTAGATACAATAAGATATACTTCTCCTTTTTTTGTGCCTTTGTTCTGGCTAGGAAAAGGAATTGAAAGCTACTGTACCACACTTTATTTATAGATAAAAGCTTTCACAGTCTTAATATTTGAATAGCAACAGATGTTTTTTCGGCTCTGCAGATGAATTTAGTAAAAATCTAATGCATGGGTGTTGGAACTCAGTCTCAGATTGTAATCTAACAAGATTATAATTAAAGCCTGGTAGTTTTGATAGCAGTTACAATTGACCTTTTTTGCTTTTCTTCTCTGTAAATGTTTTCCTAAATTTCACTGTTCCTCTTAAAGAGCGTGGGCTTCATAATGGCACTGTTAACGATGGGTGTAAAACAGCTGTTGACTGGATTCTAATGGCTGTGGTGTTCATTCCAATTCAGAATGAAAAACATAAATGCAAACCACCTGTAGAACAGAAATTTTGTTTCAAAAACATTAAATCATGTCACTTCACCCTATATTCTGATTTAGCTTAATAATTTTTTAATTATATTTATTACATTTAAATTTTATGGAGCATTTTTATTAAAAAACCCTATTTCTGGCATGTCAAAATTAAATGAGAAAATTTATTTGGTATTTCTTACTTAAAAGCTTAGTCCAAGTAGTTGTTGCCCTAAAATATCTGATTTTCTAAAGACCGTTACAATTTTTTTTTGCTATCCTGTTAAGCAAACCAAAAGCAACATAATTTTTTAGTTAAAAATGAAAAAAAACGTCTGGACACAACTGAATAGAGGTTTTATTAAATGGAAAGATCAAATGCAACTGTGATTCTTTTAAATACAGTTTATCTTTGGAAGCTAGAGATTACCTTGCCTTCAAAGGCATAGTCTTTAGCAGGAAAAGATTTCTAAGATTGGCAGACTTCTAGTGTTTGCTACCTGTGTTGCAAGCATGAATGTAAATCAAACGCTGGCATTTCTACTTCCATGATTAAGTTTGCTGTGTTCACAGTGAAGTCACTTGATATGGAAGCAATTGTATATGATCTGCAGTAGGATACAGATTTTCTGTTGGAAATATACTGTGAAAACAAAAGTCAAAATGTTCCAGAAAAAGGGGGAACAGCAAAAAAAAGAAGGGGTTCTGAAACCAGACTATTTAATACTACATGGAGATGCTGGGAAATACAAACTACCACAGACCAAAAATGTTTAATATGCATGCTTAGTTGAGAAAGGTGAATAATAAGAAGATGTTAAGGCAGCTTCCAGCTTTTTGGGAGAAGTCAGAGAGGCAGAAATTGCCATTTCCATGGATGGAAAGCAAAGGCATTAACATAGCATGTGTACTGGTAGCAATGCACCCTTGCTCTTGCTGGAGCACTGGAAAATCCTGACAAAAGGGCTGCAAAATCCTGCCATTGTAACTGTCTCAATACAGAGAGGAGAGGTGGTTTTGAAACAGAATCCATCCTGGAGTTGAATTCTTGGTTCTCTAAATTGCTTCCTGGCTAGGCTTAGTAAAGCAGCCTAGTTGTACTGAAATGAGCTTTTGTGAATGCTCTTACTGTGCCAGAATTTTTAAGATAACGTAACCTGTTCTGCAGTTAATCTTTACAGTCAGTACAATATGTCAGGAAGGTGTACACCACAGTGTGAAAGCTGGTGAGCAAATGTTGTAGAGTTTATCTGTGCAAGTCCAGTGGCATTTTGCATGTTATTTCCAGGCAACAGTTTAGCCACAGCCTCATGGCAGGTTACTAGATAGTGTAAGTCCCAAACAATGCCTGGAGTTCTCAGCTACCTGCCCAGGCCATGTTTTCAGCTAGGAATAAAAAAAGAAATGCGTGGAAGTAAATTCTCCTGGTTTTAAGCACCCAGAGGTTTAGGAGAATGCCAAGGAACACAGTCCGCCTTACCATTGATCTGAATGTCAGTCCTCAAATTCCCTTTTCCCCTTTTTCATAGAATCATCACAGAATGTTAAGGGTTGGAAGGGACCTTGAAAGATCATCTAGTCCAATCCCCCTGCCAGACCAGGATCCCCTAGAGTAGGTTACACAGGAACACGTCCAGGTGGGTTTGAATGTCTCCAGAGAAGGAGACTACACAACCTCTCTGGGCAGCCTGTTCCAGTGCTCTGTCACCCTCACAGTGAAAAAGGTTTTCCTCATGTTTACGTGGAACCTCCTATGCTTCAGCTTGCACCCGTTGCCCCGTGTCCTATCATTGGACATCACTGAGAAGAGCCTGGCTCCATCCTCCTGACACTCACCCTTTACCTATTTGTAAATGTTAATGAGGTTACCCCTCAGTCTCCTCTTCTCCAAGTTAAAAAGACCCATCTCCTCAGCCTTTTCTCACACGGGAGATGTTCCACTCCCTTAATGATCTTTGTGGCTCTGTGCTGGACTCTTTCAAGCAGTTATCTGTCCTTCTTGAACTGAGGGGCCCAGAACTGGACAACAATATTCCAGATGTGGGCTCACCAGGGCACATTAGCTTTTTGTCCACAAAATACCTAGTGTTGTAAGTAAATTTTTACAACCAATAAATTAGCAGTGATGAGTGAGCAGCCTTAGAGGAACTACTGCATCCTACAGGCACCTGACCTGTTACATTCTTCAACAGCACAATTAAACTTAGCTGAATTCATGTAATCACAAGACAGAAGCATCATCTACTGTCCTGTCCCAGGAGGTACATACAAGCTTACTCTGTCTGCCACACGGTTCTCCCTTCTAGTTGCCTTGATGTTGCAAGACGTCCCTTGTCAAGAGTTGTCTCCGATCTTAACTATTCACCTTTCTGTACTTTCCTGCTTTCTTTTCCCTGGTAACTAGCCTCACTTCCAGACATCTTTAAATTCTGTTTGCATGAACCCATTTATTGCTGCATGGGATGTCTGAATCCAACCACAATGTATAGTGCTTTCATGATTTGAGTGGATGATAGTCATGGGAAATGTCTGCATGTGTTTTGTCATGTTGGGTCTTATCCCTGATGCTTGCAGTCTGACATGCAGGTTACAAAAATACTGAAGTCCAGCTAGCCATGTGTTAATACACTTGTTTGCATCTGAAGATCAGTAGACTTCCTTTTTTCTAGGCTAAGTTTTGGTGGCATGTTTACTCTGGAAGTGTTCTGAGAGATACTGCACTTAACATCTCCACCCTTCTGTGCTTATAGGTTGGATAAGCTTAAACTAGGTCTGTGCAAAAAATTGTTACTCTGCTATTAAAGATTTATGTGAAATGGCTACATCTTCAAAATGTTGCCTATCTGCCTTTTGTCACCATTCAGAACCAACTCACTCAGGGTGCTTTTCTCAACCACCAAGTGGAATCGTTGACTAGTCTTCGCACTGTTTTTTTCTAACTTATTCTCTGGACACATGGATTGCTTGACTTTCTCCTCCATTCTGAGTTTTCCATGTTCTTTCCAGCACTCAAAAATGTAAGTATAGTTTAAAGTAAGCTGCAGTGGAGTTATGGCAACTTGAGGACCTGATGTGATTTCACGCCACTGAAATACATGTAAATGTGTCCACTTCATCATCTGCCTCAGAAATACCATGCTTGCTGAACCTGCAGTGGTTGTGTATGCCTTAGAGTCTACTTTGCACAGTAATATTGCAGAATCACCAAGGCTGGAAAAGACCTTTAAGATCATCACGTCCAGCCTATGACCTAACACCACCACATCAGCTAGACCATGGCACTAAGTGCCACATCCAGCCTTTCTTTGAACAAAGGAAAAGCTGGTTCTTGGGATCTGGAAATCTGCTGGTTCTTGTAAATCATGCTGCAAAATGTCTACAAGAGCTTTGTCGCTTTTAAATTTTCTGTAATAAAATAATTGTTCTTACCCTCAGTGCAAGTGCTCCACAAAAGGGGGGAACTTTTTAGCACCCTTGTGCCATTGTCCCCCTGGGTCACTGACACTATTTAAACCTAGAGTGTTGGAAAAGCATTACTGATAAAATTAGCAGCTTCAGCAGCAGCAGATGGTTTTCCTCCATTGTGCCTGAAACAACTCGAGCTTCCTAATAGTCCCCTGTGTGTGTAGAGAAGAGATGATTGAGAGGGAATAAATTGTGAGGTGAGATCAAAGAGCATATTTTATCTGTAGTATGAGTATGATATAAGGGGAGATAAGAGGCTAAATACTTGGTAGTAGTGCTATGCTGGAATGATGATTTACAAAGGTTGTTCATTATTAGGTTTCTTTCACATCAGCATGATCTCTTCTGTTCCAAAACAGCAGACTTAGAAAACACACAGGGAAAATCCTCTTCAGAGTAACTTAATGTGACTTCAGGTGGCTCTGCTTGTGATCAAATGACCTTATCCAGTGTAGAAGCAAGCGCACAGGGCAGCATCGAACAGAAATATGCTCTTCCAACAGCAAGATGAAAGGGAGGATCATGAACTGTGAAATGGGAACGAAACAGGATTCAGAGCCTTTCAGCTCCAAAGAAGCTTGGTTCTGGTCTCACTTGCAGTGTCCTAACTCCAAGAATAAATATTAATTTATACTAGGCAGTTATTGAAAGAATTCAGAGAGAAGGAGTAAGAAGTAAGGGCCCTAGCCTCTTTGGTAGCCAGTGTACCTCCCTGGGCTCCACAGCTAATCTGTCAGGGATCCCAGATTTAATAGGATATAGGGTAGGAACCATCACAGTCTGCCTCCCTCCCCAGAGCTCCTGGTGGGCAGATGGTTAACTCAGTCCTGCAGGAATTAATTTCAAATGCTTTAAGTAGTAGACTTCTAAAGTTTTGGATGATTAATTCTGGGTGAGCCTGCAGCTACTAACTCTCTACTCAAGAGGGATAGCCACTACTACCTAAAAGTGCTGTGGTTGTGCCCTAAGTATGGCTGGATGAGCCCTGCAGAGGATTCACCCATACCTGAAGCAGGAGGACCTTTTGTTACATCCAGGAAACTGATGGACAGGTCCCTGGGACCATAATGTATTTCTCACATAAAAGAAATTCCCTTTCAAAAAATGATACTGTACATGGCTCTGTATACAACCTGTTGGTGCTTTGTTTCTGCATTAAAAGAGGAATATTCCTATGTCAGTGATCTATCAGCATATCTGCTTTTGGGATATGTCCTCAAGGGTTTTCAGGAATGCTGGAATTGGCTAGGAAAAAAATTGTAATTGAGTTAAGAGTAGGATTGTGTGATGCTGCTCATCTGTGACGCGTCTGCGTCTTTAAATCCATTGCTGCAACTCACAAGTGCCAGCGGCACCCTGAGTTTAGGAGCGATCTCCATCCTCAGCACCTCTGAAACGTTTCAGGGCAGCGAAATTCGGTGCAAAGGGACGGCCCGTGCCGGAGGGCGAGCAGCGCCTGCCGTGGTTCGGGGAACGCTGGTCCCGCCGCCTCCCGCCGCAGGAGCCGGTCCAGCCGCTCGCCCCAGCTTATCGCAGCCCGTCTCCGCTTTCGGTTTCACTTGTTCCGGCTCTGGGCAGCGTGTTTCCTTAAGATTTGGTGTGCTGAGAAACTTGTGCAGTTCCTGGACGCCCCCGAACTGAAGAAGGTAAAGTCCGCAGCGGTAAGTGGGTGCCATCCTTCGCTGCTTAGTAATAAATGCCGATACCGGAGGTACAAAGCCAAAGTGCTGCTCGGGAGCTTGGGCGATTTCCCTGATCTTGGTTTTCTCTTCACTTGCAAGTTAGAGAAGTCGGTACCACTGCTGTTTGCTTAATGAGTGTGCTTTGGTGCGCGTGCCCAATGTGGTGTCCCCCTCCCCCCCCCGGCAGGAGGTATTTTTGTGTTTAAGAAAAAAGAAAAGGCAATACAGGTAAAGTGGGAATATCTCTCCCTGGGAGATGCTGGAGGCTCCCCTGCTGAATTATCCTGATTTTTAAAGTTCTTGCTCGTAACATTAAAACTGTCATTCTTTTCTGTTTTTTTGTCTGCTAAATAGTATTCTGTAACACTCCCTGAAGTCTGATAATGGGTGTGTGCTTTCTTCACTGGACTGCAAAGCAAAGCATGAAACGCCTGAAGGTGACTCCAGACTTCCTGCAATGAAAAAAGCAGAAAAAGGCAGCTCTTCAGACCTCACTGGAAATCAGCCAAAGAATTTGGTTTCTGTTTGTGCAGGACGTTTCTTGCACCTTTCACACTCCAAGACGAGCTGGCAACAATTGCCGAGGAGTCTGGCAGCTATCTGATCTGCCTAAAACAAACCTTTGGAAGGACGAAGGCCAGAGGTAAAGCTTTTGTTACAGATAAGCTCCCCTTTGGTTTTCCTTAGCTCTTCCAGCAGCTTGGGTGCAAAGGAATGAGGAAGACAAGTAGTCCTTTGTTTTGCTCAGCTACAGGGATAGAGGTGTGACGTTCAGCAGCAGCTGTAACTGGTCAGGCTGTCTGCAGGACTGTGAGGTTCAGTTATCTGCTGTCTGCTGCCCTTCCCTGTTTGCCAGTGGCAGGTAAATGGAGAGCCAGGCTGTGTGAGCTGCAGGAGATGGGTCAGGCCAACATGCAGTGTCCAGCAGGGAATTTTTTTTTCATTAAAGTTTATTTTAAATCATCTTTTGCAGTTGTGTTCTTTGCAATGCTTTAGGTCCCTCTTTCCTACTCCCACTGGATTTTACTGAAGTAAATATTCCTAGATGGCTAGGTTCCTCACACAGAGGCACTCACAGGTTTCTGCTCTGGCCACTACAATGTGGCTTTTTGTCACTGGAGCAGTCCTAATGAGTGCCCTCTGGAAAGGCAGGTCACCTACTGAGCCAGACTCTGCTGGGGTTTGACCTGCTAAACTTCTGGTTGGCTGCAGATTGCAGTGTCAGTTCCTCAGAGTGTTTTGTTACAGTCTAAAAACATCTGTTCCAAAGGCATTTTCTGAACAAATGTGCTGGTTCAATTTCTTGTTTCATTCTTTGCTCTAGAGCAATACTCTCATGTGCTCGAAGCTAGATCATGTTGATTCTATTATTCTAATGAAACACCAGTTCCAAGCACATGAAAATGTGAGCTGCAGAACTAAGAAGGCTCATGTCCTTGGGAGTTAGTCTTTTGAGACGCTCTCCTAGATACCTGTTAAGTCTAGAAAGGTTAAATTCCCTTCTATAAGCCTGTTCTGTAGTCGGGCACTGATAGTCTCTCTATGTGAGAGCCTGTCATGCTGAGACTTACCTCGTTGGTAAACTGCAGTTGGGAGGTAGGTCCCAAATATGTTGGCAGAAAGCCATACAGGTATTGTATATGGAGATTGTGGAGACACTTAATCTTCAGGGGTGAAAGTCTAAGCTTTATAATTTTTTAAAAAGAAAAAGACTGATGTGGAGGAACCTAAGCTTACTGTTCTTGCTAAAACATGGAAAAATATTTTGCCAAGCACTCCCAAAATACTTTTTCTTCAAGATTAATTCAGTAGAGAATGATATGGAGGATACCCTTGACTCTTCTCTTGATTAGCAGAAATGCTAATTAATTAGGCAAACTCTCAGCAGGCTAGTCAAACCCTTGAGCTCCTACAGCAGTATTCTGGTCAGAATTTGTGTGGAATTAATTTTCTCCCTTATCCAATAAAGGTGTATTACAAGATGATCAGGTGAATTTAAATCTTAGGGATACTACATCAAAACTGAATAAAATATGAAAGTCTGAGATTAATCAGAAATGTAATGCCTAAAGAGGCAGAGTCATTGAATATTAGAGCACCAGTGGACAGTGGTTGATATCCTAAGGGAAATGCTCAAAAGATACGTGGTGGGGTATAAAAATTCTTAAATGTGTAAGTTTTCCTGGAAGTATTTGGGTAAATATATTGAATCTATAGACAGTGTTTTCTCTATACCTTGGCTATTCTCGGTTGCTTTCTCTGATAATTCTCTGAATTATTTTGTCTGCTTTTACTTTCTCATACACCCTTATATAGCCTGGTATTTCTTCACCTACTATGAGATGGAAAGACAGAGTTTTGTGTGGCTGGCTTGTAAAACAAAAACTGGCAAGAACTGTAAAATAAGGAATTGGTATATTAGGCATTCTTACTGCATAGAACGATAAATATTTTAAGTGTAACTATGCTCAGAGCGTTTAACATTGAGGGACCTGTGTATAAATACTTATCAGTGTGGTTAAGCTCAGAGCTCAGTAATTAACATGGAGAGACCTGTGCATAACTCATCATATTGTATTTTATGCATGTTAAAGCAATGCAAAGTTAACCAGAAAACGGAAAATGGCTGGAAATTTGCATTGATAATAGATAAAATGTTGGTAGCTTTTTTAACGTAATTATTTTTACATAAAACAACACTATTTTTAAAAGAAAAATCTTAATTTAGAAAGATTTAGATATACCTTTTCTACATAAATGAATGCTACTTTATGGGTGAAAAATACTGGTTGCTCAGTGTAAAACTATAAGTTTCCTGAGCCTGGTTTGCTTAGCCTTCAGTTTAGGATAAAAGTTGTGCTAAAATGATTGACATTTTTACCATGTTTACTTTGCCTTTGCAGATAAAACAATGAGAAGTGACATTCTTTGGTGGAACAGCTTATCTGTCAAACTGGCGTATGTCTGCTTGCTGTGTGCATCAGTTGGAAAGGAATGTAAGATCCGAAATGAAATGGCTGACTGCAGCCACCTGAAACTGACTCAAATTCCTTCTGATCTCCCAAACAATATAACTGCTTTGGATATTTCTCATAATCAGCTAAGACAGCTAGGTCCTGCAAATCTGACCAAGTACAGCCAGCTGATTTACTTGAACGCAGGCTACAACAGCATCTCTAAACTGCAACCAGAATTGTGTCAAAATGTGCCCCTGTTGCAGATTCTGAAGTTAGAACATAATGAACTGTACAAGCTCCCTGACAGAGTCTTTGCTTTCTGCACCAACCTGACTGAGCTCCATCTAGGATACAACAGAATATATATAAATAATGATTCTTTCAAGACCCTGGAGGTAAGCTTTAGAAATGCACCTCTTTGTGTAAATAAAGTATAAATGGGGAATTTAGTGTATTTTCTACTGTGTGTACAGAACAGCTGGCTATTTGCATCTGAAAATACCCAGCATATATAATCTTCCTTCATTATTTTTCTAAAGAAAAGGCCTAGTGTCTTCTTGTGTTAGAACAGGCTGGACTCTCACCCATCCATATGCATCAATGCTCTCCATCCCCTTTTCCCTATTGCATCCCATCGAGGCACCTCTCCATACAGGAATTTGTGCTGACAGAACAGCCACAACAGATGATGTATAGGGTGAAGTGGATGGTGTGGAACCTGAGTTGGCTGGGGTCTAAAAATGGTAGCTAGCCTAAATTGTCAAGGTCAAGGTGTAATTACTCAGGCCATGAAGGCCAGTGGTTAAGTTGAATGTGGTGCCTCCCAGGATTTGGGGCTTTGAGAAAGAGTAAAACCCTTTTTAATCTACCTTTTTTTTTTTTTTCCTGGTAGTCTACATGTGGTTAAATATTCTTCTCTGTAGCATCTATGAGGTTCAGGGACCAGCAGAGGAGGGAGAAGACTATTCCATTGTCTTTGCACTGAGCAGAGACTCATGCAAAGGAAGAGAAAAAAATGGACAAAAGACAATAGAAAAAATGTGTGGGCACTAATTGTTGTACAGTGCTCTAATGAGTGTCATGTTGTTTTGAACAAGACGGAACTTTTCTGCTGAACTCAGATTTTCAGTTCAATTGCATAAAATGTACTTGCTTGCATCATAGGACTGCTGACTCTCAACCAAATCCAAATGAGTGCAGCCAGGTTCAGTGCTGGGAACAGAACTAAAGTTCTGGCCTTCCTCACTTTGCTGCTGCCCTGTTACTGATGGAGGCCAGGCTTGGGGCACCTCAAGGCACATGCATTCTGTGGAGTACCTGTAAGGTAGCATCTCCTCTGCAGGTGCAGGAGGAGCCTGAGTCTGGGCACAAGCTGGAGTATTATAAGGCTTCCAGCACGTATCTCCACAGGCTGCAACTGCACTCCCCTTCCTCACTTGCATTCAGGGGGTGGACCACAGTGAAGAGGGTGGAACACAAGATTGAATACTGCAGTAGTTTAACAATGGAAATTAGAGTTGTGGAAGATACAGGAGGCTTCTTTCTGCAGAAGCTTGAAAGCTGCCATTTCTCTATCATAACATTATTTTCATTGTAGTATTGCAACTAACTTCTAATAAATTAGACTCTAATACAATATTTCAAAATGGTTTTGTATTATGTGAAATAAAAATAATTTTATACCTTTCCGTTTGAATCTTCTCCCCAGAACTTGAGTATTTTGGACCTATCTCATAATTCTTTGAAGTCAGCAAACTTAGGCTTGCAGCAACAGTTGAAGAACCTTCGTGAGCTCCTGTTGAATAGCAATCAAATCACTGAGTTAAAAAAGGAAGACTTCAGTTTTCTTAGCAACACCTCGTTGAATAGACTTGATATGTCATCAAACCCACTGAAAGAGGTAGGAAGCATTTAAACAGAAATTCAACGGGTGTAAGTATGAAATGGAATTATCCTGATTTATCCTTTATGATTGTGACATTCACATTACATTGTCCTTCCACTGAGGTCAAAGATAAAAACCATTCTATTTTATACAGCATTACTCCTGACCTCCCATACTGACAGACAAAATTATTTTTCTACCACTGAAGTCAGCAAGAGCCGGTTCCATGGAGATCAGAGGTCTCGCACTGTGAATCCTTACCCAGTATTTTCTATGCAGGTTTTTCTTTGCATATGCTGATGGTAAATATCTGACATACTTTTTTAAGTGGGGAAAAAGCATGTGGGTCTGTCCCTGGCTTGGGACCGGCTTGCTTCCAGCAACCAATTGATAAGCTCTTGCCTGGATATGCACGTGCAAGCACACACACAGGCAAGTTTTAACTTTTTACTAAAATATTAAAATGGACAGAGGAGAGTGGAAGAGATAAAATAATAATAACAATAGAGTGACTGGGAGCCCGAGGCTTCCCTTGCGGGTCAACGAAGGTGAGTGTAAGTGAGGGGCTAATTACACACCCGGGAGAAGAACGCGTTAAAGATAAGGTTTCTCACGTCTTCCTGGAGCCCGGCAGGGGGCAGTTGCGGCTGCGGTGGCAGGTACGGCGTAGGCAGGGACAGCAGGGGTGCGGCACGCTGATGGCAGGAACAGCAGGGGATGGCGACGCTGCAGCAGGCTGCTTGGTTCGACTCCTTTTGGCCTTCTCCTTCTTTCTCCTCGATCTCGGGAACACTGGAAAGGCAAGGAGCTCGACGATCTCAGGAACACACACTGGAGAGCCCAGGAGCGCGATGAGCCATTTTTCCTCTTTAAGCACAGGGTCTGGTGGCAGAGTCACACCCTGTTGTGTCTCAGCCCTGCACTGTTTTTCAGCTCGGCTCCTTTTATTTGGTCTCCTATTCCTCTTTGTTTTATCTTCTTTTCCAGCATATATGTGTAGCCCTGATGAAGTTCCAGCCATGGCTTATACGCTGCAGTATTGCCACCGTTTTTGTAATGTTTCTCTATTACAGTCCATTTAGGTGGGAGACATAACTTTTGTGGAGGCCAGTTCTCCACAAGCACCATTCACCATCACTCTCTGGGCCCAGTCATCCAACCAGGTTTTAACCCAGCAAAGGGTGCACCTGTCCAAGCCATGGATTGCTAGCTTTTCCAGGAGGATGCTGTGGGAGACTGTGTCAAAGGCCTTGCCGCAGTCAAGGTAGGCCACATCCACAGCCTTCCCCTCATCCACTAGGCGGGTCACCCAGTCATAGAAAGAGATGAGTTTGGTCAGGCAGGACCTTCCCTTCCTAAACCCATGTTGGCTGGACCTGATCCCCTGGTTGTCTTCTACATGCTGCTTGATGGCACTTAGGACCATCTGTTCCATAACCTTGCCAGGCACCGAGGTCAGGCTAACAGGCCTATAGGTCCCTGGATCCTCCTTTCAGCCCTTCTTGTGGATGGGCGTCACATTGGCCAACCTCTAGTCATCTGGGACCTCCCCAGTGAGCCAGGACTGGTGATAAATGATGGAGAGTGGCTTAGTCAGTTCTTCTGCCAGCTCCCTCAGCACCCTAGGATGAATCCCATCTGGATCTATGGATTTGTTGGGATCTAAATGGTGCAGCAAGTCCCTAACTACTTCCTCCTGGATTACAGGAGGGGGATTTTGCTCCCCATCCCTGTCTACCAAGTCAGGAGTCCATTTGTCCTGAGGGTAGCTAGTCTTTTTGTTAAAGACTGAGGCAAAGAAGGTGTCAAGTACCTCAGCCTTTTCCTTGTCCTCTGTTACAAAGTTCCCCCCCCTCATCCAATAAGGAATGAAGATTTTCCCTGACCCTCCTTTTGTTATTAATGTATTTATAAAAGCCTTTTTTATTATCCTTTACAGAGATGGCCAGAGTAAGTTCTAGCCGAGCTTTTGCATCTTTAATTCTCTTTCTACATGCCCTTACAATATCCTTAAATGCTTCCTGATTCACCTGTCCCTTTTTCCAAAGTTGATACACTCTTTTTTTATTTCTGAGTTCCCTGCTCAACCAGGCCAGTCTTCTTCCCCACCAGCTCCCTTTTCGGCACGTAGGGACAGTCTGCTCCTGCGCCTTCATAATTTCATTCTTAAAGTAAGCCCACCCTTCCTGGGCTCCTTTGTTTTTGAGGGCTGCTTCCCAAGGGACTCTCCAAACCTATTCTCCTGAATAGACCAAAGTAAGCCTTCCAGAAGTCCAAGGTAGAGGTTTTGCTGATGACACTCCTAACTTCACCACATATTGAAAATTCTATTATATCATGGTCACTGTGCCCAAGATGACCTCCAACCACTACATCTTCCAACAGCCCTTCACTGTTCATAAACAGTAGGTCTAGCATGGCACTACCCCTGGTAGGCTCACTTACCAGCTGTAGCAGGAAATTATCTTCCATACATTCCAAAAACCTCCTGGATTGCCCCCTTTTTGCTGTATTGTACTTCCAGCAGACATCTGGTAAGTTGAAGTCCCCCACGAGAACAAGGGCTAGTGAACACGAGACATCCCCGAGTTGTTGAAAGAATGTCTCGTCAGTGTCCTTATCCTGGTCAGGTGGTCTGTAGCAGACTCCCACTAGGATATCAGCCATATTGGCCTTCCCCTTTATCCTTACACATAAACATTCTGCCTTGGTGTGTCTAACATTGAACTCTAGGTAGTCAAAGCACTCCTTACCATATAACGCCACCCCACCACCTCTCTTGCCTTGCCTGTGCCTTCTAAAGAGCCTGTAGCCATCCACTGCAGCACTCCAACCATGCGAATCATCCCACCACGTTTCCGTTATGGCAATTATATCATGGTCTCCCTGGTGCACAATGTTAGAAACTATTATTACAACAGGTATAAACTCCAATAAGTGTTAGGACTTGTATGTGGAAAAATCTGAGTGTAGGAGTTACATTCTCCTTGAAAATCTTGTTCAAAACCTTTCCAAATGTTGGTTTTACGGGGTTTATTTCTTACATAATCTCCTTGTTTAGGTCAAAACTCTTATTTCTTTTCCTTTCAGTTTCACACAGGATGTTTCCATGCAATTGGAAATCTGTTTGGTCTCATCCTGAATGATGTTGAACTTGGTGAAAACCACACAAAGAAACTTTGCACAGAACTATCGAACACAGCGATTCAGAACCTCTCACTGAGCCATGTGAAGCTTTCATCCATTGGCAAGTCAACTTTTCAGGGACTGCAAGGAACAAATCTTACAGTTTTAAACCTTTCTCAAAATTCTCTGTCTATGATAGAAGATGACTCATTTCAGTGGCTTTCAAGTTTACAATATTTAAGCCTGAAGCATAATAACATTCATGTATCTTCACGTTTGTTCTATGGATTATCCAGCCTCAAACACCTGGATCTGATGAATTCAGTTACTGGGAAAATTGAAGATTTTTCTTTTCATTGGTTATACCAGTTGGAGCACCTTATAATGGATAATAACAATTTTCCAGGAATTACTGATAATATGTTCACTGGCCTGAACAAACTGCAATACCTAAGTCTCTGTAACTGCAACATAAACTTACAAAGAATAACAAATAAAACATTTTCATCACTTGCTAATTCCAGTTTGCAGGTTCTCAACCTCACAAAAACAAGAATCTCTACTATAGAAAGTGGGGCATTTTCTTCCTTGTCAGACCTGAAAGTTCTTGATCTCGGTCTCAATGAAATTAGTCAAGAGCTCACAGGTCATGAGTTTAAAGGTCTCAATAATATCCAAGTTATTTATCTTTCCTATAATAAAAAATTGACTTTGCAAAGTGAATCATTCAATTTTGTCCCAAGCCTTAGAAAACTGATGCTGAGGAAGGTAGGTTGCAGTAATCTGGCACTTTATCCTTCACCTTTTCATCCTCTACGAAATCTGACTGTCCTGGACATCAGCAATAACAACATAGCAAACATAAGAGAAGACTTGTTTGATGGACTTCACAAACTTGACATCCTGGATTTGCAGCACAATAATTTAGCCCGACTTTGGAAACAGGCAAACCCAGGTGGCCCTGTTCTTTTTTTAAAAGATCTTCCCAACTTGCGTATTCTTAATTTAAAATCAAATGGGCTTGATGAGATTCCAGTTCAGGTTTTCAAGCATCTGTTTCAATTAAAAACCTTGGATTTAGGATCAAATAATTTGAATTTGCTTCCAGCAACTCTGTTTGATGACCAAGCCTCTCTGAAGTCATTGAACCTTCAGAAAAATCTGATAACCTCTGTTGAAGAAAAAGTGTTTGGCTCAGCTTTCAAGAGCTTGAGAATACTAAAGATGGATTCCAATCCATTTGATTGTACCTGTGAAAGCATTGCTTGGTTTGCTGATTGGCTTAATGGGACCCAAGCATATATACCTGGATTGAGGTCCCAGTACATTTGCAACACCCCACCTAAATATCACGGTAATCTGGTGTTGCATTTTGATAGCTCAGCATGCAAAGACAGTGCTCCATTTAAACTTCTGTTTGTGATCAGTACCACTGTTGTGATGCTAGTGATTTTTATTGTTCTTATAATCCATTTTGAAGGGTGGAGAATAGCTTTCTACTGGAATATTTCAGTAAATCGAGTACTTGGTTTTAAAGAACTTGACAGGCAACAGAAAGAGTTTTATTTCGATGCCTATGTTATTCGTGCGAGAGAGGACGAGAATTGGGTGTCTGAGAATTTAATGTCTCTGGAAAAAAATAACCACTTTCAAATTAAGTTTTGTTTAGAAGAACGGGACTTTGAAGCGGGCATACCTGAATTTGAAGCCATAAGTAACAGCATAAAAATGAGCAGGAAGATTATTTTTGTTGTGACTGAACACCTCTTACAGGATCCCTGGTGCAAAAAGTGAGTACAATATAACATTTTGTACGTAAGGGAGAAAATTTCTTAACAGATTTTTTTTTTTTAACAAGACAATGATTTTGGCCATGTAATTTAATAAAAAGTACCATTTCATAAAAAAATACCGTGCAACTTCTACTTCAATATATTTACTTAATATATCATAACTTCAGAATAATTCCTAAGTTAATAGAAAATTGCTCCACATGTACACTAATGGAAATTTGAATCTCTCAGTCAATATATTTATTTTCAAAAAGTCAGGCTGTCACCTGTGCAGATTGCTCTCCTTAAAATTACATGTTTGAAAAAGAGCAATAGTGGGTGAGAGCACTATCATCCAAAGATTATTTTTATTTGTCTTTAAACAAGTCTTTTCACCTTTCTTATGTAGTGATCTTGAAAAGAAAGGAACTTTGCTAAACAAGGCTATATAAAGACAAGCAGACTCAGGTTATATTTTTAGAGGATTTTTTTTCTTTAGTTACAAGGTAACTAATTTAACATAATTAATGACAATTTTTTGTCATAGAATAAATATTAAGACCCCTGTTTGAGTCCAGCCCTTGAGTTTGAAATGTGCTATTATAAGAACCTTTTTCTTTTCCCCCCTCTACCTGAAAAAAAACCTATGTATTTTTGTCTTATTTTTGCTTCAGCTTTAAAGTGCATCATGCTCTTCAGCAAGCTATTGAACAAAGTCGGGACTCCATCATACTGATCTTTCTTCATGATATCCAAGATTACAAGTTGTATCATGCACTTCACCTGAGAAGAGGAATGTTCAAATCTCGCTGCATCTTGAACTGGCCAGCCCAGAAAGAACGAGTCAGTGCATTTCATCAGCAATTAGTGATGGCACTTAAATCTAATAGTCAAGTGCACTGAATTTTGAACGTACAGATTTGAATTACAGGGTCATTTTATTGCACATTTTCTATCATAGGAAAACTACTGAGCCTTCAAGAAAACCTGAAAAAAGTTTGTCATGCTGGAAAGATACATAAGAGTTGCTATAACTTAAACTTACTTGTCTATATTAATACTCTTGCTAATATTTTAATTCACCTGCACTGAAGTGACATGTTAAAATGGATCATGATTGATAGTTATTTCGATCTGTGTATCAAAAATGTGACAGAAGTTCTGAAAAGCAGTGAGAATTACTGCTGCCCTAAGAAAAATGTCCATCTGATGTAGTGTAGAAAAAAAAAAAAAGAAGACATAGACTCTACTTTAAAGGGATATGTAAAAGAGAATGCATTAATGATAAAATAGCAAATTCTGTGTAGAAGTGGATGCTACTGGAGGTTTTGACAATGCAAGGGAAGACTCAGAAAAATTAAAATTAGAAAGCTTTCCATGTGAAGCACAGTAAGTAACATGGAAAATTATTTCCAAGTAGTTGAAACCAAGAAACGCGTCAGAGTTTCAAAGTGAATTTTAAAACCCGTTTTAAGAGAAAGCCACAGAAAGAAACTTGACCCTGTGAGCAGGCTGCTCAGAATATGCAGTGAAGAACTGCTTATGCCTTCTGGGTGGGCTAGTACTGGTGACTATCAAAGAAAGATTTTCAGACTAATGAATCAACTGCTTTAATAAATGTTGTATGATTAAAAAAAAACCAACAAATTACTTTTCACTACTGAGATTCAGAGAGCTGGCAGAAGGACATTTATACTGAGAGATGTCACCTTAATTCTTTGAATGCACATAAAACTATATGCAAGCCATTAAATAGAACTTGAAATCAATGTGAAATGTGGCCAAGGCACAGCCGGTGCACCTGTATAAAAAAAGTAAAGGCATAGATATTTCTGTAGCATAACCAGAAGACAGTTTTGTGGGGAAGGTGATGCTGTAGTTTCACTACCAAAAACTTTGTTACTGCTGAAACAACAACAAATAATTCCCCAAAAGAAAGTTTTAAACTGTATCAGAAATATTACTATGATTACTGTTACAGGTAGAGTGGTAGAAAAACTTCAAAGGTAGATTAATTTTTTTGTTTCCTTTCCTTTTCCTTTGTGACTGTGTATAGTCCTGCCTTTGAATAAATTATAAAGAAATCAGAATTCTGTATTTTCATTTCTTTTTTATCTAGTTTGTTACTTCCTTAACATACTTTACAGAAACAAGGGCTAGTTGACAATGGCCAGAGTGTTAAGGTTCCCACATACAGACTAGTAGCTTGATCTGGAGAGAACTGAGAACCAGCAAAGTGTGCTCTGAAAGGCTGTCCATACTGTTTGAGACTGGTTGCAATTTTATGGAGTGTTTGAGCACTATTTATTGTAAATTAGACACTAGACAGTAATTTGTATGGTTTTATTAATATTGAATTGCTGCACCAAGGACCTTATAAAACACTGTCAATTTTTAGTAGGTGTGTGATCCCTCAGGAGCTCAGGAATATTTTTAAATTGCTTTTTTTTCCCTAGTATTTCCCTCATCAATTTAAACCCAACATTACTCCAAGAATGCTGTTTTACTGCTTTAGAAAACAGCTTTCAGAGAGTCCAATGCTCAGCATTTAAAGCAGCTTTTCTCATGATTTGTTATATGCATAGATGAAAATCTTGTTTCTTAATAGGTTTTTATGTCCCATGATGATAACAAATGTAAATGACAAAATTAATGAATGAAATAAATTTTGCAAGAGGGAAGGGTGTGTAGACTGTCTTCACTTGCTCAGGGACTCCGTAGTGAAAAGAGAAAAGGCTTTGTTTACAGTTGAAGTGATAGATGATGATTCCCTAATTACAGTAATAGGATTATCCCCATTGTCATGCTTTCATCTCATCTTTCTGACCTTTTCAGGTGAAGTGACAAATTCTTTCTTCATGCTTAGGCCATGAAAGTTGAGGAGGCAAGTCAATAAAGGTGGGGTGCCAGGTATGCCCCGTGTCAATTGTTCTTTCTCTTATTTAAAGACTAACATGGGAAAGGGTTCCTATGTTTCCTAAATCTGTAGTAGCAGAATTTCTTATTTCACATCAATATAAATTGTTTAGAAAATTTTAGCAGTTCACATGGGTATTAAAAATGACATAAAGATGCAGAGAATGCATGGTGAAATGCCAAGGTGAAATGGGATAAAAGAGGTCAGACTAGATGATCAAACGCTCTTTTCTGGCCCTTAAACCCTGAAAAATGGCAGTGTGTCTGCCATTCTATACAATTCTATAGATTGTTCTTGCTACTACAAATGCCACCAAAATCAGTCACAGAACCTTGAGAAAATGTGTTATGGATGCTTAATTTTGTAAAATAGCTAAGAATACAAACCCAAAGTACTTGCTGATGAGTTAAAATTATTTTAAATTATAAAAATATGCAGATGCTTTCTAAACAGTTTAGTACCTACATTCAGTTTAAAATAATTTACAACAGAAGATGACATTATAGAGGCTCACATTGAGAATTAGACTGTTTAAAAAAAAACACTCTACCACAAAAGCAATAAGCACAGTACTAGTGCTAATAATAAATTATACTTTACATACAATTTGCATATAAATTTTCCCAGTTTGTCTGAATGTTACCTACTTCTGCTCTGCTCCTTGACAATATTATGTACAGTAAATAAATGGACTGACTATGGCAGAGAGTTGCAAGTACTTTCAGGATTACCTGTCTGCATCTGAGCTGGGTAGTTTCTTTACAGTGTGCAGCATCAGACTATATTATGCTGATTTGCTGAGGAGTTGGATACCAAATAGATGAAAAATACTTCCAGACTTGTAGTGTCAAAGATATTACCTAGGACTAATGAAGACCCCCTTCAGGTGCTGGAAGGCTGCTGCTATAAGGTCTTCCTGGAGCCTCTTCTTCTCCAGGCTGAACAACCCCAACTCTCTCAGCCTGTCTTCAGAGGTGTTCCAGTCCTCAGATAATTTTTGTGGCCCTCCTCTGGACCTGCTCCAACAGGTCCATGTCCTTGTGTTGGAAGCTCCAGAGCTGGACAGAGTACTCCAGGTGAGTTCTCAATAGAGTAGAGGGGTAGAATCACCTCCCTTGATCTGCTGTCCTCGCTTCTTCTTATGCAGCCCAGGATACAACTGGCCCGCTGTACCACCAGTGCGCATTTTTGGCCCGCGTCCAGCTTTTCATCCACCAGTACTCCCAAATCCCTTCCTGCAGTGCTGCTCTCTATCACATCATCCCCCAGCCTGCACTGATAACAAGGATTGCCCCCACTCAGGTGCAGGACCTTGCACTTAGCCTCATGAGGTTCACATGGGCCCACTTCCCCAGCTTGCCCAGGTCTCTGTGGATGACATCCTGTCCCTCTGGCATCTTTGCAGGTAGGCTGTTGCTCCTCACAGCTCCGTTCTTTGGTTGCTTTACATGGTGTAAACAGGTCTATTGGATTTGGTTTATCTCACTCCCTGTTTCTGTCAAACCCTTTCCATGCACAAATGACCGCATTGCCAAAGGAAGGGTATGAAGTGGGGCCCTGCTGCCTTGGGCAATGGAGTTGGCTTCTGCCCCTTAATATCAGGTGGGATTTTAATTAAGGAGAAAATGTAAAGCTTTATTTCCTTAACTCACAGGCTGCAAGAGATTATTGCCCTATTCGTCCGCAGGACTCTCGGTGCGGTAGGCTGATGGCGGCTCGCAGGCCTTTCACACCCGGCCGAGGCACGCACCGCCCCCGGCGCGGTTTGTTTAGCCTAGCAACGCCGGCGCGCCGGGCAGGAGGCGTCGGGCAGCCCTAGCCGGGTTTGCGGGGCGGAAAGGGGCTCCCCCCACGCCGCCATGAAGGTGGCGGCCCTGGACCTGGGCGCCCTCCTCGCCAAGCTCCGCCGCGCCCCCGGCCCGAGCCCCCAGTCTGGCGGGAGCTGCACCCCTGGCAGGGTGGTGCTGCCGGGGGCAGCAGGCGGCCGCCCCCCGCGCTCGGCAGCCGCCACAGGGGACAAGGAGCCCGGGGGGCGGGCGGGGGCCAAGGCCCTGCTCATCACCCTGCCCGACATCGGGGAGGAGGCGGCGGCGGAGAGCGGCGGCGAGGAGGCAGCCCGCAGCCCACGGCGCCCCGCGTGAGTGCGCGCCCCCTCAAACCGGGGAGGGGGGAATGGTGTGCGCGCCCCTCTCTTGTGGGGTCATCCCCATTCCTCCAGCCTTTTCCGCCTGTGCGTGTCCCGAGAGGTGCTGAACATCTCTACGCTGGCGTTTTCTCCCCCCAGGGGTGCTAGAGAACCTTCAGGTGCGCAAGTGGTGACTTGCACAGGGGCTGTTCTCGGCGCCTGTAAGAAGCAAAGATATGGACTGTGCTCGGGATCCCGCTTGTTCTGTGCTGGGGGAACGGAGGTCAGAGTCCGGCTCCTCATGGGCGGAAGAAAACTGCCCCGTCCCGAGGGCAACAACGCCCCAGGCTTGTAGGAGAGGCTGAGCAGGGAGAGCAGACGAAGTCCAGAGTAGCACAGAGGGTGCTGAGCTCGAGTAGGGATCATAAAGGTACCGTATGCAGGTGTATGAGTCGTATAAGTCTGTCCCGAAGTTGCAGCTGTGCATCAAAGCAGACATCTCAGTCACTGCTTCGTAAAAATCTAAAGTGGGGTATAAAACTTTGTTTAAATGCTTCTGCACTTAATCTTCAAGCTACACCTTGAAAATGTTTAGGTTTTGCTGAAGATAAGTCTGTTAGGTATACATGCTGTAGGATTCAGTTGGTGATGTTTTGCTGAAGCAAAGGTATAGTAAAGCAGAAAGGGGTTTCTTAGCATATGTGAAGCAGGAGAGCTTGCTAAAGTCAGTAATAGTTATATGACTGTTTTGGTAGACTCTTGTATTCCTACAATAAAAAAAGCTACTGTATGCATTACATGAACATCTATAGTTGCTGCCTCTGTAGTACTAAACTGTGCTAATCTTTGATATTACTGATAATTAGGAAAACATTAATGTTTTGTGAGGTGTCACATTTTGGAAAGTCATGTTTTTAACTCTGAAGAGATTTCAGTCTTGAAGTATACTGTTAAACTTTAAGATGGATTTTAGAACCTCTACTTTTAGTTTGATTTCCATGTAGTTTCCTTGTAGTGTTTTGAAATCACAGTCCTCTGGTTTTCTGAACCAATCTCTAGCTCTTCCCTGGCAGCGAAGTTGTGCTCATTCCCCAGGATCCACTGTCATTAGAGTAGATGTGTTAGAAGGTAGGCACCTGTCTAGTACTTCTGGAATCACTTTATGGGCTTTATGTCTGTCAACGTGGCTGATCTGTTTTTCAATCTGCCAGCAGTGTTTGCATCAGTAAGCTTCAGTAGCAACAATGTCTTGAAAGTCACTGCTTACTCTGTTTTGAAAAAAAAAAAGTGTTGGGTTTTTTTTAATGTCTGTTTAAAGTGATCTGATTTCAAGGAGTTTTCCTAATAGTTGTGTTGCAAGGTATAGTAATCATTCATTCATCATGTAATTTATCTACCTCTTCTATGATTTTGTAAACCTTGAGCACATAATCTCTTAACCTTCTCCAAGAGTCCAGCCTTTTCAGTCTTCCTTCTGAAGGTGGCTCTCTGAGCTGCAGGAGCAAGATCTGCGCACAGTATTCTGCTCGTAGACACAATAAGGTTTTACATAGTGGCAAAGTGATGCTTTTCAGTTGTCTCAGTATCCTTCCTGATGTGGGCCAGCATTTTGTAGGTTGTTACTTCATATTGAGTCCATGATGACTCCAGGATTGCTTTCTGAATTGTAACTGCCAGTCCCAATGTCAGCATCATGTAGAGGTGCTTTCAGTTGTTTTCCCCGGATAACCATTGGCAATACGTTTTAAAATACATACTTTTATCTAGATATTTATAGATTTATTTTAGCAGATAGTAAATGAATTTAATTATTATAATTGCCTGGTAACTAAGCTATGGAACGCTGTCATAATAATACAAATAGGCAACACAAACCATCCCTCATGTGCTACTTTTGTTTTCTCCTACTCCCATCAGAATAAAGTGTAAGCTCTTTCAGGCTTAAGCATTTTCTGCAACTGTGTACAATGTTAGCCTAAGTGTATTGACAGAGTTCTGTTTAGAAGGTGTTTCATGCTTTATATAAACAATACCAGAATAAAATCACTTGTGTTTGGGTGTAATTACCCACTAGTTGTTTCTTTTATTTTTAGTACCAAAAGTAAAGCTGAGTATAATGCTTGATGAGATAATATGCCTGTTGAAGGACTGATGACTTTTGTCATTAGAAAAATTAATGCATGAAATTCACTCCTAAGACAAACTAATGAAGAGTAAGCCCTATTACATTAAAACTTGTTGTGTGCAGCAAAATGCTTATTGCAGCTTGCTATTGAAACACTTCCAACTGATATCCCCTTATTATCTCCTAACTGTTATACTTTTGTATGCATGGTGGCATTTCAAATATTTTATTCATAGCAGTCAAGCTTATTCTAATAAGGTATTGTCTGTCTTCAAAAAAACAAAACCAAACCAGAAAGATGTAGAAGGAGGAATAAGATACATTACTTTGACAAGGAAAGTCTATACCTCCACATTAGCATTTTTTAATTAGATGGTTCCAATTAAGCTTTTAGAAGTTGCTTCTTAATTAAATATGGAAAACTTCAGTATTCCTTGCCTAGAGCTCAGATTTGAATTTGTGAATTATGGAATATGATGATATACAATTGATAGATACACATAGGAAGTTTTTGCTGACCCAAATGAAATTCCGCTGCGACAAATTTTATTGCTATTTAAAATGTTTTAGAAGGCACTGTCAATCACCACTGTACCTTCATTGACAGCAATTTAACAAAGACTGATTGGTTAATAAATTAAAGAATCCATATTGTCTTAATATTTTTTTCTTAGGTGCTGACAAGTTGATAGCAAGCAAAATACATTGAGAGCACAAAATAGTAAAAATCTGGCACTGATTTCTTTCCCAGGTACTCTGAATTTTCTGAGCTTCTCAACTACCAACTGGTCCTAATACTGTGTAGGGCTAAACTATAGCAGTACTTCGTAGGATTTTACATTTACTGTTTATTTACATAGTGATTTCATATCCTTCTAATCATATTGAAGGAGTGGTAATGAAGAAAAAATTTTCTTGAAATTGAGAAAAAATATCTACTTTTATTACTGTTACTTGAAAAAATACATTTTGCTAGATAAGATAATGAAATTCCTTGGATGAATAATAAGATGCCTTATGCTACAATTAACACAATATGCTGGTAATACCAAAATACATAGATTCCTTTCTAAAAAAAAAATTGTTATTGCTTCCCCAGCATATTGCAATAACTAGAGGAGATAACAGCCTGTGCCCTTAGCTGATCTAAAGGTATATTGGGCAAGGCTTAAGTTACATTGTTTAGGATTGGGTAATATTTTGTAGAGTGTAATTGCACTGCTCCCCATTTTCAGGATAGTGCTAACACATGGAAAATGTGTTTGTGGACTTGATACAGGAACGGTAGCTTTATCTATGATGTAAAAATGCCACTGTCTTCTGTCAGTTTTTGTTTTCTCCATAGCTCAAACTTTGGCCTTCAATATGATTAGCTTTGGAAATGTGGGTAGAGGTAACTTGATGAGCTGCAGAAGAGGATGGAAACTTGGATTTCCTGTCTCCTGTTTTAAACACTAAAAGCAATAGATCTCTTTCATGCTGTAATGCATACTAACCTAGATAGAGCATTGCAGTGTTACTTAGCTGCTCATTTCCATTGTTTTACTGATCTAAAAGAGTAAATGTAGTGATGTGGTGTTTTGCTGCGGTCTATTTCTTTCCTTGCAAAAAAATGTAAAATAGCTTAGAAGTAAATTTTAATTTTACATGGTATTATGGAAGTCAATGTTACTTGGACTGAATAAAAAATAATTCCTAACAGTTTATAGTATTAGATGTAACATTAGAGGTTTGCTAAAGCCTTACGAAGTTTCCAGCAAGCAGCTAATCAGCTAGAGAATAAATGAAAAAAAAAATAAATCCTTAAAGTGCTTTTATTGCTTTCAGATACTAAGAACTTATTGTTGTGTACTTTTAATTTTAGTCGGTATTGTTTATAGGAAACTAAGCTGCGATGTTTACAACCAGGCATTTTATTTCTGATTCAGAGCTTGGTGAGCAGGATCACAAGCGTTAGCTGTGGAAAGGAGAAGACAAAGTGCCCCGGGCCCATGTTGTTACATTGAACTGTGATTTTGGATTTCTGTAACATCTTGTGAGTTGGGGGGCTAGAAATGCATTCCACTTCATAGTGTCTAGAAAGCTTTTTTTTTAATTGCTTGCCAGTGTGGTTCAGCATGCAGTTGTTTTTGGGGTTACCCTTTATAGTTTTGCTTTCACCCATTGTGGCACCAGATCAGTATTTTTTTGCCCCAATATTTCTGATACTATAGAAGATGGTTGGATCCTGCAGTAGTTTGTTGGAAGTTCATGGTCTTTATGGTGGTGAAATCATTCCTGTCAGCTTGATCAAGTTCTAAAGGCATTAGAGAGTTCTTGTTTTCACAAATGATTGAATTTGGGACTTAATGAACCAGTCTTTCCTAGCTCAAGCTAGGAAAGCTTTCCCTCTTAGCTCAAGGCAAGAACTTGGCTAGTGATCATCCCCCCCCGAAGAGGACCTAGCCATGGTATCCACTCGGGCAAAAACCGTTGCCAGGAGGACAGTGGCAACCCAGACAGAGGCCCCTGTCAAGAATGCAGCTGTCCAGGTCTCTGGCTGCACAGAATGTCTCAGCCTGGCAGTCCTATCGGAGGACAGCAGAGAGAACACCTGTGTATGCTGTGACCAGGTGAATGATTTACTCAGCCTAGTGGCTGAGCTGAAAGAGGAGGTGGAAAGATTTCAGAGTATCTGGGATTGTGAAAGAGAAATAGATTGGTGGAGTAATACCCTACCATCCTTGAGACAAAGCCTTAGGGTGGAGGCTTCACGAGAAGTAGAGGATCCTCTGCCTTCCTGTCACCTGGCAGAGGTAGGGGACCTGAGAGAAGAGGGGAACTGGAAGTGGGTCCCTGCTCAAGAAAACAGGCAAACCTGCTCCCGGCTTCCCTTACCTTCATATGTGCCCTTATAGAACAGGTATATGGCCCTGGATCAGGAAATTCAGGTAACTGAGGTTACTGACAAAGGTCCATCTGGGGAATTGCTGAGGCAGTCTGCCCCATGCATTAGGACTGCCTCTGCTAAGAACAAAAGGAAGGTAATTGTTGTAGGAGATTCTCTTTTTATGGGAACTGAGGGCCCTATATGCTGGCCAGATCCAACCCTCAGGGAGGTCTGCTGCCTCCCTGGGGCCTGGGTTAGTGATGTTACTGAGAAACTCCCATGCTTGGTGCAGCCCTCTGATTACTACCCGCTAGTGGTCATGCAGGTGGGCACTGATGAGGTTGCCAAGGCAAGTCCCAGGGCAATGAAAAGGGATTTCAGAGGACTAGGCCAAATGCTTGTGGGATCAGGAGCACAGGTGTTCTTTTCCTCGGTTCCTTCAGTGGCAGGAAAAGCTGAAAGGACTAGGAAAACACAGCTGATTAATGAATGGCTTAGAGGCTGGTGCTGTTGGATGAACTTTGGGTTTTTCGATCATGGAGATGTTTACAGGGCACCAGGTATGTTAGCAAACAATGGCATAGAGCTATCAACGAGGGGGGAAAGGATTATTGGCCAGGAGTTAGCGGGGCTCATTGAGAGAGCTTTAAACTAGACTTGAAGGGCGTAGGGGACAAAACTCCTGGATGGTTTGATTTCCAGGACACCGAGCCTGCTGGCATTGGATGGGAAGACCCTGTCCCACAGGGGAAAAAGGGTCCTAGGGCAGGAGTTAGCAGGGCTCATTCACAGAGCTTTAAACTGGATTTGAAGTGGGAGGGGGTTGTAGCTGAGTTTGAACTAGTGGGGCATTCTTCTACTATTAATGAAAACCAGAAGGTCTCCCACTTTGCAAGGGTGCCACCAGTGTGTTCAGCTCGCTCCCTGAAATGCCTGTACACCAATGCACACAGCATGGGGAATAAACAGGAGGAGTTAGAGGTCTGTGTGCGGTCTAAGGGTTATGATCTGGTGGCAATTACAGAGACATGGTGGGACAGCTCACATGACTGGAATGTGGTCATGGATGACTATGTCCTTTTTAGGAAAGACAGGTCAGCAAAGCGAGGTGGTGCAGTTGGTCTTTATGTGAGAGAGTAACTAGAATGTATTGAGTTCTGTCCAGGGGCCGATGAGGAGCAAGTGGAAAGTCTGTGGGTACGAATTAAGGGGCAGGCTGGCATGGGTGATACAGTTGTGGGGGTCTATTACAGACCTCCTGATCAGGACGAGGGAGTTGATGAGGTTTTCTACAGGCAGCTGAAAGCAGCCTCGCAATTACACTTTATTCTGATGGGAGTAGGAGAAAACAAAAGTAGCACATGAGGGATGGTTTGTGTTGCCTATTTGTATTATTATGACAGCGTTCCATAGCTTAGTTACCAGGCAATTATAATAATTAAATTCATTTACTATCTGCTAAAATAAATCTATAAATATCTAGATAAAAGTATGTATTTTAAAACGTATTGCCAATGGTTATCCGGGGAAAACAACTGAAAGCACCTCTACATGATGCTGACATTGGGACTGGCAGTTACAATTCAGAAAGCAATCCTGGAGTCATCATGGACTCAATATGAAGTAACAACCTACAAAATGCTGGCCCACATCAGGAAGGATACTGAGACAACTGAAAAGCATCACTTTGCCACTATGTAAAACCTTATTGTGTCTACGAGCAGAATACTGTGCGCAGATCTTACTACCCCGATATTTGCTGGAAGGCCTACACAGCCAGCCATTCACAGTCTAGGAGGTTCCTCCAGTGCATTGATGATAACTTCTTAATGCAAATGGTGGACAAACCAACAGGAAAGGAGTGCTGCTGGATCTTGTGCTCACCAACAGGGAGGTTCTGGTTGAAGCGGTGATGGTCAGTGGCAGCCTTGGCTGCAGTGATCACGAGATGGTGGAGTGCAGGATCCTGTGTGCGAGGAACAGAATACCTAGCAGGACCAGAACCCTGAACTTCTGCAGGGCCAACTTTGGCCTCTTCAATTAATTGTTAAGAGAAGTCCCATGGGACAGAGTACTAGGTGGTAAAGGGGCTCAAGATAGTTGGTCAGCATTCAAGGACCACTTCTTCCAAGCTCAGGATCAGAGCATCCCAATGGGTAGGAAATCAAGTAAGGGAGCCAGGAGACCAGCATGGTTAAACAAGGAACTGCTGGGCAAACTCAAGTGGAAAAAGAGAATCTATGGATCATGGAAGGAGGGGCTGGCCACTTGGGAGGAATATAGGGCTGTTGTCAGAGGATGTAGGGAGGCAGTTAGGAAAGCTAAGGCCTCTTTGGAACTAAACCTTGCTAGTGAGGTCAAAGACAATAGAAAAGGCTTCTTCAAATACATTGCAGATACAACTAACGCTAGAGGCAATATAGGCCCACTGCTGAATGAGGTGGGTGCCCTGGTGACAGAGGATATAAAGAAGGCAGAGGTACTGAATGCCTTCTTTGCCTCTGTCTTTACTGCTGCAGACTCTCCCCAGGAGCCCCAAATCCCTTAAGCCCCAGAAGAAGACAGGATGAAGGAGGAGTTTGCTTTGGTAGATGAGGATTGAGTTAGGGATCAGTTAAGCAATCTGGACATCCATAAATTGATGGGTCCCAATGGAATACACCCATGGGTGCTGAGGGAACTGGTGGAGGTCATTGCAAGGCCACTCTCCATCATCTTTGCGAAGTCGTGGGCAACAGGACATGTGCCTAAGGACTGGAGGACAGCAAATGTCACGCCAGTCTACAAAAAGGGCAAGAAGGAGGACCCGGGTAACTATAGACTGATCAGCCTCACCTCCATCCCTGGAAAGGTGATGGAACAACTTATTTTTGGCACTGTCTCTAGGCATATCAAGGTTGAGGGGGTGATTAAGAGCAGTCAACATGGTTTTACTAAGGAGAACTCATGTTTGACCAACCTTATAGCCTTCTATGAAGAAGTAACTAGGTGGATAGATGATGGTAGGGCAGTAGGTGTGGTTTATCTTGATTTCAGTAAAGCATTTGACATCATCTCCCACAGCATCCTCGTAGATAAACTGAGGAAGTGTGGTCTTGATGATCAGGTAGTGAGGTGGATCATGAACTGGTTAAAAGGAAGAAGTCAGAGAGTTGTGGTCAATGGGACAAAATCTAGTTGGAGGTCTGTGACCCCTCAGGGGTTGGTACGGGGACCGGTACTGTTCAATATTTTCATCAACGACCTGGATGAGGGAACAGAGTGTGCCCTCAGCAAGTTTGCTGATTACACTAAACTGGGAGGAGTGGCTGACACACCAGAAGGCTGTGCTGCCATTCAGTGAGACCTAGACAGGCTGGAGAGTTGGGCGGGGAGAAACTTGATTAAATTCAACAAGGGCAAGTGTAGAGTCTTGTACAGTACAACCAGTACAGGTTGGGGGCTGACCTGCTGGAGAGCAGCGTAGGAGAAAGGGACTTGAAGGTCCTGGTGGACAGGAGGATGACCATGAGCCAGCAATGTGCCCTTGTGGCCAAGAAGGCCAATGGCATCCTGGGGTGTATTAGAAAGGGTGTGGCAGTAGGTCAAGAGAGGTTCTCCTCCCCCTCTATTCTGCCTTGATGAGGCTGCATCTGGAATATTGTGTCCAGTTCAGGGCCCCTCAGTTCAAGAAGGACAGGGAACTGCTGGAAAGAGTCCAGTGCAGAGCCACAAAGATGATTAAGGGAGTGGAACATCTCCCTTATGAGGAAAGGCTGAGGGAGTTGGGTCTCTTTAGCTTGAAGAAGAGGAGACTGAGGGGCGACCTCATCAATGTTCATAAATACATTAAGGGCGAGTGTCAGGAGGACAGAGCCAGGCTCTTCTTGGTGATGTCCAGTGATAGGACAAGGGGCAATGGGTGCAAACTAGAACATAGGACGTTCCATGTAAACATCAGAAAAAACTTCTTTACTGCGAGAGTGACAGAGCACTAGAACAGGCTGCCCAGAGAGGTTGTGGAGTCTCCTCCGCTGGAGACATTCAAAACCCACCTGGACGAGTTCCCATGTGAGCTACTCTAGGTGATCCTGCTCTGGCAGGGGGGTTGGACTAGATGATCTTTCGGGGTCCCTTCCAACCCCTAACATTCTGTGTTTGGTTTCATGGTTGGCAAATAGCTGTCCATTGGTAAATAGAAGAATATATTAAAGTGTTTCACAATTCTAGTAGATTAAAAATAGGAGCTTACATATGCCAAGGATTAACATTTTCTACCTCAGTAACCGGTACTTGTCAGTCATGGTGTCCCAACTACCTAAGCAGCACAGCAGTGAAGCATTAAGTAATGCTTTGCTGCTGAGGTCGGATACAAACAAGCCACGTGTACAGTTTTAGGGAATACATGTTTAGAGTTCAACATATATTTAAAAAGTGTGTCTGTTTTGTAACCAAGGAAGACCCATTCACGTAAAAATATTTAATGTGACCAATTGCCCAAAGTCACACTGATTGACTGTTTTAGTTTTTTTAATGAAATGACTATGTTCCAACTCTTTACAAAGAGCATACTGGGAACTTCCATTTTCTTCACCAAAATGTGAATTCCTGTGAATTGTTTATTACAGGCTATTATACTATAAGGGGTAATACAGAAGAACTGAAACATGATACACAGAACCTAAACCTTTTGTCTTGTTTTCAATTTTACCACCTATTTCTAGTGGCTTTCATGTTTTCTCCAATGTTTTAATCTCCTTTTCATGTTATTTCCCCTCTTCTTCCTGCTCATTGCCTTTCACAGAATGTTCTGAACGAGTGATGGTTTTTACATCCCCACTCTTCCTTCTACTAACTAGGTGTGCTGAACTCCTAATAGTCTTCAAAATATATACACTTTTGGCCATGTAGATTCTTGGAATAGATCAGTTACTGTTTGTTCTTATCTCAGCAGAGACTGGAAGTTTTAATGTATTTTTCAACACTTGAATTTGATTTTGGTTTCAGTTTCTATAACCTGAAATTGAAGTGTATGTAATTTTTCCCCGCTATATTGAAAAGAAATGACTTTGTCTGTTGACCTATGTAGGGACACAGAGCTTGAATGCTCCTGTGAGTGTTTCTTCAGTGCATAGGTGCTAACATGAGGTGAAGGCTGGTTAGCTGTTGGGTGATCTATGGGCATCATGTCCCGCAGGCTGCAGCCAGCCAGGAATACAGGATTAGCACAGTGACTTGATGGCTCTTCTTAATAAGAAGGTGGCAGAGTGCACGAGAGATTTCTCATCTATGTGTAGCAGGAGGTTACCTAACTGAACACTGTCCATCATCACTGTGTAATCCCCCTGCTCTGGCTGGTGCATCTCTATCTCAGCATGTTTGCATAGGGAGCACTTGTGTTTTAAAATGTGTGTAATATGCTCTTTGCTTCCCGTTATAAAAGGAAAGCATTGAAATAAGACATGCTGCTCTGGAAATTTAGGGCAAGATTGATTAGTACTAGAAGTAAGCACTGGAAGAGATGTCTACGCAGTACTGGCAGCATTTCAGTCTTATCCTTATTACTAATGGCTACAGAATAGGAGAGAAACAGATGTGTTGCTGGAAGCAACAAAGATGTGGGCTATCATTTTCATGGGAGTATTTTTGCTAGTTGTCAAGTCCGCTACAGAGTCTCTGGTGTGTTCAGCAATGATAATGAAACAGATGTTTTGTTGCTGGAAGCTTAGAGGGTAAATGTTTGCTGTACCTCCTTCCACAGCAGATTTCTTTTCCTCTTCTTGAGCCATGTCATTTCTGAGCAAACATACAAAACAGGTATTATAGCTGTCCTAAAATAATTTTCTGCCAAAGGCTAGATGAAGGACTGATAAAATTTCTCATTATTCTGCTTCATTTGTTGTGCACCTACTGGGATTACCTCAGCTAAACTGTTCCAGAGATGACTTTTCAAGATATACCACAATTGTCTTAACTTCGAGAAAGCTGACAAATTAGGGATTGCAAGCAGGAACAGGCACTGTTGTAATCTACCTTTATTTCCTTTGTATTGCTGTAGTAAGTAAATAAAGGGTGACCCAAACTGAGTTCTTTCAACAGTTGTAGAAGTCACTCTAGCTGTCTCATAAAAGGTCCAGACTACTGAAGGAAGAATTCAGTGCTGTTGTATAAACCACATGTAAATATGCTCAGCCCTGAGCACTGTTGCTACATCAGAGTCTTCAGACACACCAGCTTTAGGATCTGCCAATGATGTTCTGTACTGTCTGTCATACTTGGCAGTTTGTGGTCATTAAAGTTGTTAGAAGAGGGTGAAAGTGCTCTTATCTTCTTAAAGGTCCTCTGAGTCTCTCTGGGAAAAAAAAAGTAAATAAACAGCTGTCTCATGAAGCAGTTCAGGAAGAGAGTTAACATGGCCAGCTGCAACCAAGTTGGGTGAATGACTACCTCACCTAAAGGGAAAAGGTTTGTGTGCTTCCTATGAGCTTGGTACTTACTGTGGTAATGTTCAAATACAGAGCTACATTGCATGCTTGGAATAATGTTTGTCATTGCTGCTGAAAGCAGCTGGGGGATGTAGGGAACAGCCTTTTGTGCCATGACGATAACTCAGTGTTGTTTGTAATAAGGTTTGTGTATTCTGCTCTGGGAACAAGATAGTGACCAGGAGTGGTCTATTAACTTCCATGACACTGCTCCTGCATGCTGGCCACTGTGTTGGCAGTAACCCTTTACAGAAGAATATTTAAGCAGAGTGGATTTGTGGAGTAACAACTTCTGTTCATTACATCACTTCAAAGAAGGGTAAGAAATAAGCTCCCATGCATGGTAATTGTCCCAAACCAGTGTAAGAAAGGATGGTGTGATTTCAAAATCAGTTTCTTCCTACAGATGTATACATTTATGCTAAAGAGAGCTTATATTTTTTTTTACAGTATCATATAAAAGTTTTCTATAAACCTATACAAATAATAGTTATCTCTTGGTTTTACAAACTGTGGGATGAAACAACCAGCAGAAGGTAAGAATATGAATGAAATTAATGTCAGGTTACAGGATAAAGCATGTAATATGATGTATTTAGTATATTTACATTTGTTGCAAATCATGCTTCCAAAATACAAAAGAAAATGTAAAGAAGATGGGAGATCTGAGAAGATGAGTTGTGTTATACAACAAGGCAGCGGCTTTATTAGAGATTAGGATATTATATGTCATTGGCAATGGAGCAGTGTGTAATAATATTTTTATCAGAGACTGTGGCTACAAACTAGACTTTGACCCATCTATTGGAGAAGTCACATGTGCATGGATGTAGATAGTAAAGTTAGTATTTTGCTCTGTTAATTGACTTTCCTAAACTACCCTGGTTGAATGCTTTTTATAACACTCTCTAGTTTCAAATTAGGGTGGTGGAAGCAGAAGCAGTAGCAATAATAAACTCCTTCTGAATTAATTACCCATAAAATTATCATGCCTTGGTGGGAAGGGAGGAAGAAAGAGCTTGATTTAGAGTAATGCAGTTGCTATTGTGTCTTTTCCTATTGACTTTTTTTATATAACTTCGGTGTGAGGGGTGACCAGGAACTATTTCTTGCAGTTGCAATGGCAAACAAGCCTTCCAAAAAGCTAAAAGGTTACACAAAATCTAATTCTTGGTCTCACTCTTTACACTGAGAACATGTAAGAAAAGGTGAGAGATGAGTTTAAAAGTGGATAAACAAAAATAATGTGTCTAGAGGAATAATAATAACCTACCTTACATAATGCTGACGTCAAAACTAGCAGTAATGACTCAGGAATAAGATCTTGGCAGTCTTTGACAGCTCTGTGAATGATTGCTTTTGCATACAGTGGTATCCTGAAAAAGCAGTAAAATCTTGTTCCTCATCAGGAACAGAGTAGAAAGGACCATCCAGCATGACCTGGACAGGCTGGAGAGCTGGGCAGAGAAGAATCTAATGACGTTCAACAAGGGCAAGTGTAAGGTTCTGCACCTGGGGAGGAAGAACCCCATGCACCAATACAGGTTAGGGGTGGATCTCCTTCTCCAAGGAGAAGGATCTAGGAGTCTTGGTAGATAGTAAAATTATCCATGAGCCAGCAATGTGCCCTTGCTGCCACAAAGGCCAATGGAATCCTGGTTTGCATAAGGAAGAGTGTGGCCAGTAGGTTGAGAGAGGTCATTCTCCCCCTTATTCTGCCCTGGTGAAGCCACATCTGGAATACCATGTCCAGTTCTGGACTCCCCAGTTCAAGAGAGACAAAGAACTTCTACAGAGAGTCCAGTGGAGGGCAACAAAGATGATTGGGGGATTGGAGTGTCTGCTTTATGAGGAAAGGCTGAGAGAGCTGGGACTCTAGCCTGGAGAAGAGAAGGCTGAGTGGAGACCTTATTAATGCCTACAAGTATCTAAGGGTAGGTGCAAGGAGGATGGAGCCAGACTTTTCAGTAGTTCCCAGTGACAGGACAAGGGGCAATGGGCCCAAGCTGGAACACAGGAAGCTCCATCTAAACATGAGGAAAAACTTTACTGTGAGGGTGACAGAGCACTGGAACAGGCTGCCCAGGGAGGTTGTGGAGTCTCCTTCTCTGGAGATATTCAAGACCTGCCTGGATGCAGTCCTGAGTAATGTGCTCTGGGCAATCCTGCTTTAGCAGGGGAGTTGGACTCGATCTTCTACAGGTGCCTTGCAACTCTGACAATTCTGTGATTCGGTGATTCCGTGACCATTTCACCACAGCTCACTACATCTTGTGTGCTGCATGCAGTTCTGTTTTCACATATCAGAAAAGGCAGCTGGGATGTGTTGTGGGGGGAATAACTATCTGCTGTCAGAAAAAAGATTATTAAGTCAGACCTGCCAGTTTTGAGAGGAGGCAGCTCAGGATGTGGTTACTGCAGATGTTCACAGAACTGTGGATGTAGTGTGATGGACAACCAGGATGAGAAGCTGTTACTCGTGAGATGCTGCAATACTAGAATTAGAGGGCATGCATGGAAAACTAGATTAGTCTGAAGAATTCAGGGGAAAGGATATACTTCTCTTTTTTTTTTTAATTTTATAGAGTGGGCAGTACCTTTTGGAATGTTTCAACAGGAGGTTTTAGAGGCAAAAAGCAGCAGGTATGGAAAGATTTTTCAAGAAAATGCGGGACAAGAAGTCCTAAATGGATATGAAAGGACTGGGTGGGGATGTACTGTCTTAATATTTGTTAACCCACAACAGTGAATAATGCTGGAGAAGGAGAAAATATACTATAGATGATGGCCAGATGTATATGCTTCCCCAAAGAGTAAGTCCTATTGCTGCTGTCACACAAAGTATTGCAGTAAAGGGACTAAGACTTCGATCCAGCAGGACATTTCTTAGGCTCTTGTATTACTTAGGTAACAATTACAGATATAACTGACCAAAGTAAAAGGCTGTGTACGTGCATGTGAGTACATAGAGATGGTGGAAGGAGCTCCCAAGGCTAAAATCTATGTTCCAAGGTCAGAATCTGTAAAACATGAGGTAAACTTATGTAAAATATGAGATATTTTACATCTTCTTCTTTTTAGAGGGGAGGGCTGAGGTGAGTTGCACACAACACTTGAAGGATGCTACACTGCTGGACTTCTGGAGCTTCTTCTGGAGAAAAAAAGTGAGAGCTTTCAAAGTCTGTTGTTTATTTCCATTTCAACTATTTTTCCTGACTTTGGAGGACACCATTCTATCTAGCATTTCTGATTTTCATCCTCTTTAATTATATTTCAAATTAGATATGAAAATAATCTAATGTTGACATGATCTGCCCTGTCCCCTTTCAGAACTCTGACCTCACCTACCCCTTCAAGTTCTTTAAAACCCCATGCAGGGTAATGGCTTGTGCATCTTATGTCGGGTCTCCTCTTTCATAGCTTCTTTTTTTTTTTTTTTTCTTCTTTTTTCAATTAATCTAAAATATTTATATTTCAGTATTCATTATTCTTCTTGCCTGGAACTTCTCTCTTAAATTGCTGTTAGCCTTCATATCCAGCCCTTAATGAGTGATGGAATATCCTTTTCCTGATTTATAATGGGAAAGGAAACCTGAAGGTCTAATTATTTTTTTTTTATTTAAGCTTTTTGTCCCTACAAGCTCACTTTTCCTTCTTGTTTAGTCTACTTTTCCTTGTATCTGATGTCCTCCTCTTATGTAGACCAAAGAGCTCTCTTACAGCATTGTGGGATAATGGTGTAAACAATTCTGCAGCAGTTTGACCTTTAAATGCGACTGTGAAACTTCTATGCTTAGCTGACTTGTATTTATCCCTTTTTGATCTAAGCAACTACACAAATTTAGTGTGTTGCCTCAGGAAAGAGGAGAGGAAAAAACCAAATGTTTGTTGCAATGAATATATAAATGTAAGATGGACCAACTTTAAGACTGTTTTACTGCCCATGAGGCTTTACCCACCCCTTACAATAAACCAAATACAAACCAAAGATCTTAAAATATGACTGAAGACACGTGATGCTTCATTTGCTCAGGCATTTTCCTCTTCCTATTCTGTGTCCTTATTTTGCTCTCTTTTAGTCCAGATCCTTTTTCCCCATCATTCAAACTCATGAGCAGCCTTGTATTTTCCTTTGTTTTGACACTATTTTGTTTCA
Source organism: Hemiprocne comata (assembly GCA_020745705.1). Taxonomy (NCBI): domain Eukaryota; kingdom Metazoa; phylum Chordata; class Aves; order Apodiformes; family Apodidae; genus Hemiprocne; species Hemiprocne comata. The sequence continues at coordinate 34,729,731 of CM036589.1, read as the reverse complement.
GAGACTATTATTTTCTCTCCTGTAAGGAAATGTAGTTACTTAGAGTAGTCTGAAATAATCAGCCTGCCCAGCAGTTTGATTGAGGTTTATTCAGCCTAGTGTAGGATTATTTTTGTGCATTGGCTCTATGCTATGAATGTTGCTTTTAAAGGAAACAAATGACATGCAGTAGTAAACTGTTATTGGAAATGGCTATCCCACAAGCTTTGGGGATTTAGGGGAAAGATCATAGGGTTTATTTCTTCTTTTTTTGCTTTAATTTCTCTGCACTGTGGATGTGCTTTTTTTCACCTTCTAAGCTAGAAAAGGCTATCCCACTGCCATGTTTGTGCTAGCATGTTCCCCTTCTGGTATGTTTTGTTGAGCTGAAGTAACAGCCGGTGCTGCCTTGAATGTTTTGTGCTTCTGCGGGTAACACACTCCTAAATATTATTTTCATACATGTGTGGGTAGGTCTTTATGATGGAAATGTCCAAAAGCTAGACAGCAAATCTCTTTAGAGGCTTCATGGCATGACAGCATTGAGTGCCCTTAGCTCTAAACAGGGATTCAGGATATGTAGTTTGAAATAAGATACACAAAATCTTCAGAAAGTTTCAGAGAAATATTTTGCTTTGTGTTCTAAATATTCTCGGAAGTGCCGTTGCAGTTCTCAGCTTTACGGTGTTCTGTTCGTAAAAGTTGCATATATAAAGGGTGTGTAGCGAGAGCACCAGGGGTAATGGCTTAAAACTGGAAGAGGGGAGATTTAGACTAGACGTTAGGAGGAAATTCTTCACTATGAGGGCGGTGACACACTAGCATAGGTTGCCCAGGGTAGTTGTGGATGCCCCCTCCCTGGAAGTGTTCAAGGCCAGGTTGGGAGGGGCTTTGGGCAACCTGATCTAGTGGGAGGAGTCCCTGCCAATCCAGGGCAGTTGGATCTATGTGATGTTTAAGGTCCCTTCCAACCGTAGCCATTCTATGATAAATGTGCAACGGTTTACAATTAGGATTGCATTTTTGTAACCTGGACATAACTTGCTATTGTAGATCTTCAGCTGCTTGTTGGATATGTGTAGCCTGAACTAAGCTTTTTCTTGTGTGTTTGAGACTTCTGACAAACCTACTCTTAAAAGAACAATTGCTAAGGACAAGGAAAGCTGTGACAATACACATTTAAGCAAATTCTTAATTCTACTGGGTCAGAAGAATGTCGAACCTTTTTTTTAAACCTATTTAGTGAGAATTCTTTAAAGATCACGGAAAAAACACATGGTCATTTGCCATACAACTTTGTCGGTGTGTGGGTTATGGAACTTCAAATATAATAGAAATGCTGCTGTTTGTTTCCCTGTAATGAGAAGTTTCATATGTCATATTTTTTCAGTCCTAAATTTCAGCATTTTTAATGTGGCCTTTCTTCTTCTTTCCTCGTAAGAATACTTATTTTCTTCTTGCTTTATAAACAGATGTACTTCCTCCTCTGAGAGAGGCTTTCTGCAAAATACACAGACACCAGAATTTATATGTTGTGGCTGGAGATTAACGGTCTAGTGTGAATCTGCAGCTGACAGCCTATACTCTGCCCTGTCACTGCTGCTCCGGGAGATGGATGATTTGTGCAGGGATAGTTCGGAGGGGAACTCAGTTAACAAGGAAAAGCCTTACTCAATTGTCCAGCACCGCGTCACTTTTCTTATCATATATAAAGGCGAGGGAAACTCTCTGTGGGCAGAAGGGCCCCAAATTGAGCCTTTTCGGCTGCGTTTTCACAGGCGAGAGGCGAGGGAGACGCGCATTTCTCCCGTTCAGGCTGAGGCCGCTTAATTTTCCGGTCGGCCTTTTGGGTCGGGAGCCTAGAAGGGGGGGGCGGGGGAGCGCCTATCGCTTGCCCCCGGGACGTGGGGACGCCCCGCAGAGCCACCCAGGCGCGCTGCCGGCCTAAGGGGCCGGGTGGGGGAGGCGAGGCGAGGCGGGGCGGGCACGGCCGGGCGTTCAGCTCCTCCTCGCCGGCCTGCAGCGGCTGGGGGCGGTGCGAGGGGCCGCCCGGGGGCCCCGAACCTCAGCCGTCGCCCCTCAGCTCCCCCTATGCGCAGGGCGCGGGGCGCTGGCGCCCCGGGCGGCTGCTGCAGCGGCCGGGGGCTTCTCGTAGTGGGGTGAGTGTGGGCGGTCGGGCCGGGGGGCTCCGCCCCAGGCCTGTGCTGGCTGCGGGGGCTGACAGCCCGCCGCAGAGGTTGGCCGTGGCTGGCCACCCGACCCTCCCGCGGCGGCTGGAGCAACGGCGGGTGCAGGCGGACAGGGTTACTATTTCGTACCGGCAGGATTTAATGCCTGCGACTGCAGAGACTTGGGGTAGGGCTGGAGAGCAGCCGGGAGCTGGCTGCTGCAGTCAGTCCCTAGCGCTCACTTGTCAGCGCTGGGGAGGTGTGCTATGGAGGTGCTGGGACGGGTTTTTCCTGTAGTTTTATTTCATTGCAATAAAATGTGTAATTTTCCAATGGCATTTGGTCCAAGGAGTCAGGAAAAGTAGTCCCACAGCATGTAGTGGGATGATGCAGAAAACATGTTATTCCATCTCACGTCATGTATTATGACATTAAATATAATGCATATGCTTTGTTTCACATAGAGTCCGTGTAATTTTATTGGTGGTTTGTGGTTGTTTTTTTGTTTGTGTTTTTCTGGGTTTTTTTTGTTGGTGTTTTTTTTAATATTTGGAGGTTCAGGTTTCCTTCAAAGCCAAAAAAACCTGCACCTGGGGTTCATTGAGAAGTCAGGAGGCCTTACAGACATAGGGGATCCAATCAACGTTGTTAGCTTGGGTTGCCAAAAATGTCAAGTCAATGAAGCAGCTGGAATACAAGAGGAAAGGGTTCTTGCACAGGTGAATAACTACAATGGGAAACAGAGGGTAGCAGTAAATGGTTTCTTTCTCCAGTGGTGTTTCACAGGTATCTGTCCTGGGCAGTTCAAGGTAGTTGACCAGGTAAAGGAGTGAGCAGTGAAGTGAGAAGGCTTTGATGGTGATATTAGGCTGTGGAAAAATACTTAGAACAAGGCTCAGCTATGAAAAAATAAATGAGAAAGACGTTAAAAGGCTGCCTGGACAGTAACATGGCAAATGAAATGGCAGAGGGGGATGTACATGAACAAAAGGAGCCAGCTTTCCATGTAGAAGATGGGCTGTGATTTCACCATTATTGCCTGGGAGATAAATTCTGGTGTTATGACAAAGTGAAGTTTTCCATGGGCTGGTCTATACCACTTTCCATAGGGCCTCTCGGTTTTGATAGTGGCCGAAAGCAGATACCTAGGTGAGAGGGAGGAAGTTTAGGGCAAACTCATAGAGATGCTTTCCACTGTTGTTGTATCAGCTTCCAAGAATTTGCAATTCAGGGTTTTCCTTGATGAGAAGTTTAAACTTGTAGTTTTTTGGTGGGTTATTAGCCGAGACATGGGAATAAGATGTGTGGTATGATCTGTTTGAGTGGAGGTTAGATTTTGACATATGCGTTTTTGTGTAAAGGCAAGATAAGTATCAGAAAGGATAGGAAGACATCAGACCAATCCTGTTGCAGGGCTAGTCTACAGTTCTTGGCTAAAGAAATCAATAACATTCTTGAACTGTGAGCTGTTGCCTTACAGTTACTCATTCACAAATGTACTTTGATACAATCATGCAGCTATTTGTAGTTAGGATCTGAGATGATGTGCAATGAAAATCAGAACTTCCACAGATAAAGAAATCTGTTGCTGTGGAATTGTTTCTGAGGAATGCTTTGACACATCTGTGTATGTTCTTTAGAGGTGGGTTTAACATATTGATGACAGAACTTAGTGGGATTATGGAAATGTATGATTATGAACAGTTTCTGTTTTTTTAAGAAACAGTCTCTTCCTTCATTAAAAGGTATTATTTTAAGACTAGTAATAAAAGCGAAGGTATTCCTGTGCCTTCATCTGTGTGGTTTGTAAGACATGCTTTAAAATGTGAGTATGTTCAGGTATATGAGAAAACCGAAAAGACAAGTTCTAGCACTGGAAAAACATAATACTAGAAAGTTCTTGGCTTGGTTTTTAGGACAGTGTTAAGGAGCCTTAGGTACTGGATGAACTGATGCTTTGTGGCCTTTAAATGTATTGAGAGTATGTCCGTGTTTCCAGAGGTACTAGTATCTCAGTTCACACAGACCAGCCAAATTGAGAGTTTGTAGCTGTAAGTAAAGATCACTGTTTGCTTGGCGCTGTATCTGTAACTTATTTTTATGTAGAGAGCTGTCAGAGAAAATGGACCCTATGTTAATGATTGAACAGAAACACATAGCTAAGTAACTGCTGTATGGACAATTACTGGTTTGTGCCTTCGCTCTGTTCCTGCAATAGTAAGGTACTGATATGTTTTTGTGCGCTTTGTGCAACTTTGGTAGTACAAAATAGAAGGAGAATGCTTGTGGAATAAAATAAGTCTCAAATGTACAATTTTCTGAAAAATACTTGTTTAAATAAGGTAAATTAAAAACTACTTTAAAACAAGGTAGTTTGTTTCAAGCAAATGATGTGTTGATGGATAGGATTGAAAAATTCAAGAGTTATTGTCATCTTTTTTTTTTTTTTTTTTTTTCTCTTCAGTGGAGGTGTGAATTAACCTTATTTCATATTATGGAATAGCGTGTTTCTCTTTTTATAGGAAGGGACTGTCCAGAGGTTCCACAAATCAGTGTCCTTCTGGAAAAAGTGGAGAGTCTCTTCCAGCAGTTTTTGAGAGAAATGTGCAGGAAGCCATTGACAATTATACTTGGTATGTGTTCATTTCTGAAATAGTACTTCATTAACAGACTCTTAGCTTAAACAGTTATTTCAAGGTTGGTACTCATTTTCACTAGTCATGCTTCTAGTTATTCCCATAGATGACAGCTACTGCAGGATATAATGCAGGATATAAATTGACCTAACCCATTGTTTACAGCGTTTGAACTTTGCTCCTGGTAAGTGTTACGGATTTGCGTGTTTTTTAGAGCATAGTGGAAGGCACTGAGTGTGCCTGGAAGGGAAGTCAGACTTCATGGTTAAACACAAATGATGTTCACCAGCGTGGCAGGTCAGTTAACTTTAAAGAAAGTTGTATTCCAGTTGGCACTGGTTAGGACTTCCCAGGCCTGCCTTTGCTTTCACTGCATAATGCAGGGGTGGTAGCTGGCAGGGACCAGCTACAGCTTTCTGAGAGCTGGAATCCCAGAACTCAGGGTTTAAAGTGCACCGGGTGCAACAGCATAAAAGATATTGCATACAGATACGTAACTCAGTGCTATTTGAAACATTTGTAGTGATGCTATGCTTGGTTTTGCACAATTTTCTTGTGATAGCTTCTAATAGAATTTAAGAAGGCTTATGTTATCCTTATTGGATAGTTTTGATATGCTCATTAGCTGAACTGGCGAAAAGGAAATAATTGTTAGAGGTGGAAATGCTTGGTATATGTGTGTGGATATATGTGTAGATACATTCTAGAGTTGCCCTGCAATGATATACATATATATAAAAAAGCATAGTGCTGTAGAAATAATTGCCTTTAAAGCAGTAAATGGTACAAATAGGAGCATGTACTCATTGCACTGTACTAAAAACATACATTTGCAACTCTTCACGTTGACTATGAACAGCATGTCCTGAAAACACCTGAAAACCCATGGGACAGCAATGTACCCCTGTGGCCAAGAAGGCCAATGGTGTCCTGGGGTGCATTAGGAGGAGTGTGTCCAGAAGATCGGGGGAGGTTCTCCTCCCCCTCTGCTCTGCCCTCGTGAGACCTCACTTGGAGTATTGCCTCCAGTTCTGGGCTCCCCAGCTCAGGAGGGACAGGGATCTACTTGAGACAGTCCAATGAAGGGCTGCGAAGACGATTAAGGGACTGGAACACCTGCCTTACGAGGAAAGGCTAAGAAACCCGGGGCTTTTCAGTCTAGAGAGGAGAAGAGTGAGAGGGGATCTAATTAATGTCTAATTAATACATGAGGGCTGGGAGTCAAGAAGGCAGGGACAACCTCTTTTTACTTGTGCCCAGTGATAGGACGAGTGGCAATGGATTCAAACTTGAGCACAGGAAGTTCTACCTCAACATGAGGAAGAACTTCTTTACTGTGAGGGTTACAGAGCACTGGAGCAAGCTCCCCAGAGAGGTTGTGGAGTCTCCTTCTCTGGAGACTTTCCAGACCTGCCTGGATGCATTTCTGTGTGACCTGCCCTAGGTGGTCCTGTGTCAGGGCGCCTCACAAATGGACTTCACACAACTCTATAAGAGTTATAACTGAAGACCTTTATTATTAAAAATGGCTGCAATATGTACTTTTCTGACTCCCAATCACCTGCCCCAGTACAGACCCCATTGGTTACATACATTCTCAGCTTATACATGATTGGCTACGTGTTTTGTCACTCGTTGTTCACACCCCTTGAGGCATGTGCTGTTGCACCCCTATGTCATGATGACTCAGGACTTTTACTGTTTTCCACTTCTCTCGCTTCCCAGCCGGTGTCTCTCAGTTCTTGCTACAACATTCTATTCTTGCTACCTCCTGAGATAACAACCGTGGGACACCAGCTTGTGGGACACCAGCTTGTTTACTGGTCCCACGGTTAGCCTCAGCAGCACCTGCAGCACTGCTGCCCTCTCTAACTCAGGCACACTGATTTTCTATAACCGCACAATTCCCCCTTTTTGTTTTATACAATTGCCATTCGTCTCGATGCATGCGCTTTATTTCATAGCCAAATATTCATGACCATGTTCTTCTAGAAAGGACCCCACAGTCCTGCTCTGGCAGGAGGGTTGGGCTTTATGATCTCCAGAGGTCCCTTCCAACCCCTAATATTCTGTGATGATAATATTCTATGATGCTATGAAAACCCTGCATCCAACAGGACTATGTATCACTGTCTGTTTATATGGTCAGTTGCATTGCTTTTAAAATGTTTATACAAAAAAACGCCATTGTGTTCATTTGAACTTCTCTTCTTTTCACAGTGAAATGCTTTCATCACTTTCATCTAGTCGTCGAACAACACCCACAGAGCTGAATCGTTCTTGGTCTGGAATAAACAGCTATGCTACTGGTTTGTCTACTGAAAGAAGTTCAGTTTACTCCTGGAGGGATGATGTACGTCACAGAGACTTTTACAGTACACTTTAGATAAACATTATACAATAGATTAATTTTTTCAGAAAATGGACATGCTGCACATGTCCTGAAGA